>JAAAKM020073195.1:48170523-48195371 GCA_010016025.2 Alatinidae sp. Z8VKAUB7J3 | reverse complement strand
CGCCTGCAGGGTGCTGAACTACAGGGTATAACCCTGGGGTCGCCCTTTTTGCTGCGCACCGTTGAGCCGGGTATTGATGACCTGTGCGGGCGAAAACTGCTGCGCTGTCAGCGTTTGGCCAAGCAACTGGTGTTTGCCCTGGAAGACGAATACTTCTTTGTCATCCATTTGATGATTTCCGGTCGCCTGCAATGGTCGGATACTTACAATCCACCACCCAAAAGAAACGGCCTGGCGGCCTTCAAGTTCCTTTGTTTATCAATAAGTTATTCCATTCTTGAGCGCTGTCGAAGAACACTTTCTATTCCATTCTGACTGTCCCTGTGTTTGAACAGTTGTCTTTGAAGCATTCGGGACAAAAAGTCACTTCATTGGTAAGAGTGGGAGTTTAGGATAGGACAGAGCCCCTACCCTCATATACGGAATAATTTGTGTTCGTTTTAAGTTTTAATTTTACTCTTTAAACTCTTTATCCTAAAAAAAAAAATCTATGTTTCTTTTCCTATTTAATTTCTGATCGTTTTTAATGTCATGCCCAGTGTTTATTCTGAAATATTGTTAGTTTATTGAAATTAACTTAATTTTATGGTACCCCCTTTTTAATGCATACAAATCATCGGGTAAAAGAAGTAACGACAACACAAGGTAACGAGTCGACAGACCTCTGCAGAACTTTGGCTTATATCTTATTCCCTCAAGCAAAGCACATTCTTTTGAGTGATTCGATTTCCTTTTCTATAATCTTGTACTGGCTCGAGAAATGCTCGAGAGACGGGAAAAGCTTTGTAGCAATACTTCCGATGGGTAGCTTTGAACTTCATGAATCTTACTCCTTAAATTTAACATCATGAAAGTAACTCCTTGACATCATTATCTGTTGATCTTGGATAAAATAATTGGAGTTAAGAACTAATAAAGACCAAAAGAGTGAAATCCAAATCATAAAATAGTGTTTTTTCGAACATTCGCTCTAAATTTGATAAGAATAGTTGTTTTTTTCTTGTTTCTATGAAAACAGAATTTTCTAAGACTAAAATTGAAAGGGCGAGGAAGTCATTCGATTTCCCCTGGTAGCAAGGAAAGAAAATTTGATTAGTTTTAGTATATTTGGATATAAAAACACTTATTCGAAATTTTTATTTTATTCGCATTATCCTCCTTTCAAAAGGTTGAACCCATTAGCATCGTTGGTTGAATAGGTATAAGTAACGTTGACCCCCCCACTTTTCTCTACTTCTATTTCATTATCCCTTTTTATGGATTCTTTTCTGAAGTTTCAAAGATCAATTTTTGGGTCTCACATTCATAATGTAACAGTAGCCTTTCATTTTGTTGATGAAATTCATCAACAGCTGTCACTAAAAGGTTTGGCTAGACTTACAGAGATGCGTTTCTTATTGAATTAAGAGCTGTGATGATTAATGTTTCCAAATTTGAAAACTAAAGAATTGGAGGTTTAGATTCATTTTTAATATCGTAATCTAAACACGTCGTAACTCATCTACATTCCGCCTACCGCTACTATTTGATCAGATTTCAATCCCCTCATTCCTTGTCAACAGGTTTTGAATTCACTACCTTCTTCATACAGAAATGCCATTCGTTTGGGACTTTAAAAGGATTCTTAAGGATCATTTAATAAAGAATCAAATAGAGAACTTTTTTCCCTCTGAGGAATTGATATTCCCTGAGCTCTGTTCATGGTTTATGGTTGTCTTCTGTGCGCTTTGACTCCCAGGCCTCAGGTATCTTCTACTGTTCTCTTTTTTTTTGTAGTTGTTGCTTATATTTTTTTTTGTATCCCCCTTGTATCCCTGGCCATGGAGCCTTTCGAGGTGACTCAGAGCTCTTATTTTAAATCCCGACCGGCATTAAGCCTCTGATTTTCCTTTTAAAGCAATCTATTGATTCTTGGAATTTTGCTAGAGCTCATACCATATGAGCTCTTGGCTCTTCCGACCTCGTCGCAAGTGCCATATGAGCTTTTAGCTCTTGCTTAGTTTTCTTTTAGTTTTTTTTCAGTCTTTTAGTATAGAAGATAGTTTTTAATTCTTTTAAGTTTTTTTGTTTTTTTATATATATATTGACGTCATACTTAGTTGCAGACAGACGGACAGTTCATTTTTATTTATATAGATTTACATGTAATCGTAATCCATCAAAGATCCCTGAATCCACCGGATACAACGTTAATTGCTTTCTTCCGTTATGTCAAACTGATTTTTTTTGCAAAAAAAATGCTGTATTCTGAAGTGCCCAACGTATTACACGTGGAATGCTAATAAAAAATAATTTGAATGGCAAAAAAGAGGTGAGTCAATCTACGGCCAACCTATTATCTTCAAAGAAACCAAGATAGGAAGAATTTAGACCATTCACTCCAATCAACATGAATGCTTCTTTTCTGCCTGCTTTTGGTTAATGTACTCGAGCCGACGTCCTTTGAGCATTTGAGAATTGTAAACGGGACTATGCATGACATTTATTGTAGTGCATGCCAAGATCTAACTATATTGGAGAACGACCAACACTGGGATAATTGCATCAATGACGTCTACGAAACGTCAACTCCAGGTCAAATTCATGCATGGTTTGGAATCATATTAAGAACTTGCTCTCATTCATCTCCTACAGAGTTATGGGGAAATACAAATCGCAAATGGCCGAGGATATACTCCACCGAATATGGCTAGAGAGGTCAAATATGACCTTGGACCTTACAACAGAAATATGTAACTGCACTTTAGTTATGAAAAAGATTTTAGCTTATCTGTGGCAAACAAACTTCTCAAGCATTTGGGAATACCTTCACTTAATCGTACTGCTGCTATTTCTACATGTGTAGAATTGGATAAGTTAGCGGATAAGGATAAATATTTATAAGTTAACGTCTGAACAAAAAGGCATTTATGATGAGATAATGCGTTTTGTCGATAACCAAGTTGGAGAAATGTTCTTTTTGTTTGCACCCGGAGGTACTGGTAAGAAACGTCTCATTAGATATCTTCTGGCATCAATTCGATCCAAAAATGACATAACGTTGGCCCTTGCGTCGTCCGGAATAGCCACAACGTTGCTGGCTGGTGGGATAACAGCTCATTCCGCTTTGAAATTGCCTCTGATTATGCAATCTACAGAAATTCCCATGTGCAACATTTCCAAATCATCTGGGATGGGTAAAGTATTGCAGCAATGCAAACTTATTGTTTGGGACGAGTGCACAATGGCACACAAAAATCGCTCAAGGCTCTCGAGCGATCATTGCAAGATTTGCGAGGAAATTGTAAACCCTTTGGTAAAATTGCAAAACAATCACTCTGGTGAAACATTTTCAGATCAGTTGCTGACAATTGGAAACGGAATGTTCCCAGTTGACTCAATTTCAGGACGTATACAACTGCCTCCTGAATTCTGTAATTTAGTGACAATATTGGTTATTTTTAAAGTAAGAACTGTTTTTTAAAGTAGTTAGAAAATCTTATATTGCGAACTTGAATAGAAATAACAACAGGTAAAGCAATGGGGAATTTATCTAAGACAGTGTAATTTTATAAATCGTAAATGAATATTTCGGCTCTATATCCAAGATCAACCCTCAACAAAGTACATTTATAAATACGATAAGTCTTACAATAAAACGAGATTGTTAAAACTGAAATAAAAAAATTAAAACATTCCCAGAATCATTACTTCAAGGAAGTTAAAGCAGGACTCAAGGACTCGTTAGACTTCTCGTGGGCGCCAGCCCCCCAGAAAGAAGATATAAAACATATAATTATGACCAAAGAACTCTTTGAGCAAAACCAGTAAAAAAAACACAAATATTAAAGTAAAATTCGAAATAGCCTAAAGTTCTTTATATTTTGATCCTGCAAAATCAAAATCCTGAATTGTTTGTTGTTTTCAGAAAGAGTGAGTTTAGTATAATCATACAAACATAAGGAAATATCTCCAGCCGGTGTTTTCTCTTTTTTAAATTCACTGGCTCAGAATCAGCCGATGTACCAGCTAAAATCAACAAAGAATAAGCATAAATCTGATATTGAAGTCAGAATAAAAATACAAATTTTAACCAAAACATAAAATTTTAGTAAATTATAATCAATCGCTTGCTGATCAGGAAGAAAAAGTCTTTAACTATAATGTCTGTAGACTATGAAACAAAGATATGCATCCCTTGACACTCAATTGGAGAAACATATATAATTGAAAATAATCGAAAAAACATATAATTGGATATATAATTTAAAAAACAAGCTTAGAGAAACACTTTTTGAGGAGATAAAACTGGAAAAAACAAAACTTGGAAAAATATATCTGTGAAATTCTAATTTGAGAGAGAAAAACATTTATTATTAAACCAAAACAAAAACAGTAATAACAGCCACCCCGAGAAGTGAAAAACTTGTCCGAGGGTTATTTGACATTGATTTATTCGAGGTTACATGATATTTGTGCCTATCATCACGGATTTTTACTTGCAGATCTTCGCGTACATAGGCTGCGAGACCCCCGTGCTTACGTAGCAATCGTTTCCGTCTTAGCAAAATGTACCCCGGTACATCCAATAAGAATAGCTAAATTAAATAAAAGATCAAAAGTTGTACTAAGGCCTTGACAATTCAACTGAAAAATCTTAAAATTATGTGATCCACCACACTGACTCCCAATATCATTAAAATCATAATTAAATACAAATTTAGTGTATTGAGGGGGTTCAGAAGCCGGAACAATAAAATCCTACCAAGTAAACTAGCCTATAGCTATAATATAGGCCCAATTGAAATTGTCAGTCCTAGAGGTAAAGGGTTGTTTATCTTTTTGTTAGCGGGCCACTTACCCCCTAAAAGATTTTGCGTACTCCCAAAGGGTGCGCGTATGACAGTTTGAGAACCACTGGCCTAGAGAACTAAATATAGAGAAGGGAACATGTTAAGAAAACAATTCTGGCCTCATAACAAGCATAATAATCATACTTAACACATCTTGCATACACCCTCCCTATACTTTGCTACAGAAGATTGGCTGTTGGACCCCCCCTAGTTACAAATCAGAATAAAAAGTATTCCCATGGAAAAGTAAAGTGAAATTCCCACGTCCACAAACCTTCACTGGAAGTTTAAAGCAGAAGAAAACCTATAATGTTAAAAACAGAAGAAAACCACACCTTCACCTGTGCATCACTGATATCTCCTGTATTTGGCATTACTAATGAGGCACTGAAACATCGAGGAGAGCTGTTTAAAGGCTCATAAGAATGATAACGTTTGCATGCGGACTTTTATAAATTCATCTTGACAGCACCAAAGTTAAATGCAATATTTCACAAAAAAAATTTGTTAAGTCCCAAAATACAGTTAAAAAACTTACAGGGGACACCTCAGAACCAAGAGTATAGAGAAGGGCGTCTTCTTCTGAATTTTTACTTATGTCAAACACGTTGATTAAGCCATCTATGGAAGAACTAGCCATATAATTGGCGTCGTTAGGATGGAAACGAACCTAAAATTGGAGACAATACTGAATATGATAGAGTAATGTGATTTGGCACCACATTTACTTCATCGCGCAATTTTTATGATATTAGTGTTGGGTATTTTCAAGTCAAAAGGTCCAACTCTGGAGAGTTGTTTGCGGAATCAATGGGTCCACTTCTTGTAACGATAGCTACCAGTTGGACAGATCATTTTTTATGAAACTGTTAGCACCACGCCAACTAGTTACAAGACACCAACTAGCTGCCCCATGCCTTTTTTCATCGCCCCACGTTGCCATAGCTAAATCCTTCATCAAAATGTGATTTCACTCTTCTGTGTGTAGCTGAACCATAAAGAAGTAATTCGTTTATACTTATGACTTCTATTTTTGGGGCATAGTTGCAAAATATGTCAGTTTAAACAAACATTCTTGAACACTTTCAGATTTCTTGAGAAATAGGGATCACTCGTGCGACCCGTCTCAATAATGTTTGTCAGTTATATGGGTTACTTTTGATTGGACTGATAATTCTGACTAGGTCCACATGGCCTTTTTATCGTCCCATATTACCACGGTTTGGTCCTCCATCAGGATTGCATTTCCGACGGAACAGAATTGCGATTCTTTTGAGTTTAGCGGAAGAGCAAAGATTTATTACTTTACGTTTATGAGTGCCATTCCTCTTAATACCTTTAGGGAATAGCTGGGTTACAGTTGGTTTACGTTAGTATACTATAAACCTTTGAGGTCGAGTATCTTTCAGCAGGGCTAAGTTCAAGGTTATGTCTGTGTTAAAGATAAGGATGGAAATTTTTCCCGGGTTTAACTTCTCCTCTGTTAAACCTACCTTATCCATCTCTATTAAGGATGCCAAGTGCAGATCCTAAACCTTAATTTTCAGGATCAAACAAGTGCCAGACCTTCATTAGAGAGTATGTGGTAAACTTTTGACCTTACAACACATTAGATTAGCAAGTAATTTTTTAAACGATGACCTTATTTGAAAACTGCATCCATGATATTCTAGGCAAAGACAAATTTCCCCCGAGTGCCTATTATGATTATACGCATCAAACACACTTAAACGAAGGCCCTGCTCCCTGTTCCAAAAGAAAGCTGAAAGATTATATTTTCGTTCTCCCCGTCCATGACTACAATAAATCTGTCAGTTGTGGGTTCTGGACCAATTCTTATTCCAGGGAAATCTTTCTCAAGAAGATATCTAATAAAAGTCGTTTTCCCAGTGGAATATTGACCGACTAACAAAATCATGGGCTTTGCATCAAAATCTGTATCATCTAAGGCAGGGGAATGGAATTCATGGAAAAAATACTGCTTTTCCAATGGAAGGATCTTTTGCTTGTAAACAGACTTTAAGCCTTCAGCCACAGTTTCAAAAACTTTCGCTTGCTTTCGCCGACTTTCATCACAAGACATCCTGCTGAACATAGCTGATTTAACAATGAAACTTTATTAGCAGCTGCAATACTTAACAAAAAAAATACAAATGTCAGAATTCACACTGATTTCTTTAAATACACCCAAACTCTGAAGACATTATTTATATTTATTTTTTTTAAATAGATATTTTTGCATAAGGCAGATTTGCTATAAGAAGTTTCCTCTATTGCTGTTTATGACTCAACCGTCGGGCATAAATGTTTGACTCAATCGACACTATGTAGAACAACTATTGATTGGGCCAACACCGTAGCTCGAGATTTAGAAAACACGGCATTTCGTAAAGGAAATTCAAACGAATATAATATTAATGTAGCTAACAATACGAAAGATAGTGTCTTGACTAAATGTGTGTATTTTTGCCAGTTTAAATGCTTATTTGAAGTTTTGAAAACATGAAATTCCCCATAAAAAGTATACTATCTTGAACGAGGTCAGTTTTATTAATTGAAGTCAACATAGGAAGATGCAAGAGTTGTGTTTTTGTTTCTTGCCTAGATGATGATAATAGTGTTTTTATGAAATGATTTGGTTCACAAGATGAAAAAAATAAAGCAAAAAGCTTTTCAGACAGCTTATGAATAATTCTTATTCTTTCAAATTATTGAGAAAACTTAACTGTTTCAATAATTTTTCCCACAAGAAGCAAATATTAAATAACATGGATATTTTATAGTTTTTCCATTGGTTAATAGAGAAAATGTGACACCTGATCACCTTAACCCACTCTATCCTCTCTGTTTTCATACTACTTTAATTTTCCTCAAAGAATATTCTAAAAACGGTGTATTCCTTGGGCCAAAATAGACACCTCCCCATATTTATGGAGACATTAAGGTTAACTAAAACAAAATTCTTGCGTATCTATGACCGCTTCCTTTTTTAAGTGACATTGCCACTATAAACTTGGAAGAAGAGGGTAGGGGTGAGTCAAAATCTTCAAGAAAAAAATGAAAAAAGATTTTAGACTAAAAACATACTGTTTTTTGTTTTACCCCCTCCCCCCACTCATTGAACCTATGTGCACGTAATAATTAGCTTTAGCATAATTAGATTACTTATCCTTACAGATAACAGAAATAGACAGCAATAGCGAAAAGTAGAACATTTTCAGGGATCTTTAAATAAGGTAGGTTTACATTTGAGCACACGTGATCATTGTTAATTTTCAACTAGTTGCCCATAAGGGTCTTAGCTAGCATTTGTTGTTATCTTTTACATATTATTTTCGGGGAGGTTAAGCTTAGCCAAGGGTAGAGAAAAGGAAGACTGGAGATAGACTGGAACATAGATAGACTGAAAGTTACTCTGATAATAAAATGAACGCAAGTTCGGAAGTCTGTATTAAGTCAAGTAAAAATTCTGTTTTTAAGTGTTTAATTCAGAAATGGGCATTAACAAGATTGTTGAGTGAAGGATGATAAGGACAGGAAGTTACAGGTCCAGAAATGCTGTTTCTTTGGAAGGGGAAAGCTGCTTTTAATCTTCTTATATAAGGAGAAATAGAGGAAAGAAGCTGTGGTCTCAACTAATCGTCCTTTTGAACTAAAGAATAGGAAGACTGGCGAAACATCTTTATTTCGTGACATAAAAAGGGAAGAAAAACAAGATAATAAATACTTGCTTTCTATCTGCTATTATTTGGATATCGTTTAGATGGAAAAAAGAGTAGCCTACCTAGAGGCTCTACTTCTCTTTCTTTTATTGAGGCAATTGCGACCTTGCTTTCTAAATCTTTATACAGGAGGTTTTTATATATTTTTTCTAAAAATGAATTTGCCTTGTTACAGATAAATCAGCCAATGAAAAAGAAAAGAAATGTCAAACTAGGGAACATCACCAAAAGTATTTACACATTATGTACATTAGCAAAACTACTGGCACAAGATGGGTAGCTGTGGGTTTGCTCTTCCCTCAACACTTTTCAGGAAATTTTTGGCAACATGGACAACACAGACTGTAGGATCAGATACACCATAACTACACAAATTATAGGAGTTACTCGTCCAAGGTGGAAGTCTCAAAAGAAACTTTGCAAATCGAAAAAGTAGAACTCATACTTTTGCACACTGAGCAGATGACAGGTATTTGCAAATGGGTGCTATATGCAATGCATGTGGAAGGGTAATGGCATTATATAATAATGCAAGATATTTACAGCCAAACTGATGCCTGTTACCAATAATTAACCCATACACAATCCAGATTTTCATTTCTATATGGCGCACAAGCAGCATCCTGGTGGAGAAAAGGCTTTGACTAATAGGTAAGCCAAGGTAAGTAATACTCTCAGATGGTTTTAAAACCAAATCACCCAAAGGGATTTCTTCTTTGCAGTGCTCTGCATTGAAAAACAAGACAACAGATTTTGACAAATTAAATGACTAACCTACATTATTGTATTCCCTATTCAACACATCAAAATTCTTTGATAGTTGATTAGTGGACCTGTTCAAATTAAGCAAGTCGTCAGCATACGTCATCAACGAAACATCAATCCCTTTTGAAACACAGGAAGTAGCTATTCAGACTTGCACCGGCAGAACACTGTTGTTGTACAAACTTGGAGACACAACCGAACCTTGCCTGATTCCTTTACGAGCCGGTAGAATAGCGGACTCGACCAGATTTGAGGTCGAACTAAATACACGAATTTAGCCCTTGTTTATATGCTTCAAGAAGGATCCGTACGTGCAACGACGAGTCAAAAGCCCGGCTCACATCAAAAGAGCCAATAACTAGTGGATCACCCGTTGCCTCAGAATCAGAATATATTTAAAATCAGCATTAACATGCGATTCTTTTGATGTAGGTATTGGTATCAAAATTCCATTTTTATAGAAGTACTCAGTTTCATTAAGAAAATCAAAAGGTTAGCTTAGACTACAAGCACCGCAAGAAGTTTAGGTCATTTAGCCCTTATTGCCTAATGATTGCCATTAAGAAAAAAGAATAAAATATTTATTTACAAGCGCCATGATCAGTGATTAAGTATTCAAGAAAATCAGTTAACCCAAAAATTAAAAGGTCAGAATAAAATTTTCATTGTCAGAGTAGTGGAACCTATGTGAATCCAGTGCAACCAGTTTAAGCTGTTAGTAAAAGCTTAAAACCTAAACGCTGCGAGTAGTATAGTTGCATAATGTTTGTAGACATGAGTACATAATGAGTCGGAGGCAATAGGCTTGAGACTTTCTGTGTAAGATTTTGATTCTTGTTGATAGAAGAGCCCCACCAAGTGCTGAAAGCCATGTTGTGACCAGAATGGGTCCAGTACTGCACAAAGCCTCCTTTCATACTGGAGGTCCCAGGGACTTGCTGTCCAGTTTTAAGCCGGTTAAAGCGTTTCTGTGTAGACTTGAGAAGATATGTCGATACCTGTCCTATTATATGTCGATCCCTGGTATCTGGGACAATTGCTTTTCTACAGGTCAAAATAATTTCAATGATTTAAAGAACTTGAAAATGGAAATTTGGAATGCTATGACGTTAAAAAATAATTGTTGTATTGACATTTTGACTGATGAATACCGATGATCCGAACTGGACTTCAGAAACCCATACCCCAGGGGTAGGAAGCATGGCATTAGATGATATAGAGTTTGTTACTCATGTATCCCATGAAGGACGGGGTACATAGACAGTGAGTAGGGCTCATGATGAATAAGGAAGTTGCTAAGTCTTGTTAAGCCTGGGAAGGTATTAATAATAGAATACTCATTTTATGACTAAGAATTTCAGGATATAAAAAATTAAATATAACTATAGTAGTATATGCCCCTGTAGAACCAATTGACGGAGATACTAGTCACTCAGATGAATTTTACTCATATTTACAGGAGCAAAGAGACTGGGTCCCAGGTAGAAATATTGTGTCTGCATTAGGAGATTTTAGCGCCCAGGTCGGTAGAAATAGGAATCAATAACCTTGGTAGAAATGTATCATAACCTTGGTAAATTTTGTGTAGGAAAAGAAAACAGTAATGGCTTCATACTGTTGCAGTTTTGTAGGTATAATAATCTAGTTATAACCAGTAGGATGTTTGGTCATAAAATTGCCCACAGGTTAACTTGGTATTCACTTGATGGTGAGACAGCAAATCTCAGTGATTATGTGATTTTAAACCGAAGAATGGCAGGATCAATACAAGATACTAGGGTATATAGTAGTGTTGTTATAAATGATAAAATTAAAGATCAACATCTAGTATTCCGGGGTGAATTTCAAGCTGAAATTTCGGAAGGGTAACTACCTCCAGGGAAATTTTGATGTTGGTAGACTCCAGGATGAGAATTTGAATGAAACTTTCCAGGAACAGTTGAATACTTAACTTGAGATTTAAAAATTTAACAATTGGGAGATAATTGGAATAATTAAAAAAAAAACATTTTATGAAGTTGCTTATGGAGTCTTAGGGAAGAAACCAAGTTACTATGGATGTAACACGAACAACTGTTGTAGAAGTTCCTCTATTTGGACTAATTTTTTGACCTAAAATATGGAGCGAAAACTTAAATTTATTTTGAATAATTAAACATATTATTGCAACAAATGCAACAATTTTATGTCACTAATATGACAGGAAATTAATGCACAATCTTATTATACAAAATCTATAGGCACAACACATCTTATAATACTTTAAGTTCCTTGTAGGATGTCATCGCACACCAAAGCATATTCCCTTTTTGTAAAGAGAATTACTAGACAAATGTTATTAGACAAATATAGGTAAGAAAGTATCATCGAAAGGAGATAATTTGAAATGTCAGTTTAGAAAGTACACTAGAGAAGTAGAAAAAAATGTCACCAGCGGGGTTCGAATCCGTGACACGCGCTAGAATAGATATATTACTCTGCATACCTAAATTTTGCTGCTATGGACCCGAGGACAGTCCTCTCTCGGGGTCTCACTTGTCGTTTATATGGAGAGTCAAAGCATGAATCTCTAGAGACCCATCAGTGGCTCAGGACAGCATTCTCTCTCACAAATCTTTATTCTCCCACAAAGTTGCAAGGGTGTGCGTGACGCCCTATCCTCTCTATGTAAAGAGAGCAAGGCTCAAAATTGCATTATTACCTAAAGTATGCTTCTATGTATGCTGGATACATAGATCTACTTCAAATTTGATCTGTCTCTAAATGTGTTACATATTATAAAATTCGCTACTGGATTATACTATAATAAACACTTACCTTCTACGTTTTCAAATAAGATTATGTTTATCAGTAAGTAAATTGCCAGTAAAGTCTTGTAGTGCATTATTAAAGTTGCCATAGTATATCTTCTATTGATTTCTACAAAGATGGGAAGGAAAATACAAACATAAGTACCGCATACATAAAATAACTTATGAGCTCATCGTAACAACGGATTTGTTCCTCTTTGTTGTGACAACAAACTGTGGTATAGTTTCATTGTCAACCAGATCTCTTAACACTGGACAGCTATTGATTGAGAGTTTGGTAGCACGACTTTTATCTACGGTTTATGTGGTTTTAGATGTGCAGTTACTTTAATATTTTGTATTGCCCGAGTTCCCTTTTATCACCTTGACACTTTCACTTTCACTTAGCCTTACTGCCTTAGTATACTTTTGTTGGTTGCTCCTTTTCTCTGGGTGCAATAGATAACTCATTTATCCATTTCTGAATGATGTTTGATCCTCCACTATTGCAGGCTTTGCAACGAACCCCCTCTATTTAGAAATAACCGTTATGACGATAATAATTTTTTAAACTTCATTGCCATTTATTCTCCTATAAATTTACAGTTTCGGTATTAACCTTTACATTCTCACTGTTTTCACCCGGCATTATGGGGACAGTGAGATTAAATAGAAGTGGAAATAACAGTAACAACGATAATAACAATAGCAACAAGATCGAAGTTGCGATGGCGGCGATAAAGACGCAAAGTCAATAAAAAAGAAAGAAGATAAGGTCCTATATTAATGATAATTTAGATTTTCTGGGCTTGTCCAATGTTTGTTTCTTCGACAGAAAAGATAATGTGTTTTCTTGTACTTCTTCGTCATCGCTCGACGATGATTCTTCACCTTTTCGAGCTACGAAAAACGAGATAAAAAAGCAACTCTTAGACAACGCCTGCCAAAATTGTCCATTTATATGGCTACTGTCCATACTAAACAATCTTTCCATACTTTATGTAAAGAACGTGAAACACCTTGTACACAATAGTTTATGTCGCAAATTACTTATCACCACATCACTGGGCTTCTCTGAAGTGCGCAAGCAGTTTCAGGGTTCACACCAAGCAAACTATGAGGTAAACGAAAAGCATTACCATGCGCTCTCTAAGGTGTGCATTAGCTTCTACTCACCATCCGGTGGGAACCGACATCCAGCTCAACGTGGCCACTAGAGAAATAGAGTATGTCAATATCGGAGGTCATCTGCCTGGGTCACGGGTTCAATCCCCAGTGGTGACATATTTTCTATTTCTCTCGTGTTCTTTCCGGAAACTGACATTTCAAATCCTCTCCTTGTGATTATGTAATATTTATTACTGAAAATGTACTATTCTAAAAATCCGTAACAGAAGCTTACGAGGGATAAACCAATGGGCATTGCTAGCGTGCAGCTGGATTCATTACCAGTTTCTATTATCGACTTCTATCTATGGTGTACAACACGACTACCCCAGATTTGAAAAATTAATAAGGTAACCACTTTTCGAGACTCTAATCTGCACTACGGTGATAAAGCATGCATCAAAAGCCCAAAAAAGTATCGCATCCAATGCTCACTGCAAATAGAAAGAACTACAGTTAAAACACGCAGTTAATTAAGCTCGCGTGGAAATCGTAAAATTTTTAATGGAATATAATTTCGAATTTTGGGAGGGCATACCAGTCTAAGATTTGGAAAACTTTCTGAAGTCACACGAAAACCGAAAAAACTTAAAAGTATCGAAATTTTGATATTTATAAAAATGTGAGGGTACACGTAGCTACTTCACTGACACTACAAAATTTCTGACCTTGAATAACGGCCTGGCATGTAAACACCTATTAGAAGTTTCCTTTCAAACGAGTTTTGGTTGTGCGAAGAACGATTCGTTTCCAACAACCAGGCTAATGAGAGCGCAGTAAATTCTGACATCTATGCTTAATACATATCCGGTCTTTCACTCAAGTGTTCAGAAAAGAAGATGCTTACATTTCACTTCATCTGCAACTGATCGAATTTTCTGCACAGTTTTTCCAAAGAACTTCTTCAATTTTTTCCTTGAATATATACAGATACAAGAAAAAGAATGAATGCGAAAGAAATAAAAAAGTCATTGCATCCTAGAACAAGGCCGAAATATCATGATATAAACCGATGCGAGTCGAAATAAGCAAATCAATACAATACTTCCTCGATTAGTCAAAAAGCGGAGTGTAAGTTAAATAAAATATTTAGGCAAAAAGTCGGTCTATTCTTCACTTCCCTCTTCTAATTAGCAAAGATCGTCTGTAGCACAGACGGAGACCCACACTTGACTTACACCCTGTTTGCACGGGTACGGATCCAAACTGGTACGGATCCAAACTGGTACGGATCCAAACTGGTACGGATCGGCCTCGCGTTTACAGACGCTTGGCAACTTAACTAACAATTCTACGCAAAACAAGGTGCAAAAAAGGCTCCATTTGTTGCTAGAATTATTGAGTTTGTAAAACTGTCTCCAGAAAGTATGCAAAGGTGCAATATACCGATGGTTACTCCTTTCAACACTCGAAGAAGAACTGATGATTTTACTCGATACAGTGAGACTTCATACGCTGCAACACACTTGGGGATGGTTAGCGAATGAGTGGCAGTTGCGAACTTATTGGTTTTAGAGTGTAGGGTTTGGCAAGTTATGATCTTTGTAGATTAGCGTAAGCCTCTGAAAAAAGATAATTGAAAAGGTTTAACTTATTTATGTTAGCTTTATTCACGGGAATCGTCTGTTATTTGTTCAACTGTATTTACTTTGATTTCTGTGATGTGGCCATTAGCTGATACATTCACCCTTCTGTGCATCACACGGTTGGTACATATACGCGACTAAACCGGAAACGCTTGTTACCACATATCGACCTTGGTTACGTGGTAGCAACGACATTCTTAATACATTACTTCCTTAATGTCGCTGCAAAAAGGACTGCATTATAGGAATTATCATGAAAGATACATCGAAGGTTTTTAAAGAGTAAATATACTAACAAGTATAATTGGTAAACAGAATAATTATATGTGATAGGACGAACCCTGTAGGGATATTTTAAGCATTTTTGTTGGAAATACTATGCTGAGCATATCGTTGTCACGACAGTCACACCAAGAGGCATATGTACCGACATATGCATTTTTCTAACGTAAATAACAATAATGGCTCATGCAAGTACCAAGAAGTAATACAATCCATAGACCATCTACCGTTAACTCATGTCATGTGTTTATCCTGCATTCTTCGAGGCGTCCTTGTATTTAAACCTGTCATGCACGATGTCACTGGCTCAGCAATGGATCTCGTACCAATATGTCGTTGTTAGTGCAACGACGAATATGTGCCAGGATGTGGATCCTGTTATGGGCACATATAAAGGAAGACGCGCAGTGCATAGCTCAAGGTCTATTAAGGTCACCAACACAAGTGAAGTCTCTTATCCATCAATATGGGAATCATTACTTATATTGACCGATCGTAAACATTGAAAAGTGGCGCACACGTTGGAGAATGAGAGGGTGCGGTCACCTCCAATTATTCTTCAAAAGAAGAAGATTATTAATCGAAGCAACTATGCCAGAAGACACCGTGATTTCAGCAAAAGTTTGTGGTTGCTTTTCATGTTGTTCTAGATGTTATCACTAATTTCATAAAGTTTTATGCGCAGTCATCCTTGCGGGGAAGGCCACTCCTCCACTTCCCAATAATTTCATAATCCTGATAGTGATTCAGGATAGTTTTGAAGACATGTCATGGAAAAAGCCATTTATGAGACATTGATGGCAGGTTTTTTCCTTGGTCCGTGAGAGGTGGTCCTACTGGACGGTTGAGCCTGCTTCATTGCTTGCTTCTCTGCCTGGTAGACAAAATTGAGGCGCGTTGCCGTTGGACACCCCAGCTGCCCTTTATTTATTAGTTAGCCTGTTTGATGCTTTTTGTGTTTATTTAGGGTAGTTTCAATGTCAGGGATGATATTTATGAACTTAATAACAATTACAATGACTATATATATACAATAACAAAATTGGATCTACCAATATCCAAAGCAAGGTTAGCTTGCCTTTTCTATTGTAAAAAGACAGAGTTTCATTTCCTAGAGAGCTATTGGTGAAGGAAGGGAATCTACTCCTAAAGTGCTCTATGCCCCCGATAAAAAGTCAATTTTACATAGAAGTGAAATGTGCAAAACAACATATATATTTCATTTTAGTTAATAGATGCAGCAGCCACAGAGCATTGGCAGCAACTATCCTCTCATCTCGCATGTTTTATTCATAATAAAATATACTTGGCTACAGAGGGCTGAAATACTAATAGCCTGGAAGCCTTGAAGTCCCAGCGGACAGACTCAGTTAAGTAAACCATATTTTAACTTTAAAGGCAAAAGAAGCAGTCCTATAAATAAAGAAGTTTTGAAAATATTTTAGCAAGAATTTCTCTTCATGAAACTTTGTCAGACTTGTCCAAACGTTTTGGAGCCCTAGCGTGCCCCACATTTTTAGTGACCAACCCTCTGATAGGCAGCACTTAAATGATCTAACATTCATTGAATATACCATAAATGTACTTTAAGCATAAAGGGGCATGAAGTTGAGAAAACAAACTGTACACTGCATATCTAATCCTCTTAGACTTGGAATTTCATCTTAAACCCCATTGAAGAATGCTGATTTGGCCAGTATTGGCTCACGAGCTTGAGACCTTTGGGCATATACCCTCTGAACGCCAACCAGTGCCCCAAAAATGGCCTCATACCATAATGACACTTGAAACTTCTGACAACATGGAAGACAGCCTACAAAATTTAGAGTCCTATGATAATTAAATTTGTATCTGAGGAGCCATCCCTCCCTAGAATCGGATCTCAACAGCCTTAATAGACTCTTTTTTAAAAAGATAGCATTTCGCTTTGTTTACTTTACTATAAACTAGTATACGATGCAACCGGGCTGATATTTCCATTTTGATGTTTGCATTAACGAGCTGCAATGACATTAACGAATTATACAAACAACATGACCAGAGATTATTAGTACCTCATAATATTATCAAAATTAAAGAATTAGCATACACTATTAAATGTACAGCGGGCATCCAGGACACTGTGATAGCTTATAGGGATAAGTATTTAATTTACTGAATTATCGCTTTGACATGTTGGTAATGGCTGCACAGTGAGGATTGCATTTAGCTGTCCTCCAATTTCGAACGCGGTGCCATCTGCTACTTTAACATCACGTTCTTTCTCGATCTCTGTTCTCGCATTCTGGACTGGACTTTGCTTTCATTGATTATGAGTTCAGTACGTTACACGGACGCCTACAACCTACTCTGCATAGAATCTAGCAAAGAAGCAATATCACACGGACGTCAACATTCGGACTCGACCCTTTGTATTTGGGACTGTAACCCTTTGGAAACTGGTACGTATTTGGCATGTTATCCCTCTAATTCGCAACAATTAAACAGTCAATACCCTGGCAACTCCATTAAATACTACCACGCAAGTATGCATTGAAGAATAATTGCTCAGGGCATTGCCAGCGATGACAAGTTGCAAAATATTTCTTACTCCACGGCATAAGATTGCTGTGACCAGTGTATGGCAAAAACTTTAGCAAAATGAATCTGTTACTCAACGCAATATTCAAAATTTCTAACAATAACAGCCTGTTGAATAACTGAGTACCTATATCCCTTTGTAAAACACTACATAAAAGGAGTCGTTGCCAATATGTCTGATTGCCGATATGCTATGTAAGTACATTATCACCATCATCATCATCACCATCATCATCATCATCATCATCATCATCATGTTCATTATCATCATCACCATCATCATTATCATCATCATCATCATCATGTTCATGATCATTATCATCATTATCATCATCATGTTCATGATCATTATCGTCATCATCATCATGTTCATCGTCATCATCATTGTCATCATTGTCATCACTAATATCAACATCATCACCTTCAGTGTTGTCACTTTGCCCATATGTGGTACTAATATATACTTACTTTGAGGCACTAGGAAGCCTTAATGAGCCTCCAAAAGCCCATGGGAACAGTCAAGCCTATGGTTACCCCGAAACCCAAGAGTACTCACAGGCCCAAGAGCATCCCCGATCCCACGAGTATACCGGATCCCAAGAGTACCCCTGATCCTAAGAGTAACCCCGATATCAAGAGAACCCCCGTCCTCAAGAGTAACTCCGATCCCATGGGTACCCCCCAAACCCAAGAGTATCCGCAAGCCCAAGAGCACCCCCGATCAAAGAGTACCCTCGATCCTAAAACCACCCCGGATCCGAAGAGTACCTCGGATTCGAAGAGTACCTCGGATCCGAATAGTACCCGATCGTAAGAGTATCCCCGATCTCAAGTTTACACTACATTACACTACTATAGATAAATTACTACAAAATATCAACATAGTCGTTAGTAATATGTCTGATGCTCAATATTTCCTCTAAGCAAGGTTGTACTTCTTTAGAATATCTTATTATTTACATTCATACGCATTTTAGTAGATAGTCTAGTATTGTGTTATAAGATTTCTTGCATTCCATTTCATATTACAGTTTTATTTCTTTCACCTATTGTTACAATTCTAGTTACCACTGTACGTCATCTTAGACAAGGGTTACTTGTGAATTTTATGCAAGCTCAAGGGGTTACGAGAAACGTAAAAGATAAGAGCCACCGATACACAAGTGTCGGTCTATTGAGTCTGCCAAAACATATAGTAGTGATGAATTCCTTTGTTAAGGTCAGTGCTGTAAATCAACTTGCAGCTCTAATGTCAGGATATTATCACGCTTTAATTCCGTAAAGAAAACATCTGTATAACGAAAGCACGTAGTATCTTCGCTAGCTTTGGTTACAGACATTTGATAGATATCATCATCATAACCATCATCCTTATCATCATCATCATAATTAACATCATCACCAACACCATCATTATTATCACTGCCGTTTCATCGTTAACATCATCATTATTATCATCATCATCATCATCGCCAGAATCATCATCTGTATCATCATCATCATCGTCATCATCATCATCATCATCGTCATTATCATCATCATTATCATTATCACCATCATCATCATCATCATCATCAGTGTTATGTACGGGTGTGATTCCTGCAAACACCTGTGCTGCTAAAAGGTTCACAGAGGCGGTCAGCCTTATTTGCCACGTTGGAGTTTATATATACGGTGGGCAATATTGCCAATCTATACGAGACATTGGAACAGTGGCAAGATAAAAACCCCTGGCATCCAAATCGCATGAACAACAACTATGCACCAAGCGTGGGTTACTGCAAAAAGCAGCAAGTTCCGTTGGCATTTCCGTACCCAACCAATCATCTGCATCCACTTGGCAATGAACAGGTCGAGTCGTATTCTACAAACACTCCTCTAGTAACACAGGCAAAGATTACTTTCACTAAAAATGTACCACGCACTTACTTTGGTAGAGATGAGAGTTTCTGAATTTCTTCCCAACTTTGTATATCATTCCCCTCCAAATTTAGTAACTGCACGGTGTCAAAAATGTTATCTTTTATCCTAAAAAATCAAATGAATTCCATCAGAAGGAGAAGGTCCCGGCACAGAAAGCTGAAGACAATGGTTATGAAATTTTGTACTGTACGTCTAGCGAACATAAAAAATTTGAGACATCGGTAGATCGCTACTGCAGTAGAAACATGTTCTTTTACGATTTTAGGTGTTACACGGTGAATTTATTAGACTAAAATATCAAAATGATTCATGAAACATAATCCGGTGTATTGTGTTCATACACTACGATCATGTTGATAATTGAAAAAAATACTATTCTGTACAAACAGTGTTATGGCTGATAATGCCTTGCTAAAATATATCTAAGACGTTTCGCATCTATACTCAAATTTGGAAAAATGAAACTTCCTGATAACAGCACTTACGTACAGTTACACATATTATTCGATTTCATGTGAGAGCATTATTTTTTCTTACCTCCCACAATGCATTGAGATACAGGTGATATATTCTTTTCTTAACTGCAGTAAGACATGTTTACATTGATCTTGTAGAACTAAGGTGTATTAACCTTAGACGAGTGCCACTATTATGATATTATACAATCTCACTTTTAAAAGCAACTTAGGATTTGGGTCAGACCTGAAGTTTCTGCCTTTTAACGCTGGAAACAGTACTGAAGTTGCTTAACTGGCTGGCGTGTGTTTTGAAGATAAAATGGGACCCTTATTGACGATAACAAACCCTAAAACATTTATTTATTTCTCTCTTTGGGGGATCGACTAACGGCAGGGTCGACTTTGAGTAACTTCTGCAGATACGTGCACTTGCGTACAAAAATATACGACAAAGTGCCTCATTAAAATGATTAAAATGCTTACAAAACAAAAACCTTGATTCTCAAGTTGCTAAAAAATTTTCCAAGCTTGACTTTAGTTGCCTATAAAAGTGTTACTTATTTAATTAACCGTTTCTTAATACACAAAAACGTATCTTCTGTGGAGAAACAAATACACCTGTTGGCTATTTCCAAGCAGAACTGTTGATATGAATTATATTTTCTATTGTGATAAGTTTCTGTTGTGAATCGTAAGACATGTTACACAAAGATGTTCCACATATCACTATGCACATACCTTACATATGAAATTAAATTGAAGCAGACATGGAGATCCGTTACATTCGGGGGTGTTCAGAGGCTCCTATTCTTCAAACTCTCGTTCCGAAAACCGTTGCTCCCCGCACAAAAGAGGTTATATGTATCTGCAACTTGTGGCCAGTGCATCATAGAACTGTACAAATCAAGTTTGAAGTACCTTGTGAGCCCGCTAAGTCATAGCTGTTCAAGTGTCAAGGTTATCTCTTTGCTATACGACCATACAAACTTTATTATCTCAATAGATTTACAATGCCTGTGAGAAATGCAGAAGGATTTGTCAAGCGTTGAGTAACCCTTGTGGAAAAATAGAAGTTATAACGAAAAAAGAAAACACTGGTTACTTTCTCCTACTAGAAATTTCACTCTGTTATTGCCCAATCCGTTATAATGTCTCTCCGCTGTCCATACCAGTTGAAAGAAAACTCTTAAATCGTGCCATCAGACGAGAGAAGGTGTTTTGCACTGTTTTGTGAAGAAGCGTTACTCTTGGAAATGGAATATATAAACCAGGAAATGTCCTTAATGCCATTTTAAAGTACTCCGTATGGCCGTTAGACCAGTCTTGGAATCAAATTGTTTAATAGGAAGAATGAGGGTACCAACAACTCTACATTCGTGAGTATTATCGTGTAGTACACACATCGCCAGACAACAATCTTCCACAAACAAAAAAACCCTTTGGTTCTATGGCTATCCAAAGGAAAAACACTATATTTAAAATGTGTAGCGATCAGTAGATACTATAAACAACTAAATCTTGATAGTCAGTATTCAAGTGCGGTATTCATCCTCGGTATTAATCTCCGGCAGCAGCTCCGGCATCCATAGAGCCTCCAGAGTCAATGGATAATTTTCTCCTTTATTCGTTGATGTTAATATTTCAACGTCCTCCGCTGTTATCTGCTGCAAAGGCCTCTTGCAGAAGTTGGTTTGTAGTACAAAACTTCAAAACTATAGTTCAGGAACGAATTCATCTTTATTGATAGTTTCGCCAGACACTCGCGTAAAGAAGGGTGTTATTTGCAAAGAATTTGTACTTTAGAAGAAAATAACACTTGTGAAAGCTACACGTTTCTTCTAACCTTGTTATCGAAAAACGCATAAGTTGTGAACCAGTTATTCTGCGGACAGAAGACCGCCCTTTTTTGTTTTGATGTTGAAAGGGTGGAGTCGAATCATACCACTATGTTAGTGTCCGAATCGAACCCCTTTGGTTGATGCAGGTCTTGAAGAAAGTGATGGCCGACTGCTAAGTCAATGCATTTTGGGAATTCGTTCTTGTCAAACGACAGGTCGTCCATGGGGCGTGGCAGCGCAAGAGCTGATTGCAGTAATGACAACAAGCAACAATAAAACGTCTTACCGTTCAATTTTTCTTTAACAGCAGCATTTCCAACACTCATAGTTTTATCACAGGTTTTACTATTGGCGAGAAGTTAAAAGTACTATTCGGAACATGACGGATATCACTGTTTTTACGTCAGATCGTATGTATGCTTTTCTTGATATCGTAGGACGATAACGACTTTGAGAAACTACGGCAGATGGTCCAGGAGAAATTGACGGTGCGCACTCCAGATGCTGACGCCGGAGATGAAATGTCTGACACCAATGAACGAACAATTACTAATTAAGCGCCTAGTCTTTGTGCCAATATAACAACACAGACAAGAACAGTTCACACAACAACAAGTAAAGGGAGATCGACATCTTGTCTGATCTGGTCTTTCCAGCGTTTTGTCGGCCTATCAAATGGCCTTTTACCCGAGAAGTCTCCCTTATTTGCTCGGAACGCATTGCTTTTAGGACCTCGTAGGACCACACGACTAAACCAATTCGATCTTCTCGTATACAGTTTTAGCTACAATTATTGCCATAACTATACATAAAATGGTCTGTATCCGATTTTTAGAATGTTATTATCTCATGTTGTTGAGATATCTATTCTCTCCTATTCAGAAATAGTGTCAAATTGGTAAAAAAAATGGTACAATTATTTTTAAACAAATAAGTAATTTTGAACTAAAGCAGATTCATACTATATTTATTACTTTACTACTATAACTATTACTATTACAAGCCCAGAAAATCTAAATTATCATTGAATTAGAACATCATCTTTATTTTCTATTATCATTTTTTAAAACTTATATTGACTTTTCGTCTTTGGTTATCGCCACCATCGATCTTACTGGTATTGTTGTTATTATTATTATCCATTATTTTAAATCTCACTGTCCCCATTATGCCGAATGAAAATAGTGAGAATTTTGTATCTTTTAAAGGCTATTAAATGTAAATTCACAGAAAGAACAAATGGCAATGAAGTTTAAGTTGTAAATTTTATCCCCTCCCCAGTTTAAAAATTGACGGCGCGGGCCCTGTTATGCATAGTCCTACCATTATCTATCTGTGCTTCGTACACAAGGGTACCAACAGGACGCATTGCCCTTGAGCTGACATTTTCCGTGTAGCCAAGAGAATTCGACGTTGTGCACATGGGCAGTGGCGCACGTCTAGAACAACTAAAGTTTATTTAATGTTGAGGCTCAAATACTGAACTTCAAATTAACTTGTTTCAGGAGGTAAACATTTCATCTCTCTTCGGATCAGGAATTCGAAGCACTTGGGCAATTTCATACGAGAAAAGTTTAACAATAGCAAGACACCTGTCAGGACTCCCACAGCCATGGAGACATCATCTGCCGAAGGTATGCCCTACTATTTTACCCACTTCCCTTGCAACTAACGAATTGTCTATTATCCGGTCAGCTTCTTGAATTAAGCGGAAGAGCACTTCTTAAAGTTTATTCTAAATGTAACCCACTCGATTGTATTGTACGATTCAACTATTTTTCTACTGTACTAGCCTATAGATTCATTTACTGAAATGCCTGTTTTTTCTGGGTTTGGGCTTAAAACATGTCGTTCTTCTCCCACGTTTATACAAAAACAGTAGGCCTACCATAAAACGGGGCAAGGTTTACCTCTATAAAGGGACCATTATGGAAACAAGGTCTTCTGAACCTTTTTTAATGCTATCCCGGCCAACTTTATCAATAGGGGGTTATTGAGCACAATTTCTTTTTTTGTTACTTATATTTTGTATTCTTTAGAGTGACTTATATATTTTTGTTTAATTTTGTAAAATAATTTAAATCTTAAAAATTGTAATTTTGACTTATTATTTTATTTTGTTTTGTATACAGAATCGGACACCACCCCCCCCCCCCTATTTTTTGGTTTATTTAAACGCAGGGCTTTAGTAAAAATAAATACAAAACTAACCAATCATCGTTACCACGTTACTGTACTAGGATCTAGGAACTAAACTTCCATTTATATCGTCAGGATGGTGAGTTTCCATATCATGAGAGTTGAGCCTTGGCTCAGAGCTGTATACATGTGTTTTCTATATAATAAATGCTATGTATCTGGTGAGTACTTATATATCTCTGGCACTGACGAAGGATCAAAGCTAAAACACAATCAATAATTATAATTAATGAATTTCTCCTTTCCTGGTGAGTGGTTGAGAAAACACAGCAAGATTGACTTGAACCATACCATTTAGCCAAGCAGTTAGGTTGCGTAGATTATGTTCTAAGAATGAAGATCTCAAAAAGAGGGCAGAGCAGTTAGTAAGTTGGTTTGTCCACAGACTCTGTAGAATGGCTGTACTGTAATCTCATGCAATGTCCAGCTTCAGTTGTGAATATACGGGAACTTTTAGCAAAATGTGCATTTATCATTTCTGAAATGTCTTTTGTGAAATATCTCTTGGTAGAATTGTACATACTCATGGCATAACCATGTCAATCTATATTATTCTAGTTGAAGACTGTTCATTGTATCAGAAAAAATAATTTATTTTCAAGAAGTGGGGAAGAGCAATACTTAATTGGACTTAAGAGACAAGATTCTAGCCTGACAGAGCTTCTATAGGCTCTGGACGTTGCTGCACAAAATCTGTTTGATTACAT
>JAAAKM020073195.1:48068883-48170513 GCA_010016025.2 Alatinidae sp. Z8VKAUB7J3 | reverse complement strand
GGCGGGTTGGGGAAAGGGAGGGGAGGTGGGGGGGGGGGGGGGGGTGGGGGTGCTGATGAAAATCTATAAAGTTCGTAATAGGGCAGATAGATATTTGAGTGACTCTTCTGGTGCAGTATCACAAACGTCAATTACCTTTTTGTTTATGTAGGGGTATTGATAGCAATGGTAGTGGGTATTCTTGTGGCACTTCTTAAATTCATTTTCATTTGAATTTGAGTAGCTACAGAGCATTAGAATTTTTATGGGCAGTAATTCACTTTCTTAATAGTTATGCACACACAGCTTTAAATCTCAATCTCAACAATTTGCCTCGTGGTCATGCATGGCACAACATCATACTGGTTTGGCAGTGATTATGAAACCACAACATTACACTTTATTTAATCAATATTCGGAGGGAACAAAATTAAATACTTTCTTTTGCAGCTGCTTCTCAGTAATTTTACATTTTCAGCATATGTCAGCAAGGCAAGTTATACCAATAGCATATTCATAAATTATATAAGAAAGACACTAGAAATTGTTCAGATAAAGACTAGTCCATGTGTCTTACTACTAGACTGTAGGCCTCTGGAAATGGCCATCAAATCTCTAATTCAAAACACAGTTTGGCAAAATCACAACAAGTATGAAAAATAAGGTCCTGGCTTCAAAAGAACTAATTCATCAACTCTGCAATGCTTAATATATGACAGACAAGTGTTTGCAATACTTAACATATGACAGAAATCAAAGTTGCACTGAAGTTAATCTGTGCATCTTCCTACAAAGCAAACATGTTATTGACCTATGTTACCTTGCAAATATCGTGTTTACACACTATTTTTCACAAACGGGGTAAAACTAGTCAATATCATAAAGGGCAGAACAGAGACATAGACAGTGTAATTATTACAAGGCCTTGAAACTTGCTTCCAATACAGGGTTGAATGAAGACCTTTGGGTGGTTGCAGCAGATACATGATTGCAGAGATCTTTTTTCCTTGGAATATAGAAAAGCAGTAAAAGCTATTTTAACTTATTTGTAGAGCGTATCTTGAAAGGGGAAGAAAAAGAACGGAAGCTGTTTATTAATCCATAAGTATAAAAATTCCTTTCTTTCAAATGGATAAATTTAAAATGTTGGAGTAGTTAAGATAGCAAAGTAAGTGCCATAGTTTCTTGGCAGCCTAAGGTGCCAGCTTTATACAGCAGTAGGGTCAGCTAGATACCTTTCAGAACACCTTAACTTTAGCAATACCTACATTTTTTTAAAGATACAAGAGTTAACCATGCTGTTTTACTACTTATAAAGCCTTCCTTAGCTTGGAAGTTCCTTGGGTAGCTAAGCTACCTTATAGCTACCACTGATATTGCTGAAGAGACAGCGTTTACTGTTATTCAAACACTGTAGGTCTACATGTGAAGACATGGTGTCTTTATTGGTGTTGTAAGTACAGACATAATGCATTGAAAAGTCTGTTAGTAATGAAATCAGTTGCTCCTCTTTGGCCCTTGCGACGTAAGCAGGAAAGCGCTGGTTGCTTACTTGTCCGATTGCAAAGGGCATTGCTTGAATATGAAATGTAAGATGTACACTTTTAAATCTTAACCCTACCTAGCACGGGGGAGGGGGGGGGGGTCAGTAGGCCCGCGGCTGCGAATATTGTTTAATAACTTTTGAATGGCTCGTTCTAAATTGCTGAAACTTTCTGACTTTTCCTAACTTTTATCTGGCAAACTTTTGGTAAGAAAAATTTAGCCGTCACGACCTGTGGTCTGGTCACGTGACCTGATAAAAAAGTTGACCATATATGGGGGGAAATTTCAAAGGGCTATAAGTCGAGATATTTTTGATGAATTTTACAAATATTTTGTCGAATGATCTAAAATTAAGTTATTAATACATTTCAAACCAATTAATGCTAATTAAAAGGTAATTAGCTTTAATTAGTGGGTAATTATCGATTTTGATGACGTCATATTTTCAATCCTAACTTTTTGACAAATTTGTATCTAGAAACCATAGAGAACGGTTCGAAATATATAAAAAGGGCTAAATGGCATTTAAAAGAAGTATAACACATGTTACTGTTCAAAGAATGCCTATCGTGACACATAATCGACATCTTTTCTTTCAAATTGTTTAGCTACGATCGTTGAGACTTCTCATCTGTACTATTGGTTCCGATATTTTTCACGAATATTTATGTTTCTCAGATATTTAGAATGAAAAACTATTCTAATGCTTAAAACAGCTTTCGAGGTAATTCTTGCTGGTTTAATTCATGAAATAAGGCGTAACAACTTCCATTCCATTTCGATCAGACTTACATCCGGTAAACATTTTTTGACATAACTGCCTTACCTTATGATACTAATCAAAACACATATTTTACCAATGCCCCACCCCCCGTTTAATAACTTTCAAAATTGTTTCCACCCCACCAAGTATGAAGAACGGCTACACGCCACTTAAATTCCACGATTTTCGGACACTTAATCACCAGCGAATTTACCACACAAATCATTTACAATTTACCACTTTGGGATTTCTGGTCCGATACCTTAACCACCTAATCTATTAACAACCTTCGACATGTACCACGTACTCGCGAGTGCCAAATAATCGTACCTCCCCCCGCTTATCAATTTTTTAAAATTTGTCAACCCCCGCTCCTTATTAAGACCCCCCGTTTATCAATTTTAAGGAGTTTTCCCAGTACTCAAAATGTAAATGATGTCTGAAAACACTTGGATAACTTCCCATGCAACATTTCACCCTGAAACAGTTGCAATTAGTACGATCTTTGTCCTCATGCGTGTCATCCGTTTTCAAGACTTTCACAAAATTGAGACCGGAGGCCAGAACTCCCCGTTTAATTGCCCCCCGTTCATTAACTTTAGACCGTAATGATAACCCCCCGTTTATTCAGACCCCCCCTTTATTCGGCATTCCAGAGTAAGTCATCAACCATTTACCACAAGAGAAATTTTAAAGCTACCACTATCTACGACACCTGCCGTCAAAGATAATTTATAACCTAAGGGGCCCATTCAATAAGTACGTAACGATCATATGGGTGCGTGGGGTAGCTGATTTTATTACGCATTGTTAGACTCTTTTAGCACGGGTGGGTGGGATCTGAAGCAACAAATTACGCAATGCTCTGGAATAAAATGATATCTCAACATCTCCGTGTGTCAATCATTATCAACCGAAAATCTAAGATCCTCTGGGAGATTAATTAAATTGCGTACATATACATCAAATGTTTACATATTCCTTATTCAATTTTCGAATGTACTCCATCGAATATCAGCGCGTGTTACGTTTATGGTTATTGTAATACGTTTGAACGGAGACGGCGAGAGAGATTTTTTATGAGTGAGTTATAAGATATTATGAGTGAAAAAAACCCCGACAAGTTCATTTTTCGTATTTTTGATTAATGGTAGAGGCAAGGGTTCATGATAACGTTTCAGGTCCGCTCTCCTCTTTTAAATATGGGGTGCGTTTTTTAGATTGTTACGTAACGGTGATGGGTGGGGTTGTAAAAAAAATCGCTTTTTAGCGTTACGTAATTATTGAACAGCCCCTAAAGACGAGGCATCTACGATGTCGTAAAACGATTGTCATCTTTTAGACCCCTCCACCGTCTAGACGGCGATGACAGTGAATGCTACTGTTGGAGAATCAGAGGCACTTACCGTCTGTGTCTGTCTCTTAAGACAGTCTCTCAATTAAAGACCCCTAATGAGCAGTGGGCCCGACATTGAAACTATCCTAAATAACCTGAAAAACCACCAAACAGGCTAACTAATAATTAAAGGCCAGCTGGGGCGTCCAAGGACGGCGCCCCTCAACTTAAGCTACCGGGCAGAGAGGCAAGTCATGAAGCAGGCCCAACCGCCCAGTAGGACCGCCTCTCACGCACCATGGAAGAACCTGCCATCAATGTGTCATCAATGGGAACAGATAAAACGCATGAAAATATGCTGGTAAAACCAAGAAGGCCGTGACCGAGATTGAGACTAGAGGCTGGCCTTATTGTGAGATTTTTCTGTGAGGAGCTTTTAATCTTCAACCATTGGACATGACCTTCAGTTCTATGCCAACGTCAGGTCATCATCGCTACGCTATGTAACTTTACCATGGTAGGAAATCCTTCGAGCTGAATCAATTGATCTAGAGGCCATTGTTAGTAGTTTAAGAAGAGCCATTTTACTAAAGAATGCGAAAGGTTGCTGGACAATTTCATTTCGAAGCTCAATAGTAGTTTCCATTGTTTTTGTAGTTAAATGTTAGTATCATGTAGTGAATATGAATGCATAATATTTATCGAATATTTTAACAATATCATAAACAGATTCTAAGGGAAATCGTATTGTTATCCAAAATAGGTTATGGGTCATAAGAGGAGATCTAACCCACTCTTTTTGAAATGTAGAAATTTCAGTTTATTGAGGTAACTGGGATTGAAGGCTTAAAGTTTCGAAAATGTTATAACTGACAATAGTACTCAAAGATTCTTAATGTCAAAAGATTTGTCAGGCCGAACACACGAGTAGAGACTACTGAAAATTACGGGTTTATACCGACGTAGGTTGAAAGAAATGCAATTAGAGGGATTTTGTCACGAAGAGCAAGAATTAAAATATTCTAAATTGATAGTATTTATGTGATGTTGATATGTGGTGGTTAATAGCAAAGACATCAAAAGATGAAACTATGCCATGCCATGCTGAATCAAACACCAGACCCTCGTGACAATTCAAACTTCAGATCTCTTAAACAAAAAGTTGAGTGAAATTGGTTCGAAAAGGTTTAATATGATAGTCTGCAAATATTGTTGGTTTGCTTCTTTTACTTGAACCACTTTGATATCGTCACATTTGTCACAGTTGAGCACAGAGTTGCACATTATAGCATTGTTCGCACAATTTGCATTGACCGAGTTTGAAAACGCTAGCTTTATTCTAGGACTATAAGTTACGTTTTTAAGTACACAATCGGATAGTAATTGCATTTTTTACGATATTAGTTTATTTTATTACCAATGGAACAAGGTAAACCGAATTTTAAAGAAGGCCAAGAAGCTTAATTGTAGTATTGAATTGGACAGGATAACAACTGACCGCTACTTGACAGGATTGCCTCAGCCATCGTCCAACGCCAGTATTGAGACAATTCCTGAACGTGCCGAAAAATTTCTATGGATAATATGCGCACATCTTGAGTGTACGATTTTGATATAAAAGAGTCTTCATTTGTGTCCCCCGTACTGAACAGAGTTGCCCCAAATCAATGGAGTCCTAAAAATATTGGATTGACTATATGATTTCCTTTAATCGTTCATTTAACGGAGAGAATTGTTATTTTAGTGCTTTTAAACATGATATTTTAAACATGATATAAGTATTTAAGATTGATGTACCTGGCAGAGATCATGATATTGTTATTAGCAGCAACGCTTAGCAAATAATGCGCATATGTAACATATTGAAGAATGTGTATATCAAATATACTGAAGTATTCATCACATCATCCTCAGGGTATAACCAACAACTTAAAAAGTGCATCATCGTCATCATCACCATCGCCATCGTCATCGTCATCATCATAATTAGCATCATCATCAATATTTTATCAACAACTGTACCATAATTAGCGTAATCGTCTTTTTCATCATCATCGTCCTCCACCTCCTAATAATCCTTATTAGCATCAGCACCGTCCCCATCAACATGGTGTAACCGGGACCAGCATCAGCATTAGCACCAGTATCAGCAACATCGACATCAGCATCACTACCATTGTAGTGCCTGATTGCCATTGCCATTTAATTATCATTGTCCTCCTAGTCCTTTTCCTTTCAATTACCAGCATCAGCATCAGCACCAGCATTAGCATCAGCATCAGCAACAGTATCAGCATCAGCATCAGCATCAGTATCAGCATCAGCATCAGCATCAGTCAGCATCACCGACAGTAGCAGCATCGCCACTGTCATCAAAATTATCACCATCGCCTCTTTCATCATCATCCCCCTCCTCGTCGTCATCTTTACCATCATCAGCATTAGCACTAGCATCAGCATGATCAAGCAAAACATTGCCATCATCATTGTTTTCCAAACCATCACTGCAGCATAGTAGTTAACAGGATGATCGCTGTGGATATAACGGGCTTCTTATCTTCTAGGGTGCCATCATTATAACCGAGCCAAATTACTTGAATTGATCGACGTTGACACAAAATGACAACCGGCGTAACTGAGGTAATATAACTCATCCCTAACCATAAAATATTTTAGGATATTCCGGCGACAATGGGTCTTCACACCAATGCCAATAACATAGAGGCAAGTTTGTTCAACCAGAAAGAAGAAGTTTTCATTAAGTCACTGAACAATGATAGATTAACAAATGTGACAAATTTCAAGTACCTGGGAGGATGGACGGAAGTAGTTCAAAAGATATTGAGGAGAGAAAAGCATTAGCTTCGTAGGCATGTAACAAGCTTAAGGAAATATGGTCCTCAAGTCTGAAAAGGGAGATGAAAGTGAGGATACTTCGAGGTACTGTTGAATTTGTTCTTGTTTACGGCTATGAAACACACTACAGCTCTACAAAAGGGAGTTGATGGATGTTATACACGTCTGCTACGTGCAGCTATGAACGTATCATGGAAGAGCCATACGATTAACAGAGAGCCATACAGTGGACTTTCAACTCTGTCTGATACAATGAATATGAGGAGAATGAAACTAGCAGGTCATTGTATGCGTCATAATGAGGACGAGGCATCCAAACGTGTCATCTGGAGACCAACTTATGGACATTTAAACAGAGGCAGGAAGACACTCACATTCAGAGATATTCTGCTGGAAGATGCTAAAGCTGATAACCTCCATGAACTGAAGACAATGATGCTGGATTGAGGTCTATGGAAAGGAATGGCAACATCGTCTCGGGCCGGCGCCCGTCAAAAGTAAGTAAGTAGAGTATGCTTAAATGTACTTATACTGACAATATGTCAGGCTGCCCTACCGTTTCCCATTCCACAAGAAAATGCAACGGGGTTCGTTATCTTTTGGAGTTTCTTCTTTCCGCGTGCTGATTTTCCACATGAATCACAAAGATAAACTTTGGGCTTCCCTTTCTGAGATCGCTATCTTTTTGCAGTATGCAGCTTTTTCCTCGGTGGCTCCTCATTTTAACCATAATTATGACTGATTTGATGTTTTTGTTTTTACTAGGGTGTAGTTCAAAGTCAACTTGTGAAAATTCAACCAGAATTTAAACAGGATCTTCTGCAGCGAGTTGAAGTTTTCAAGACTGATACTGTGTCATTCGTTGGGGAATACGCGGAAGTACGTTGCAGATGTGAATTTAATTCCATATAAGTAGTTTTTACACTTGTACACTTAGAAATTACGTATTCTTATGACACTTTGCCTGTTGAGTACACGAGCTTTTGATTGACCAGAAGAATCCTGTGAAGCTGCAGTGCACCAGTCATCGTACCATTTATGACATTAATAAGTCAGGAATTACTCTAACTTTGCATGATGAAACATATAAGGCAATTTGGAAAAAAGCTAGGCTATGAAATATGAACTTATATGGAATAAAGAAGGCTAGCCGACTCACTGCTAACAAAATTTAGTGTCACTATCAAGGCCGATTAAATTGCCTCCAATGTTAGCGGAAAAAAGGACCAATTTAAAAATAAGAAGCGTAAACAATTGTTGATGCACATGCTCCAATAGCTGTTTGGCGGATAGAAGAGAGGAGGTATGCAATGCATTGCTGGCCATTTAACTTCATTTAGGCTTTGATCATGGTACTTTTTTACTTCAAGTAACAAAACACGGTTGATTAAATTGATTTTCTATTTTGCAAAGTCAGTGCGGTGATACCGCAGTTTTCTTAGATTCTTATAGCGTGTGATGCTACCCCAGCGCTTTCAGTTGAAGTGCAAATGCTGTTAAATTTTAATACGTGCATTCTAACATCCGAATTTTAGCATGGCCCAATGGTCAGTGGAATTCATCCTCATGAAGCAAGTGACCGTCTGATAGTATTTCAGGTAATCTTTTGATATTGTTTGAACATTATTATTACCATTTCTTTATTTACTGGTGCAATAATACCTGTTTGTTTGTTAGAGAGATTCGAGGGGGGGTTGGGGAGCAAAGTGTGTCATTAGTATTTTTATATCCTCACTGAGTAAAGCTACTCTTTCTTCTTCTTTCGTACTGCGAATCGTTAACTGTAACATTTTTACGACGAGGATGATTTCTTTCTCGGCTGTGTAATCAGACCCATATTCGAAGGATCCTAAATTCATTTTCCTTTTCTTGTTAACATGCTGTTATGCCCTCGGCTAGGACTGCCTAGGACAGTCTCATCTATGGGAATCCTACGTAACAATTTATGTAATGTATGGTCACACTTCTTTTAATGCGTGTTATTTTCACTATTTTCTTTCTTACAGCTAGTTTGGTACATCACTTGAAGTGTATAATGATATTCCAAATGATTTGCTTGATAACTACAGAAGTAAAAGAATTAGATTAAGAGCTGCCTCGAGGCCCTATGGGTAAATTTGATGAGGTGCAAGTAAACGCACTGCAATATATTTCCTCAAGGACTTACTGTTTACTTTACCCTTTACAATTTTCATGTTCATTTAGACTCAGTTTGATGACTTATGGAGAAGATTTCAGACATACTCAGGAGGCGAAGAAAGCGTAACTAGAACTTGGCTATTAGAATTGGTCACATTATAAATTGAAGTATTGGGTAATTCCTAGAAAAGCAGAACTGTAAAGTTACTTGCTTGGTTGATAGCTATCTTTTCAACACTCTTGTCAGGTTTCACTTGCAATGGTATGAAATGTAACGGATTTGACTTTGTAATGGTGTGAGGTACACACTTCAGCTAAGCCTACTATATCGACTAGAGTCCGAGATGCTTTGATGCTGTTTTCCTACCGATAGTGCGACCGTTTTAATATTCAGTTTATACCGCAGTTGCTTAAGACAAATGTTTATAGATCATGACAATGGGAAAGCAATGCCACAATTTTATAACAAGTTAACTGAGATACTAGATCTTACATTGCGTCTACACGAGGTACCTCGCTGAAATGTTGGGATAGTATTTTGACGTAAAAATTTTGTTTACAATAGGCAAATATTTATATACCGTACCAACATTTATAAAGATTTTATTTATACGTCAGTTTATTTATTTGTTATTTGCAGCTGAGGCAGAAGGTACATGCGTGGCAGGTAAGCTGTTTTGCACAGACTCTGGCTTATACAACCCTCCCCCTTCCCCCGCTCTTTTCCTTACACCGAAATGTGCATTTAAGTGTCCACCCCTGAGTTATTTGATGTATGGGATAGTAAGCATTTTATATGTTCTGATATTTTTGTTTAGTACCATCCTCTTTTGGTAAACAATCAGGTGGTAGCAGATGGGATAAGGATAGCATAACATGGCAACAAGATCCTAGAATACGATTTACGATTGTAATGCAAAGTTGTATTCAATCTCCTTTGATTTTGGCTTCGATCTAAAGAGAGTGATGTGTTACTCATGCCACGAGATCAGCAATGCTGTGGGATCAGCTATGACATGGGATTAGCCTTCATTTATTTTTGTGTGCTTGATGTTTTGACTGGATAATAAATTAATTTGTTTACACACCCAATCAACCCACATTTTTATTGGACAGTCGACCGTATCCCGAGCGGTATATAAGAGGAAAACAAATAATCTAAGGTACAAGGGGATTTGGTATAAAGGACATTTTAGGTATTGTATTTCATATCGTTATAGGTACGATACTATAGTGATACTATAGTTATGTGATATCTGTTTAAAGGATTTGCGTTAATTTTGTGTGTGTTTTGTACCCTCTTTCGCCACGTGCTTCCAAAAAAATATTACCAGGTTTGTTTCAGAAAGTATAAGATATAATTTTCTCAGTCGTTTTTAATACGTTTTGAGTGACAATCTGTAACATCTGTGCTATGGTCAAGAGGGCGATTATAGGCTCCTTTAGTTGACCACGCTTCGCCTAGGCTGATTAAATCTTACTTTCATTGTGAGATGATTAATTTCTTGCTATCTATGAAACGACATTTTGTTAACGTAATATCGTAAATTAAGACTCGAACCTCCAGTATTATCGTTTATGTTTCTTTTTATCCTTTCTCAAAATAGATGAATGACACTGTTAACCCAGAGGAATGGACAAAGTTGACGTCAGAGTGGAGTGAGTTGGTAACATCAGCCTTAAAGTACCTCACTGGTGAAGGAAAAGGCGCCCCTGGAAGTATAGGATTTGATGTATGACTGCAATCCATAATTCCTTTCTTGGCAAAATCAAAGCACTGGTTTGTCAGCCCTCAGTGCCCAGTTGTGTACTTGAGGCCGTCACAGGACAATCCGCGTTAGAAACCAGCGTACCTCTACAAATGAGCGTACCTCTACAACATCTTTAATTCTTGTAAAGTAGGTAACATTAAAGTGGTCATTTGTTATAAATTCAAAAGGAAATCGCAACCAATGTGAAAAAGGTATTCAAAGGATTGAACTGCACCGGATAAGGCGTGTTAGAAACCCATGAGCGTACCTCTACAACACCTTTAATTGTAAGAAAGTAGCTATCATTAAGGTTTTATTTATTATATATTTAAAAGGTAATAGCAACCAATATGACAAAAGGTATTCAAGGCAATGAACTGCACCGGACAAATCGTGTTAGAAACCGATAAGTGTACCTCTACAACACCTTTAATTGTAGTGAAGTAGCTATCATTAAGGTTTCATTTATTATATATTTAAAAGGTAATAGCAACCAATGTAGAAAAAAGTATTCAAGGCAATGAATTGCACCGGACAATCCGTGTTAGAAACCCATGAGTGTACCTCTACAACATCTTTAGTTGTAATAAAGTTGGTAACATTAAGGTTGTCATTCGTTGTAAATTCAAAAAGTAATAGAAACCAATATGAAAAAAGTATTCAAGGCAATGAACTGCACCGTATAATGCGCGTTAGAAACCCATGAGTGTACCTCTACAACAACTTTATTTGTAATAAAGTTGGTAACATTAAGGTTGTCATTCGTTGTAAATTCAAAAAGTAATAGAAACAAATATGAAAAAGGTATTCAAGGGAATGAATTGCACAGGATAATCTGCTTTAGAAACCCATGAGCGTACCACTACAACCCCTTTAATTGTAGTAAAGTAGGTGACATTAAGGTTTCATTTATTATATATTTAAAAAGTAAGAGCAACCAATGTGAAAAAAGTATTCAAGGCAATGAACTGCACCGGACAATCCGTGTTAGAAACCCATGAGCGTTCCTATACAACATCTTTAGTTGTAATAAAGTTGGTAACATTAAGGTTGTCATTTGTTGTAAATTCAAAAAGTAATAGCAACCAAGATGAAAAAAGTATTCAAGGCAATGAACTGCACCGTATAATGCGCGATAGAAGCCCATGAGTGTACCTCTACAACATCTTTAGTTGTAATAAAGTTGGTAACATTAAGGTTGTCATTTGATGTAAATTCAAAAAGTAATAGAAACCATTATGAAAAAGGTATTCAAAAGAATAAACGTCACAGGATAATCCGTGTTAGAAACCAGCGTACCTCTACAAATGAGCGTACCTCTACAACATCGTTAATTGTAGTAAAGTAGCTATCATTAAGGTTTCATTTATTATATGTTTAAAAGGTAATAGCGCCCAATGTGAAAAAGTATTCAACGCAGTGAACTGCACCGTATAGTGTGGGTTAGAAACCCATCAGGGTACCTCTCCAACACTTTTAATTATAAGAAAGTAGCTATCATTAAGGTTTCATTTATTATATATTTAAAAGGTAATAGCAACCAATGTTTTTTAGTCATATGCTTCTGGTAGCTGATATCTGCCAGCATTTGTACAGAATAGATTTAAGTAGTAGACAAGCCCCACAAACTCAGTACCCAACTCATCCGATAACTAGTTAATACCAATTCCTCCTCTAGACAAAGTAGTATCCGGTAAACTTTTGGTACCGTGTGTTTTGATTAATATTTATCTTTAGGCCCCTCATTCAAGAGTGGGAAAACTACCATGTAATTAGGTAATACTGACCTCAGGCCAATCTTTCGAAATATAAACAAGGACGTAGCGATTACACAAGATGTAAACAAAATAATTTCGGACACTGACTACGCAAGACTCGAAGCAATAAGTGTACGTGCAATCACATTGTAAAATTAGTTGTGGAGAGACGTTCGAAACATGAACATAGCAAATAGTAGCCTCAACATAATCACATTATATTATCAAGAAAAGTAAGCCTCGATACTGAATCATTCAAGAATCACACGAGAATCAAGAAGTATATTATGAATGTTTACTATTAGTTTACATGTCTTTAACTTACCCACAGCTCACTAAGAGAAGTCCAGCGAGCCCCTAAGATAAGGGACTTGGCAACTTCTGGCGAAGCACCGTGTAAACGTGTTACTCAATGATACCTGGCACACTTTACGCTCCATAACCTGTCCTTCAGATCGAGGTTCCGCCGCCTCACTAACCATGCCTCGACTATTAACGTAATCTCGGTAAGGGAAGTAGAGAAGTCTAGACCAGCGGTTCTTAACCGTTCACACTGCTCGTAGCCCTTGAGTATTCATAATTTTTGCCAGTATCCCAAGTGTAAAATGCCTTACGAAAGTAATTGAAATTGCTAGAATAAATATAAAATCCAATGTGATGCATACAATAATACAATGCATTGAATACATATGAATATACAGAAGACGATAGCAGTCTTTCGAGTACAACCGTTCTCGCACCGTACACCAGCAATCAGACCTATTACCAACGGCAATTCCTCGACCAAAGACCCCGGATAAGCAGTGGGCGATTTGAAACTACCCCAAATAAACAGTAAAACCACCAACAGGCTAATTAATGAATAACGGGCATCCGGAGTGTCCAAGATCAACGCCTCTTAAGTTAGGCTACCAAGCAGAGTAGTAAGCCACTATGCAGGCTCAACCGCCCAGTAGGACCGTCTCTTATGGATCATGGAAAGAATTTGTAATCAATGAGAACAGATACTACATGCATTCCGTGCTAAATGATCGAGAAGTCACGGCTCTTTTGTTGTTGTATAGTGTTCTACACGAGGATACAGTTATCCATTAATCATTACAATCTGAGTCCTAACAACATATCTCGTACATCCCTGCTTTGGTGCTACGTACCGACAAGGTGCACATGTACCACAGGTTAAGAACCACGGGTCTAGGAACTGCGAATAAATTAGGAATCGTAGAATGACCGAAGGCTCTGCTACCATCAGCTACGTCATATTGCGCAAAACCTCTCTGTATCGGTTACAAAACCAAACGTAACGCCATCCGGTACGGTGTAACCGGAGCCATAGAACGGTGATTTAAGAGAGAATTACGTCCTTAGAAGCATAGTGGTATAAACTTAGCCACATAGATGCACCAGGGCAGTAAATCTCCAAGTTGCAGCTTTGTAATTTACTAACAATAAATAGACGGATGAACTTTGCTGATTTTCCCAGAAATGTTGAACTTCTGCTCATTTTCCCAAAAAACTCCTGGGTATTCCTCTTCTTTATTTCCAGCTATCTTTATAAAAGGTCTGTATATATTTTGTACTTAGAGCCTTACGTTTTACACCTGGAGTTACTTTGTCAGACAAGCTGCATTAAGAAACCTTCCTTCATTCTTGCATAAAATTGAGGCTTGGTCTCAGAAAGGATAGTAGCTGGGCATGTACAGTTATAAAATTACAAGTTTCTGGGTAAGAAGAATGAGGCAGGATTGATGGCAATAAAAGTTGTTCCTTGAGAAGGATCTACCGTACTAGAAAAACCTCTACGTAGTACATAATTGTTGTAAATCAGGAATTCAACTTACACACTGAAGCCTTGTCTGCCTCTAAAGCTATCTATTAAAGTACTTATCTACAATATATCTGTTTCCTTTCTTTGCATGATCTATTAAGTTGGCTCTGTTGTCATTGTGCTGTGCTGACGTGTAAACATAAACACCAAAATTGACCTTCCTGATATGTCGTACCCCCTAGTGTAGTTAGTACTTCCAACTCTGTCAATGTTAAGTGTATTTGTTCTGTCGCTCCTATGTCCAACTGGTAAACATCATGAAGTAAACGGGTCACGTTAAGAGTGCTGATATCAAGTGTCCAATCTTTTCGGGTGGTAAATTTGGTTTAACTGCAATGCATCGATTAGATAAAAACTTTCGGCAAATATTCATATTCGTAAAGGTACTAGGCCTACACATAAAAGTTTTCCTATTAATCATAGGGATTAAAATATTGGTAAAGGGATACGGGGTAGTGACTTTTAGTTTGGCAGTGAACGTTGTCGATGTTCCTGCCCCCTTCTAAATTGATAGAGGCAACTCACAATGATTGTTACTCGATGTAGTTACTCGCAATTGAACAGCGAATGATTGTTTAAGTTGTTGATAAGAGTTAGCATCCAGTGAGATTTAGCATCTTGACAAAGCTTTACAGCTCCTTTAAAGTTATAGCGGGGTTTAATTCCCTTAGATTCCCCTCATAGAGAGACCATGATCCATTTGTTGATAATATTTCGGAGCTAAAGGGTCTCGTATCATCATGCATTGCTACAGTTGCTACGAAGTGCATGACTGAAAAAACATCTTCGCAATGTTGCGAAAGAATCAAGTAAGACTTACGGCTCATTTTACTCTAGTCATAGGCAAAATTCTACTAAAAACTGCTTTCAATTTTATCAACAGATTGGTCGATCAAATCAAGTAAAAACAATTGATGTCAACATTAACCGAAGAGAGCTGCAGTCGCATGATCTAAACAACGAAAAGAGTAGGCCTTTCCACTACTACGCGACCGGTGCCTCTTTACATTGCAAATCTGTAAGTAGTGAACACACAGTAGCGCATCAAGCACTTGACCTTGTTTACAATACTTCTTGAAAACTCCTGGATATCGTGATCGCAGAACAGTGATACAATTTACTCCGATATCAGATCACAACTGCCTCCTGAGAGTAACCCAGTCAACTGTTGTGTTCACTTGGCTCTACTTTAAGTCTTTCTCAATCCCCTCACGATATCAAAATCTTAAAAATTCTGCAAAGGGGCTACAGTTCCACTGATTGATACATGTATTTGTATTCCCCTAAGAAAAAGTTGAATGTGCAATGTACAGTCATACTGACACCTATATGTGCGTACCATAGACACTTGTATACCGTGTTTCCTCTTATTAGCGTCCCGGGCGCTTATTAAAAAATTCACCTACAATGTGCGGCGCTAATTAGAGGGCAGCGCTTATAAAAAGTTTAAAATGATTAAGAAATAAATTTTATTTGAAGCTAAAAAAGCAATTTGAACAGAATCAATGAACGAAACAGAATCAATGTCTTTTGTGCTTCAAAAACGTATTTTATTGTGTAACTACCCTTCTGTATGTCTTTTTCCCTTTTTCTAATTAGCGCCACTTTTTCTAGGTGCGGCGCTTATGAGAGGGGAGACGCCAATTAGAGGACAGCGCTAAAAAATAATTTTACCTCAAGGTGCGGCGCTTATTAGAGGGCGGCGCTAATAAGAGGAAATGCGGTATCAGTAGTGCAGGCATCTGGTCTTGGAGGTTGACAAAATTTTAGCGTAAAATCCAAACTAGTCTCAAAAATCAAGAATCTCATCAGTTAATATTCACGTGCTTGAGGTGTGGCGGAGTCCAAATAACATAATTTCCCTGCCTTTACATTCTATGTACACGTTTTTTTATTATATGCAACTCCATTTTCGGGGTCAGGCCTCGAGTTGCTTAGCAATTTCAAAAGTCAAGCCTGCAGTTGCTTAAGTAGTTGCTTAGGTATCACTACAGGTTCTCGTCGAATTTCGTTATGTTGTAAATGATGAAATACCAAATGATGGTTGGATCTTTGATCTCTTTACTTGACACATTATCAACAGTGTGATATTTGTTATATATCAACAGTCTGTAATCAATTCTTAACGAAAAACGTTTCTTGATTTGTTTTTCAGGCGTTTTAAAAATCGTCCCTCCTGAATTTGAGGCCTCGCGTTGCTGAGTTTGTTTGCTTAGATTTTGGACCAAATCGAGGCCTCACACCTAAGCAACTGAGTTGCTTACATAAAAAAACCCGTGTACCTCGCACACACAAATACACACACTCACATAAATTTCTTATGTTATTTCAAATAGTTAGATAATATACACACTAGGATCTGTACTCACGGTTATGTCTTACATTACTTTGGTACCCTTTAGTCAGCTGGAAACGACCTGGAACTAGGAAGAATAATGCAAATACTATATAAGTCTTTGATTAAAAACTATTGAATGTATTACGGTAACATCACTCGTATTTGCATGAATTTTTAATGACACTTCCGTTTGTTTTCTCCTTTATTACGGGCATCGATATTGCCTTACAACAGAAATTTTTTTATTACGCATTGAAGATGGCAATGCTCTATAAACATAGCTATGATAGTAGATGAAACCAGACTTTTATTCTTGTGCTATCTGCACGTGTACAACTGTCTCTTTATTATCGCAAACTTTTTATTTACCATTCGTTACAAAGTTGAAACATCCACTGTTTCCTTCCGACGTGAAGTAAAAAACAAATAAATTCAATAGATATAATCTTATCTGTCCACTGGGAGAGAAAAAGACTGGATATATTGGGTGTCCGTTGTTTTATAAATGCTTGCCTTGATCTTCAACGGGTTTTTACCAATGAAACCAATGACACTGCGTGGTTTAGAGAATTATTCAAGAACGTACACCATTTGTTAACCGAGAGGAATTGTAAATATGGACAGTAGCGAAAGTGGAAAGATTTAACATAAGAAATTACCGTCAAATGGATAGTATGATTCCATATCGCAAGGTCATTCTATTTACAGAATGTCATTTGTTCAATCGAATTAATTTCATTATTGCGTTTCCTGTGCCAGTAAAATATGGTCCCTAAACGTGAAGGACTGCCACTAGCCACCGTTCCAAACAAATTAAATCTGTCTAACTCACCGCAGTTTACACGGGTTTTTAACTTGTCCAAAACATAAAAATAAGTGGGACAAATATGTCACATTACAACGCTTGGTGAAACATTTTGGTGCAACACTTTCACAATGCTCGGTTCTTGAGTTCTCACTTGTACTGCTCACTGTTATTTGGCCAAATTTATGGTCAACCTTTTATTCAAAAACCCAATGAAACTCATTTTCCAAAGTAAATGATGTCTAAAAATACTGTGCACCACAACAACGCGATTATATTACGTTTCTGTTTATTTCCTTCAAAGGAAATCGCTACGGTACGATTTTCACATATGACGGACGCGAAACAATGTTCCAGATTAAATGAAAACTTCTATTTCGTACTCCAAGGAACGACCTCCTTCAGCAAAGCTGGTTTTTAAGGAATCCAATACTTATTCAAAAATTTTATGCTACAATTTCATACAAAATTGCAACGTTGTCGCCACATGCGGGAACCAAAAAAAACTATAAAGAATTTATATAATAATATATATAATAACATGCTTTGCTTCATTAACTTTGCTAACAACGTGTGCTAACAACGAATCATAGTAGCATCATCAATGGTACATGCGTCTGCAGCTTGCACATGGGGCTGTTTTCAGCAAAATATAACGATGGCATCACGTTAAGGCTTACCTTTGCGGGCCACGGTGGATCGTTTCCAAGTTTAGCATACACAATCTCATGGGGTGGCCTCTGCGGTCGAAGTAAAAGAGACTGTCAGTAAGATCGCATTCATGCTTCATTAAGACAATAAGGTATTTAAAGCCATATCAATGAAAAAAGGCTACAAAAAAATGCGAACCCTACTTGGCAGCAGGTAATTTTACAGTATGACAGATGCAACTATTCACAATTTACAAGACAAGTCACTGCTGCTTTAGTTCAACGAGCTTCTGTTCCTGAACTTAATGGAGAAAGCCACAAATCAAGTTAAAATATGTGAATAAAACCCGGCCTTTAACAGATGTGTACGATGTTCACTACGTTATGACTATACGATAATGATGCCGTTGCTGTAGTTGATGGTAATCATAATGAAGTTGATTTTGATGGTAACGATAATTGCAATAATGATGGTGGTAATGATGATGATGATGATGATGATGATGATGATGATGATGAGAGGTAGGTGCTGGAATTCACAGCGTAAGCCTCAGAAGAAACCGAAGTGGTAGTTGGAGTCATTGAGACTCAACTAAGTTGAATACAGAGAAAAGATGAAAGTGGAATTACGCAGTAACAAAAATGCTGATTTGGGCAGCGTAACTCTAGCAATTGCAAACACTCTATACTGGGTATGCCCAGCGACAGTGACAGCTAAGAAACTGTTGATTACTGCAGATTGCCTCCAACTGATTGAGCGAAAAAGAACATAGAATAAGAAGAAGCATCTAGATTATATTGAACTATATCAAAGGGTTAAGAGTGCCTGTAGGACCGCCAAGAGAAAATGGTATGAAGACAAAGCCAAAGAAGCAAATCAAGCATACACTGTCAACAACTACTGGAAAGTGTACCAGATGGTGAAAAGTCTGAAAAATGCACCAACAACGAGACCTGAGCTAGGTGTGAAGGATGAAGCTGGTAAACTTCTATTTGAGCCAGAAAAGGTCCACCAACGCTGGCATCAGTATGCTACAAAACTGTTTGGAAGGGACAATAAGCCTCACACTGACCTGGACAAAGGACAGGAAGAACCAAGCGTCTTTGAGTCTGAAATAAGATGGGCTTTAAACAAGCTGAAAAAAGGCAAAGCTGTAAGTTGCGATAGAATTCCAGGTAAAGCAATAAAAGCGGGAGGTGACATCATGACGAAAGAACTAAAGAAAGTGATTGATAAGATCTGGACAACAGGAGAATGGCCTAATGAGTGGGTGATGTCTGAGATCACAGCCCCACCTAAAGTACCTGGTGCACAGGAATGCTCCAAACACAGGACAATCACTCTGATTAGTCATGGTTCAAAGTTGGCACTGAAAAATCCTGAGGCAATTTCGGAGACAACGACTGCAGTGCTACTTACTTCCTCAGATTGCAAAAGAACGGTTTGGCTTTGTACCAGAAAAGGGAACTACAGAGGCAATCATTGCCATGAGAAACATCTTAGAAAAGGTCAATTGCAAGCAAGATTAAGAACTCTGGATTTTGTTCATTGAATACAAAAGGGCTTTTGATTCGATCTTTCACGAAGCACTGTGGAAAACCTTACATAAGTTTGGCGTGCCACAACGTCTCATCTGGCTGATGTGGAAACTTTATAGCAAGGCCCAAGGAGTGATAAAGCTGGACGGTAGCCTGACAGAAAAGTTCTCCTTTGAAAAGGGAGTGAGGCACGGCAGTCTTTTATCACCAATCCCCTTCATTGCAGTGGGTGAAGCAATAATGAGATCTGTGCAGGAAAGACTGAAAGAGGACAGATGGTTTACCATCGGAGGAAGGCCTATCTGGAACATAAGATATGCCGATGACACGACCATCCTGGCTAGCAAGAAAGAAGATCTGTGTCGGATAGTAGAATATCTCAGACAGGAAAGTTTGAAATATGGCCTTGAAATAAACAACAGCAAGACCAATTTAATGTGTGTGAATGGTCAAGGTGTAATCCAACTCCAGAATGATACCATCTGCAATGTTGAAGAATTAAAGTTCTTGAAATCAATTATAACAGTAGGAAGGGGCAGCGTGAAAGATATCACAAACAGACTGGCAAGATTTCTTTTCATGAGATGTTGTGGTGTTTGATCAAAATCTTGGGACACCAGTGTCCCATCGTAGTGAAAGGGTTAATAAAGCATTATTGTATAAATGTTCACAAGCCAATTAAATTTAAAAAGTCTTTTGCTCCTGTCTCTTGCGTAAAAGTTTCTCAAGACGTTACATTTTTTCTGCAGATAACAATCAGCATGTCTGCCTGCGCACCAAAGTGATTTCGAAATTTTCAGTTTATTGACAACAGATTACTAATTCTAGACACACATAGCAACCTCGCATCCCCTGGAAGTCTATCTCGCACCCCTAATTGGGAAGCACTGAGGTGGAAATTTACCGTATTCACTTTTTGTTACCATCAATGCTAACCGTCTACAACATTACCACCTCAGATATTTTTTATCGAGGACATTTAGAATTTAAGTATTTCTCACCTTACAACCCTGAATGTACTTACAATACTTACAACTGCGAATGTTTGCAACTTTGAGTATTTACCATATGTGACATTAACAATCATACACACTCTCTGCCATGTACAGTTTTCACCTTGGAGGTTTACCACCATGGTTAATTGCAGCCTTGCTCTTTTACCACATTATATATTTGTAACTTCGGACAAATATACTGGTTATTAGTATATACGATTGGTACTTCGAATATATTGGTATATATTGGTACTTCGAATATTACTTCTTTGCACCAACCCCAAGCTGAATTCTAAGGGGAGGGGAGGGCACAGAGTAAATGGTAGATAGGTGTGCCTTTTATGTTTGGGCTGTCAGTTTAGAAAGAGGGTAGTGCTATTGAACTTTCCTAATTTCAAATTATGATTTCTAACGCTAGATTATTTTGAGCTCAAGTTAATTCCACTGGATCTTCACTACTCTAGTATTTTCCACGATCTAAATTCTGATGTAGTTAGGAATAGCAAAGCCCATCTGTTAATCCATTGAGTAGGCAAGTGGAAGAATTAAAGCTCCTTGAAATATAACCTTAAGTTTTAAATTTATCAAAATTGGTCACAGTCATCCATGTGATTTGAGGAACCCTCTACAATTTTTTATGGAGAAAATGACAAGAAAGCTTAAGATCATTTTATAAATATTTTTTAAATTTTGAATAGTACTTTTAGCGTGACGTTTAAGATTTCTTTATGTTCCTCAGTCTTTCAGTGCCAGCATGCATCGACAGTGAATCAGTGACGTACACCGATTTTTGACACGAGCCCACGGAATGATCAGGGCGTAAAATGTTCCTAGATATTTGAAAAGTAGCCCTACAAAGTTTATGGGTTTTTTTTGGTAATATAGATAAAGCCTTTATGTTCTTAATATTCTAATTCCATAATTCAGTATCTACGATTCTTCAAAAGGCCCAACTTTCTGACCGAAGTGCGCACACCGTTTCCATACATTCCCTGCAGTATTTACGTTACTTGAAGTTATGAAATGTTCTAAGCTAAGCATTTCCACTCTTAATGTTTTCTTAACCTTGATCACGTTTGTAGAGGCTACTTTCTTTCAAGTTATGCTTCTGCTTTAAAAAATACGTGTAAACCAAGCTGTTTCATACGAAACACGACAGATCTGACTGGATTTGAACTCACAACCTCATGGTTACTAAACCAACGCCTTAACCATTGAGCCAACGAGGCTCGAAAGCTCAGGTGAAGATTTTAGTGTCAATCTTTTGCGAATTCTCCTCCAGTCAGTGGGTACAGGGAAATTAATTAATTAATATTTATGGTGTTTCGCCTTTGAGCCTTTATCAGTGCCAGACATATACATATTCTCAGCAAGAATGATAGCTTGCAATTTAAAAGCTTGCAATTTAACAGTGCGGACCAGATTTTAACCCACGACCTCATGATTACTAAACAAATGCCTCAACCATTGAGCCATCAATAAGCTCAATAAGCTAAGGCCAATAAGCTACGACCATTTTTAGTGCCTATCTTTCACAAATTCTCCTCAAATCAGTGGGTATGGGGAAACTAATTAATTAACATTTATTGTGTTTCAGCTTTGAGCCTTCATCAGTGCCAGACATATACATATTCTGAGAAGTAAGTAGGATGCTCAAAGGGAGTGTAGCACAAGTTGTTGACAACCTCAACCTCTCTTTTAAATATCAGCATGATTCCCACATCATTTCATGTGCAAATTGTTTCCCAACCTTCACAATAAGGAATGGTATATCGTAAAATAGAACATATTCTCCTTGTAAGTTGTTTTTACTTGTAAACCGGTCTAATCCATATAAAGGGAGTTCCAATGGGAATTACCTCAGCAATGATGTTATGATGCTTATTACTCCAAGGATTTGTACCTAAAATGAAAAGGAGACATGTTATAATATCAGCTACATCTAACGGATATAAAATTAATACGTAGCAGTCCCAATGACAACTGTATTTCAAACAGCACATAGTTGGTAAACGGTGGGAAGTTGGCTACTTTGTTCCTTTAAAAATATTTGTCTTTATTCTAGCTTAACTGACAATTTAGCAGCTCTCTACGAGTTTTCCTATATAATTTCCAGCATCCTGTAGACCTACTGCTACTTTTACATAAATTCATCAGTCACATCATAGTATTCACAACCTTTGCCCTAAAATTTTAGGGATATTTTTATGGGTGTTATCATCTGGCTAACTAACAACATTCAGAGGCATGATCAATTAACTAAAATCATTTCCAGATCGACTGAGGAACATCACGTTCCACATCAGACAGTGCATAACAATGCATTTAGTGTTGTATGCAAGATTTTGTGACTGGATCCTGCTGGAATCTGCTCCTTGCATCAGTGTAAGGATGGATATTATTGGATGCCCACTTCTAGCTCAATAAATTTAACAAGGGTTACTTATACCCATTTGCTCACAACTTAGTTACATTCCTTTGAAGGTGTAGGAACTAAAGAAGAGGCTATTGTACCATGTCATGAGGAAAGTATTGACCGAAAACCCCCTGACAACTAGCTTACACATAAATTCTGATGAATACAAATATTTCTCTGCATCACAAGTAAACTGATTGCTCTTTAAAATGGCAGAGAAATGCAGAATATAACCAGCAGGACATAAATCCCATGTCATTGCAGCGTATAGCACTAGCAACTAAGCTATGGTGACCCAATTGTAAAGAAAAGTTTCTCTTTACCTGTCTAGTTTACACTTGATACAATATTTGTTATAAGATTATGCTCAGAATAAAAACACAAGATGAAACAGAAACACAGGAGTACTATAAGTTAGACAAAAAAAACAGTACAAATTTGTGTTGAAGAAACAATTAACATTGTGTGTGTGTATCAGTGATTGCAACACAAATATTCTGAAACTAACGTAAAACATTCAAAAATTATAAAAGGATATTCACAACCGCGGGCGTACTTGCCCCATCCCCCACTCCCTCTGGACCTCTTGCTACGTCGGGTTAAGCAAATGTCTCATTCAGTTCCTTTTAAAGTACATGTTCTACTACAGGTACTACTAAGAAATCTAATATAACTAGACACTGCGTAAATAAGGATTATGACGGAGAAAAAAATGTATAAAACATAGAAAGAGTTCGAAAATGAATGATGGGGTGTTTTGATTATTCTAAAGACAGCGAGAAAGCCTTATAAAACTATTACGTGTGGTTACATATACTTATACAAACTAACTTCAACAGAACTCTAGAGAAATAGAAAAGTATGTCACCGCCGGGGATCGAACCCGTGATCCACGCTTTCGCGACGTGCGCTCTACCAACTGAGCTAGGTGACCTCCGATGTTAACACATTTTTAATTTCTCTAGTCGTCACATTAGCTCCCAACCATCCACCGGTGGACATCGACATCCATCTCTACGCAGTTGGAGACCAGCCTCTCTGCGCCATGTGACTTGAGCAAGGAAGAACTGCCATCCGGCCCGTCAACAATCCAAAGCCAATCATGAATGCCTTAACGTCGCCTGTTCCAGAAATTTCATCGTGAAAAGGGTTTGCAGATAACGATGGGAAAATAAAAATTACTTGATACAATTTTCTCATTCTATTAAAGGGCAAAGCTTCTTTAAAATTTGAATATTGCAGTACCTGTTGTTCATTATTACAATATTTTCCTCAACAAGAACAGGTTTCTTGTTTTCCAAATCAACCCAGTAGCATCGCACACATCGCTTTTCAAAATTAAGAAGTTGGTCGTCAGTTTGATATTCCCCGTCATCTAAAATAACAAATGTACATTTAGTGTTACTTTACTTGCAAAATTTCTCTTACTCATACTGCACTGCAAATATTTAATTGACTTGCTCTCTTTATACAGGCCATTCTATTTGTATCAGCAAAGGTACAACTCAAGAAACACAAAGTGTCAATAAAACTTGTAGGTAGACACATTTAAGATCTAAGCAATCAATTCTATTTCTCCAGACAAAACTGGACTAATGAAAACCCGTTTCTCCGTACAAGTTCACATTACCGTATCTAAGACAGTTTCATACCTTTTGTTATCCTTTATGAGCTATCGCCTTCTTTACCGCTATCCGTTTTCTCATAGGCGCAACGGACGAAAAATATTGGGGACGCTGAGGATTATTTTGTCCGTGAAAAACACTCCTTTGCCCGAAAATTATTGGGACATGAATCGATGGTTCTGCAGAAGGTATCTGAGGTAATTGGGAAAATCCACTTCGAGATTGTCTTTGGACAGACACCAAACAATCTGGAATTACTTGGGGTCAGTAAGGATGAGCTTACTGAAGAAACTGAATAGTTGTTCAAAGTGACAACAGTGATTTGGTAAAGTAATATTAAAGGTCATTACTGAAAACGCGTTCGACGTACGTTACGCGCGAAAATATTTGGACCCCCAAATCCAGACACTGATTTTTCGAACATCGATTATTGACTTCGCCTGCATGCAGGCTAAACGTCAGAACCTAGTATCGTAGGGGTAGAAATATCTATTTTGTTCATTTTTTACTATAAGAACGGAAGTCCATTACCTTTAAGCTAGTATAAAATCGGAATAAGGTCGTGATCGTAAATCCTACTTTTATTGATCTTAATTTTCATTATACATGTAGACAACGAGTGTATTTTGAGCAAACCAACTGACTAAGAAACAGGTCTTTTATGAACTATTGGTTTCGCTATTTATCACTGAGGAAGCAGCATCGACTCCAAACGAGGCAGGAAAATTAAAATAGCTATTGCTGAAATTAGTAAGTTTATATTTTCGAAACAAGGTGTTTGAGCCCTTAAAATCACTTTTGGCAGTCTGTTAATCAGTACAACTACCAAACAAGTGAACTCATGTATTGATGGGAGCTAGAGTAGCCGCAAAGGACACCCCTCACTTTGGACTACATTATTCCTATGGGTCATCAATGTGAGAAATTCAAGGATAAGTACACATACCTAATTAAAAAAGGAAAAAATCCCCTACACAATTATATTGTATAGCGAGGCCGGTTTTTGTATAACGGTAAAGTAATGAACCAACAACGATAGATCAGCGTACGAATCTTTTCAGCGATCGGTGAATTCATTAAGAACTACTGTAAAATGGACGATTCACTTCAGCATATAGATATATACGCTTTATGCCTAGTTGGATTTTGTAGTAAGTTAATCTGGTTGAGCAAATTATTCACTCTGAAGCGAAGAACGATTATATCTTAGTTATAAATGTATCTTTGTGTCGTTTGTGCTCTACTTTTGATATTTTACAAGTTCATGAAAGATTCCATTTCGATCTCATGGCGGTCGTACGTCCCGTGGAACGCTGTGGTCTAGAGAGGTTTGGATTGATCAGGTGGAACTTTAGAGGGACCATAGCCCCACTTGGAATAAGGGGGTGATGTAAAAGTGAAACATTAACGTCGCATCAACCAGGAAATAAACTGTAATTTTTGAAATTTAATGTTTAGTTTCCTTTGATTGAAACTGGTCCAAATAGAATTTCCCCCATCCTTGTGTATGGAATTTATGCCTAAAGTACCCATAAGTTATGCATCAGTTACATCACTTCATGTATCAATCCTTCCATTCATCGTCAACAAACTGAAAGTACCCTTAAACTTATTCATGACTCTCCATCATCTATCAGGATTAAAATGTGTATAGGATGATTTGCGGTCTAACTGTAACTCCCACGGCTTAGAAGCCGCTAACTCATCAGTAAATGAAACCTAAATTACAGTAATTGCAATCTTAGTGTTGACTACACTTGTTACTACAAAAATTCTCTGTTCTTGTATTTTTTGTGTCTTTTCTCTTTGTAAACAGCCCACAAGATGTTTTGGCAACTTTGCTAAATAACTTGAAAGTCCAGGAGAGGCAGCTTCGTGTATGTATACTCGCCGGAATAGAATTACGTTTCGAAGAGAGCCTTAAGAGGAAATATTTGTGACTCCACCCTTTATATGGAAAACGGTCCTTATTCAGAATTCCTCTGAATTTTCAAAACATTGGGCCTTATCTAACGGCCAAGAGTTTTTGCACAAACACACGTGGACGTGCTTGTAGTCATGTTAAAATAGACACTTATGTTTCAGAGCTTGTTTCGTTGAAGTTATTCCCTGGTTCGAACATATTCGCAACCCGAATTTTCCAACTTCATAATATCAAGCACCTCCTGCAAATTGTACTACGGTCGAACGACCACTGAAAACAAAAATTGCTAACGGCTAATTTTAGACTTATTTTTTTAGTTGCTCAAAGAATATTTTGAAGTATAACTGTTAACTTCATCTAGAAACATTGGTCTACACAATTTAGTGACGCTACTGCAGAGAAAGTAAATACATCGAGGTAAAAATTAAGTTTAACAAATCTAGCAAAAACGACATGCCGACCTCTTATTCTGTTGCATCAATATCCTGATATGAAATAACATGAACCTTTTGACATCAATTTAGTAATCAAAAATTTACTCTAAAAGTTTAGCAAAAATTATGGCCTAAGAGATTACGGGTATTCAGATTTACCCAGCCGCCATTTCGTTATCGAATCAATGTCGGATTAACATGGACATTTACTCTTACGTTGAATCGACGTTGCTGGTTTGCTGTATATATAATTTGACAGGACCTTGTGTTTCGGGCCTTGAAACAAAGTCGCTTTAAGGACAATCCAATGTTGATAAGACTTGCGATAAGAAAGCGACGTAGTCTGGACATTGATCAAGTGTCGAGATGATAGCCAACATTTCGGTTAAATTAGTTACGTCAAATACACGCCGATTAGACATCGGCTTACAACAAATCCTAATCCCGACAAAACATCGACACTAAAATTAATTCCGATGCCGGGTGGTATTTGTTGATTGGACAGTGAGCCAAATCGTTGTAGAACGTGTCCAACGAGTAAACGACCAAGCTCGTCTAACTATACCCTAGAAACAGTCTACTCCTTTTGAACTACCTTAAAAACCATTTGTTGGAAATATTACATCTGCAAATATTGCGGAATAAATGTAAGATTGAAAAACATGTTTTTCTCAGTCTTACCTTGAGACTCTTCAACATCTTCTGGGTCCTGTTGAAAGTATGTATGATATAGATTAATATAGGGAAAACAGCTCCTGTATTTCTTGAAAAATACTATCGACTACACCTTTAGAGTATATCTTTTTATAATAGTACAGTTTACACAAATATTATTTCTTAACTTTACTACACTGTAACACGTTGATGATGAGACTGATGCGGGCACTTGCACCAAAAAATCACTTGGTATCCTAAAACCAACAATGTTTAATAGCGTGCTAGAGTAGAGAGCTTAGATATTTATCACTACAATTAGAATGTTTAAAACGAATCTAAGGAATTTAAACAGCATCCGAACAATATAGTAAATAGTAAAAATGATCCAAAAAGGTAAACAGAATCTAAAAGCAGCAGCCAAAAACTTCAAGCGAAGTAGAGAGGAGTATTTTCAAGTCATAGCATTTATCATATATTTATCACGGAGTGGAGCATTACCACAATAGCTTGCTTTCTTTTTTCACTAATGGAGCTTAGGGGATTCGAACCCACGACCCATTGGTTTGAAAACCAACACCTTAACCATTGGACCATCAATATATATATATATATATATATATTATATGTATATATGGAATGTACTGCTTGTAATAAACAGTACATAGGTAAGGCAGAAACCCAATTCAACATTAGACTAAATAACCATAGAAAAGACTCTACTAAACGCCATTCTATATCAGCAGCCAAACATTTCCAGGAACCCAACCACAATTTTAACTTACATGCGAGATTTAAGATCATTGAACAACTACAATACAGTACTCAGCAGACACATAGCATTTATTATATATTTATATACATAAATATATAGTATTTATATATTGTATGTAAATATGTTATTTTATACTAGTTTAAGGCTTAGAAAAGGGGAGGTTAAAAATTTAAGAAAATACCACACCATCTCATTTACCCTTCGTTTGTCTCATTATCGCATGCTTCAGCCTGATAATCAAAAAAGGCACTGCAAAAGTTTGTGTTCCTGACTAAATCAGTACTAGGGCAACGTTGGGTATTCCTGCTGGTAATGATATATGAGCTAAAATGTCAATCGAGAATAAGCTATACGTTTCTAACTGATGTCCATCGGAAAGCCATTTAGAAACTGCCAATGCGAACTTAAGCAACTGCTGAATTTAATGGGACGAAATGTCCTTGCTATCCTTAATTAAAACCTCTATCAACGAATCTTTTCCGTTGAAAAACCTCAGATGAGCTCAGCGCTGTAATAAAATGGTCATGGAATAATTCAAAAGTTGAACAGCAGCCGTAACAAGCTCGTAATGAATTTGGCGCCATACGCTCAGATTGAAATCATAGAAGTTCTGCTTACAACGAACCTTAATGCATACAAAATGTACAGCAATTTTATCTCACGGACTCGACATTCTAATTTCGCTTTATTTGCCATTCATAGTTCTTGTCGGAGGCAATGAAGCATCTCAGTACGTCTGTCAGTAAAAGCAGTAAAGTAAAAGCTCAAAACGACAGAATAATTAAGGCAAATGGAATTGACTACAACGAGAACGTATGCATTTTAACGATGCCTTTTTAGATCAGTTGAAAAATAACGTTTTCTTTTAGTAGTTTAAATCGATGCATTTTTCAAAAAAAGACAAAACAATTTGCACACAAATTTTTGAAAGATTTGTCTACAGAGAACGAAATCCTTATACCATTTTCCCTTCTGTCCTTTCTACGTTACTTACTGTTCTCTTTTTTCTTTTGCTTCTTCTGTTAATTTGTGCTAAAAAAGCTATTTCATTAACTAATGCGTTGATAATTTATAAATATTTAATTAATTCATTCATTAGCTACACAAATGTTGATTAATTAGCTACGTATTAGTATAATAAATTGGTTCAACTGATCAACAAACGTATGGGCTGGATTGCCCCTCTTCTTCGGCCAATAGGTCAATCAATAGAAACGAGTAATTAATTACCGTAAATGGCCTATCCTGGGCGCTAATTTAAAAACAAAAGTTTCGTCCTTAATGGGATAATACAGGCGCCGGGAATAATTTTGACTTTAAGCACGTAAAACACATTGCAACTCTAGATTACCACGCTCTCTTGTTATTTGCTTAAAAAGTAAATTCGTTAGGAAATTATCAGCCATTGCAACTATTTGTCTTGAAAATTCGTCCCCAGATGAAGTCCTTATTCTGCCAAGTGTTGTTCCCTGCATTTCAAAAGGACGCTCTACCTGTTGCACATAAAAGTGTTTTGGTTTACGGAAGTTGGTTATATGTTTATTCTTTTAAACAGATTATTTTTTAAATCCTTTCTCGCTACGTATAGCGATACACAACTAACGGATTTGCATGTCAAATACTAAACTCGTTGATTTGCATTCATTTACTAGCTCAGGAATTAGTATCCATGTCCGGACTTGAAAAAAGTCTGTTGAAGCCATGCCCTTTCATCATTGATTATTTGATTGCATCTTTCCATAGGCACCACTTAGCCACTGCATTTTTCAGATACTTTGCACAATTCTCTTCGAACAAATGTTCATATTCAATTGGTTTCTGCGGTGGGGCTTCATCGTCACTCATGCTATAGAAACCTCTCACTCGTCTCCTTTGTAAGACAGTGAAGCAAGCCAATTGGTCCTTTCATTATGCAATCGACGTAAAGTTCTAACTGAGTTCTAGTCTCTCTTTACAAACAAGGCTATTGATAGTCCAGTTTTCCAGTATACGTGTCTTTCCCTTTCAAATCATTACACTTGTCGCCTAAACTACTCCAGCCACTCAATGTAATCTTAACATTGAAATATTAGTCATTATATGAAATGCCTAGAGCTTTCCGTCATAACGAGAAACTGGTCGGTGCGAGAAGGATGGATACCAAACTTTATCGGCTATACCTTCTTTATAGAAAAGATACTTTGTTAATTTTAAAAATTATCTGTTTTGCCTTTCAAAACAAAAGAATCTTTATAACATTGTTTAGTTTTGTATGAAAAACGACGGTATAGACATATCTACAGTCGCAAGTAGCGACTTATTTGCTAGATTTATAACATCGATATTATCATGCCTTATCAGCTTTAAAGATTTTCTAAATGTGTTTCAGGAAAATATGTCAAATATGAGATATCATATTATGAGAATTCATTTTATCAATAACTGTCATTGTTAGTGTTGAGGATAGATTTCGTAAACTTAACTTTGCGACAGCGACAATGACGAGCTACATCTCTTCGTCCTCTGCAACTCAATTGTCACGGAATTAAGCCACGCTGCAAAGGTGCCCTTGCTCCTATGCGACTTCGACATCCAAAAGATGTTACGGTCCTATTTGATTCTCAGCCTTAGGTACTGTATCATCTGCATAATTACTTTTATTGACTACATGTCTTCTATCCTTGACTCCTCGCATATTTTGATGATGCTGTAAAATGTTCTCGCTGTACAGTGAAAACCAATCAAACACAAAACACACCCCTGTCTTACTCCTCTCTCTCCATTTTCTCATGACGACCCTCTAACTTCTAGTATGAATTCTGAACAAGCTGTTTGTCTACTTGATCATTGACTGATAATTTGTGAAGTAGAATTGGAGCAAAACTCTAACCCAATATAATATTACTATTTTCTCAGAAGATGCGCTTTCAAAGACCTATAATAATGACACAATGATGCATAATCCCATTTCAAATTTGTTTTTCCTGTGGAACATAAAAAACACAGCATTAATGTTCTACTCTTTCGTTTTTTGTCAGGCGGTTAATCCATAACAAGAGTACTTTTAGACTTATAAGCACAGTTGAGAACAATTCCTTCCCTGATGGGCACCAATTTCTTCCAAAGACCATACGGTCTTTCCAAGTTTTGAGGCTTTGAGCCTCCCTCTCTGTCAAACTAACATAGTCGCCCCAATTATCTCCTACCAATTTAACCACTGGATTTAAAAGAAGCTGCCCCAATCCTTTCCTTTGCCGTAACTTGGGTATATACGAGCATCACCTCTGATCTTATATTTTGAAATTTACAAGTTTTTGTTACAAATGCTGGGCATTTATGTTATGAAACTTCTGGTATGCTGGTATGCATGCTGTTGTATTGTACAGGATCTCCACTCTCTTTCCTATATGTTATGCCATAAGTACCACTACATTAAAACCATTTACGTTTCTCGTTACAGCAAAGCATAAGGGTTGTTTAATTTGGAGTGCCTGCCTTTTAACGGCCAGAGCAAAAGATGAGAAACAGGTTGAAAAGTAGACTAGATTAGGAACGTGTATATTTATGAATAAGAGAAGAGATAAAAGACGTAGAGAAGAAAATAATAAAATTGAAAAGAGATGAATGAAAATGAAAGACATTTCTCAACTACAGAGAATAATTAAGCCATATGCCTTTAAGTCAATTACATTTAGTAGAAATATGAACTGCGTCTAGTAAAAGATCGGAAGTACTTACAAGCAAAGATGGACATGCGTCAACACCTTTTTCTTTCTACTGCAATGAAGTCAAGTCTTGGCAAAATAGTCAGCTAAGAAGTGCAACTGTTTATCCAACTTCAAAGATTATAAGGGGCTACACTTGAATAGTCACACTTTGGTTTACAACAAAGACATTGCTATCAGACTATTACATGGATCAATAGAATAACATTTTTGGTAAAGTTCGTGAGACACGCTGCCATTGAAGGTCATTGAGCTACACACTAAAAATATTAACTCACGATTCAGTCCATGAAATATTTAGGAATGCCATCAAAATAACCGGTACTTATACGATTGGCTAAATGACTTAATGGCTTCTTGCTGTATCCAAGTTTTAATGTCAGTAAGAAAGCATCAAAGTAATTTTCTGAACAAAAGGACATAACTTTTAACACTAATACCATTTTGCAGGGAGACCACTTTCATGTTATGCCTCACCGCTGATACTCTATATGTGGTTTTTCAAGTTTTGTTCTTTGATACAATCTTTGCTCATTTGTGATGTTGGCACAATAAGGTGTTGGTAGAACTAGGAAAGTCGGGATGTTGGAATATCGAAATAATGGGACGTTCATGCAAATGAGATGTTAGTGTATTTCGAGTATAAGCACAATCGAGATTTTGATACATGTAGTGTTGCATAATCATTGTAAGTTTACTTAGAGGTCTGAGAACGAGTATCAGATTCTCACAGCATGTTCTATTCCATTAAAAAGGTTCAGAAGACCTTGTTTCCATAATGGTCCCTTTAGAAAGTAGTTTATCGTACGACTCGCTTATGTTTTAACCTCGTGCTCAAGCCATTTTCCAAGGTGAAGAAAAGCAAACGCAATTTCAAGTGAACAGCAACAAATAATAAATTAGCATGAAACTAGTCATGCTATCGACGGCGTTAGTACGTGTATGGAATTCAATTGAGAAATGCGTGAAATTAATCAGCCTCTTGTGTTGTGATCAGCACAAAATTTAAGTGGATCTGCAGTTAGTACAGTCCACATCCACACACTAAATATAAACGAGGGGAAGATGAGATGCGTAATCTAATTCTTTCATTGTCAGACTGAAAATAAAAAAGCGATACCTGCTATTTTGGGCACGACCGGATAATCGAGGACCGGATAATCGAGGACCGGATAATCGAGGACCGGATAATCGAGGACCGGATAATCAAGGACCGGATAATCGAGGACCGGATAATCGAGGAAATACTGTGACGTAAAAATGCAGTTCAATCGATTAATATTAATTTATCGAAATTCACAATCTAGTACTTACCTCTAACGTGACCGGTAAACTAATGGGTATCAGATTGTTATAAAGAATCACAAATGTTAGAAATGTCAGACCAAAATTCTGTGGCTTTAGACCTACAAATAGCAAATACAGAACACAAGGTTATGATTGTTGAGTATTCGTGTCGAGTAACGGATCTTTTTACTGAAGACACTTTATTTCCAGGCACTGGTAACAATCGGCCAAAAGGACAGAAGAATACTTTCGACAACAAATTTATGATAAGAAGAGAAGCGTGACTTTTCTTAAAAGTAACACATATATTGGGGGTAAAATTGATTTCTTAAAACCTTTAATCTTGGACAAAACTGTTGAGAAGTTTCGAGTGAAATTGGAGTCAAAGAGTTAAAAAACATCACAATGGTAGCCACGGAACAGACGCTTTCACTGCTATGATTTGGTTGCACCTGGCCGTTCCCTTGGGGTATTACGGGGCTCTGGAACATAGCTCTCTGAAACGACTGTTTTGAAAATGATTGGAGGGGTACTGCTGGACAGACCCAAAATTCTCAACAAGTTTTGTCCAGAATTGTAGGTAGATGTGGCCCACACACCGTAAGTGGGCGACCCCTGCCCAAGTATCATTGTTTTAACAAATAGTAAATAATATCCAATGTAGACGATAAGAAAGCTGCCATCACGGCACGAGATGCAGCCTTACACTATAAGTGGTAACTCTCAGCTATGGTTTGGGGGGAGGAGAGAGGGAGGGGAGGGGGAGAGTCAGGTTACCATACTAACGGTAAAGTCTGAAACATATTTTACATCAAGAACTGCGGCACGTGAGTATAATCAGTATATCTATAACCACAACAATTGACACATGCACAGGGAAGTGTCACGAGTTGGGTTGCGGAAAGTAAGTATAATCAGTGACACATGCACATGGAAGTGTCACGAGTTGGGTTGCGGAAAGTAAGTATAATCATAGTAATTTTAAGGGGACTGGTACGGCATCACTCGTCAAAACAAAGAATAAGTTATTGTGCTCTTTTTTGGGCATTCAAACATAGACTTCTGGCCGATGATAATTTTTAAATTGTCTACCCAGCAACCATGGACGCTGATATCAAACGGACTCGATGATTGCAGCTTGGCCAATCTCAATTAAAAATGATCAGTAATGGAATACTTAGAAGAAAAACAGTGTTCTATTTCGACTTACGATACGGTAGAGAGAAAATCTGACACATCTGTTTCCAGCTGAAGAAAATTGTTTTCCATTGTACCTATAAAATGGCCCGTATAACGAAAGCGACTTTTTCAGATAAAGTAGAGCTATTCTTAGACATTGGTAATTTTGTATCGCAGGAAAATCTGATTGTAAAAACTATTATATAACTAGCCACTCACGAAATGTTGGGGTAAACAATTTCTCATACAGCCCGCAACTACGGCAGGAACAGCACGCCATTTGTAAGGGGACAACAAAGCAACTGGGGCGAGAACTCAACATTTCATTTTTCCCTTTTGCCTCGACATTTTACCAAAGATGTGTCGGTAACGACATCAAAAGAACGGGTAAGATTTATTCTGGACTCTCGCAAACCCCTCTCTTTGAAATTGATATTGTTTGGAAACTTGTAACAGAGAAAGTTACTAGGAAACAAGTGAGACCGGTTAGTCATTGTATTGTGGGCTGTCTTTACCTGAAATATGGAAATGTATTAAATACTTAAATAATACTTAAATATTTATTTTAAGAAATTTTAATGTAATAGTTAAATTGCAATGTCCTGTCTCTTATAATTGGCTGAAACGTGAAAGGGCAAAAAGGTGGTAAAAGGTGAGGGTTGGTGACATTCTTTTAATCATTCAGAAAACGGTTTGCATAAAAAAGCCAGCCAAGTAGGTCGACAGAAAATTACTTCAGTAACAAGGGGGTTTGAAACAAAGGTTTACAGACAAAATTCTGACGGACAAAATTCCTATGAGACAATCTTCCATGGGACTGAAAGCATGACTCACAAAAGCCCCTTGAATATTATTACTACTGCAATACGATTGCTTCAGAAGTTCCTTAGAAATAAACAGTTTAAAAAGATTCCATCTGCTTACTTGCTGTAACAGTAGTTTATGTTGTCTCATTAAATTTAAGTACACATACGGAACATTTACATGTAGCACGTAAGTATATGTCTGATAAAATTTTGACTTTCTTGTTAAATATTGAGTATTTTCTGATTTAATTTTTTTGATACGTCGTGATAATGTAGGTAATAGCTTACTTTTCATTATAAATTTTCTCTTCAATCATCGCACGTGATCCATGAAAACAATAATTGCTAGCTAATTCAAGTTTCAACTTCATTATACAAAGGATCTCTCCTCTCTTCCCCTTACAGCTCATTTACCCATTACTAGTCGCAGCTGGCTAATGGCCTGATTTACATCTTCTATTCTACTTAATTTGACCTGGATCGCTGCGTACATTAGTCCATCTTCATCGCTATCATTAGGCACTAGAATCCTAGGTGTTTCTTTTGAAGAGGCAAGTGCCTCCTTCTCGTACGGATGTATACGTCCATAAATCCCTGCAAAACATTCGCCGTCTAATAATCAGAAGCCTGGTCTCTGTTTCTAACCCAGTGATGATGATACAGAATGAAAAGCTCAATGGTGTAAACTTAGGACCACGAGGAATCGAACCCCGTCCTTCCGTGTTGCAACGTGATGTGCTACCATTACACAATAGTTCCATACCATTGCGGCATAGAAATTTGGGATGTCACTTGTTTCGATTGACGTCACTACAGGCTAAGTGTACAGTTAAAGGGGGGGGGGAGGAATAAGAATGTCCTGGGTGGGAAATATTCTAAAAATTAATCAACGGGGGGGGACGTCTATTAGGCACCCAGGAGTACACAGTTAAAGGGAGATAATGTAAGATGGGGTGCCGGGTTCATAATACATATGACAGGGAATATCAAATTGCACAGCGCCTTTATGCTTTGATGTTTATCCAGCAAGAGCCAAAATTTCTGTTCCGTTGTCTAACTAGAGAAGTTCAAAATGAGTAGATAGCTTACGGCCTAAACACACTGGACTAGCCCATGGTTTCATGAAACGGTTGACAGTTGAGTACCCTTCCAGACAAACAGAATAAATACTATCCTGATTGGCCTAGAAGCAACTATGCGACGTGGCTTTGAAAAATGGTCTGCTCCGCTTCTCAAGTGGCACAAGTAGCATGTAGCATTTGCTACGTGGCACACCACTTCAGTGTGAAAGGTTTGAAACGTTCGTATAGGTTTATTTCCAAGTGACATGCCACGTGGCATGGTACTTGTAACTAGTCACTCCGGTGTGAAACCTCCCTCACATTTATAAGCTACCACACTAGAAACGCTCCTTAGGCCATACGGGCCTTGGTTACGTGGTGGCAACGACATGCTCAATAGCGTGTTTTATGAATACCACTACAAACTGCCTATACTACTGAAGATATCATGCAAGATTTTAAAAAGATTATGATAGCAAAAATTGAAAAAATATTTGGAGGAGGCTATCCTTTAGTAAGTGATAACTCTAAAACTGTAGAAATATGATCAGCATCTCGTTGCCACCGCGTAACCAAGGCCGTTCTAGCCCAGGGTCTAGTAGCGCATAGACAACAACTACTCATGGATGCCTAATAGACGTCCCCCCCCCGCTAATTAATTTTTCAAAAATTTCCAACGAGGACATTCTTATTCCAACCCCTCCCCCTATTAATTTTACGTAAACTCCCACCCATGACAATTTTTTGAGGAGGTACTTTGGCGGACAAGAAGAAAATGTCTTTATTAAAAATATGAAAATCACACATTAAAAAGACGACGGTGGCCTTTTAAGAGACTCGAAGGAGTGTGAAGACGCACAATACAGACGTTAGCAATAATACTGCCATTGAGCAGGAGGGCGAGGGGAACATTTTTAAAATCTTGAAAGGCATGTAAGAGACTCCCATAACTTCAAATAACTGGCTATTGTTTGCGTTGTATTACCCTACGTTTAGGGAATGATTCTAAACATTGCTTCTTGACTTCATTTTTGGTCATTGTCCGACCCCCCGTCTATTCCCCCCCGTTTATTAAGTTTTGGGGATTTTTCCAACCCCCCCCCCGTCTATTAGGCAGCCAAGAGTAATCTCACTCTCAGAATCTGGTAAACGTCTAAGGGACCTAAAGCGAGAATCACACCATACTAAGTAAATTCTGAGAGATTTGTAAATTTTGATCCATTTTATACATGCTTGGGATAATATGGGTTAATATAAGGTATAAAAGACTTTTTGAGAAGAATATAAAAATAGGAAGAGGATTGGAGCACATCGTAGAAAATAATACACACGTGAGCGAAAGGTTTTTTAATCTCTCGTATAATTAAAAAGCGAGTAATCTTTGAACAAATTCTTTTTTTTACAGAGCACTGCCTTCCTTGTTTTGAGGAATGCAGTTTCTAGAGCGGCAAGATGAAAAGGGGAACGTTCTATACTTGATGTCCTAAACGAATCCTTTCGGCAATTGTCTGTTTATATCGGGCTTTCAAGCTGATGTTGCCTTGTAGCTGGATCAGTTTTGGGACCTGTGACTTGATTTTGTTTAAAAGACTCTGTAATATTTCCAAACTTTGCTGCATTTACTTGTAAAGTAATAAAATTTATAAAACCAACTAAAACACAATTTTGAAATATTTCAAAATATTCTTGGTGGTACAAACCTTGAAGATTGATGATAATAGCCGACACATTGTAAATTTATTTTTTCCGTCGAAGCTTTTTGGTCGTCTCGTTTCAAGATCATTACGCCCACATACCTACAACTACAGAGGACAATTCTGAAGTAGTATAGCAAAGATTTTAAAATGTGCGAGAAAACGTGCAGTTTTATATACAACATTGGAAGCCGTATCCTAAACCTAACACTCCTGTAAACAGCATCTTAAGGAATTGATGTTTTGTTTTTCTACCCACAAACTATAATTTTCTCGGCTGAAATTAACGTTGACGATCGTAAAAGTTTTATGGCAAGATTTTCCTGAAATATATAACTAAAAAAACTTTGGGTTCAAAAATAGAAAGGATTTGTTAAATATGTCATTAATAAGGTCAAAAAATACCATGGGATGTGTTTTATTACTTGCGATTTACTTCCAATGATGAACAATGCGTCTTTTAAATTCAATTTTAGAAAACAACAATTTTCCACATTGGTTTCGACAACGCCTAGTAGGAAGATAATACCTCTTCTTATGATACCCGTTAGGTGCAGGATCGTCTTTTGAAACGACAGTTATACGTGATGACTAAACATCCTGCCTAGACGATGCAGATATACTAAGTGGGGGTGTATATGGGAAGCTAATTATTTTCATGAGACAAAGACTACAGATCGTGGTAACAATTATCAAAATTATCGAAAACAAAGATGTCTATAATCTCTATTTGTCGTACTTAAAGTCTTACTGTTCTAAAGTCCAAACGAGATGCTTCACTCGGGATACCGAATTTCAAGTAATAATCAACAAACTCTACAAGAGGTGAGTCACCCATTAAGCAGCAGTTAGGCAAAAAAGAATGCAGCCAAATGTTCCTTGTTATAGAAATTACACACTTGTGCTAGAAATAGTAGGTATTGATACGCTTATCAATAAGAAACTAAACCCAAAATTCTCATAGACCATAACGACCTTAGTTACCTGGTGGCAACGGCATACTCAATACAATGTTTTCTAAATGTCACTGCAACATGCAAGATGTTTAAACGTTTTTTAATACACCAAATCATATCAGTGGATCAGCTCCCTTCTTTAAAAGACCTGCTGTCGCTTTGACATTGCCTGTCTTGACGGCATAGAATAAGGGTGGTAATGGAACTGTTGAAGTGTTTGGGTTTGCTCCTCGGCTCAAAAGCAAATCGATAACAGATTCCAAATGTGGTTTCCTGTAACAAAATTGAATTACATAAGGTCTGAAAATATATATCGATTTTACAAAAATCGAATTACAAGAGGTGTGAAAATATATCGATTTTACGGAAATTACACCTTAAACGACTCTACAAATTTTCGATTCTCTTGGAAGTCCTTTTTCCTATAACTTGAGACTACATAGAGTATTACTTTTTAACTAATAAACTGAATTTATCAAAGATATTTTAAGGATTTTCGGAAATATATGTAAATCCTAGGACTTCCTCGTCCTTTTTTAAAAAGGGTAATAAATACTGGCTTAGGCCCAACAACAACGTAAAACTTCAGATAAACTAAATTTCGATGCAACTTAAAATGGTAATTTAATATTAGAAACAAGCAAACTAATTTTCAAGATCGTCAAAGAGCAATAATACGTAATATGTTTAATATCATATAACTTCCTATGATTTAAATCTACAGACAGGTTAATAAATTAGGAATCAACTTGTGGAATAGCTGGCTTGGCAACATGCTATGAACTCATTTCAAATGCCCTATTCAAATAAAATTCATCGGACAGAGATTGTGTCAAATCCTAGGAGTTTTTCAGGATTTTATCAAAATAAATAACAAGTCCTAGGGCTTTCAATGACTATTCAAGACGATTCTCACAATCTTAACATTGGCATAACGTAAAACTAAAGGAGGTGTTCGAAAAATGGAAGAGGTCAGCATCAAGTTAACAAAATAGAAACCACGTTACTAAATTTGGTAGTTGAGAAATATGTGAAGGATATTCTTTGACCACAAAGATCCAATAAGTCTCTCGAAGTAGACCATTTGAGTCTAAAGAATTTGCGGTAAAGGCTTAAATCCCACAGTATCCCACATTGCTGAAGACGTTTGCAGACTTCACAATTATATTCATTGCAACTCAAAGCGACCTCAACGTTTTTGAGTAAATATTCTCCCGCGTGGTGACCAAATATGACGTTAAATGTTATATTTAGTACAGACTTATGCTAGCAGGTTCAATGTTTTCACATCTTTATGCTTGTTTTATTGTACAATAAAGTTTTGAAGTCACTGAGTGGTTTAAAATGCCAAACCGCAAGTGTCCGTGAAGTAAATTACGAAGAGCATTACTAATGCTGAGCTGCGGGCATCAGACTTTAAAATTGGAAAATGAATTTTTAACTTATAATGACCATCCGAGGCATTTTTGATTCCGAACTGATTGTAAACCTTTTAAACACTGATGAAAAATCTACGATAAAGATCCGGTACAATTCTCCCACAAGACAAACTACATCGCGCTACGTGAGGCAATAACGTTGAACCAAATGATATAGGATTACGGACAAGCATACTGTGCCTAGAAGATGTCATTTCTATCCTTTAGAAGAATTTTTCTCAGATGGGATACCAAAGTAAACCTTAACTTTATCATAAATCTAATCATCTATAATATTTCTAAACAGGAAAGGCCCGTCCTGGCTCATGGACTGTGAAGATATTGGGAAATGTTTCAGATATATTTTATACAATTTATCAATAAATGTAATTTCCAAGTGTTCTTGATAGGTCCCTTAATCCGGCCCTGATATAACCCCTCCTTTTGTCAGACTCTGGCAAGGGCACTAAATGGTAATTTTGTTTCTTTAATCTATTGGTCAATTGCACTCTCTTGAGGGAACCCTCAGGATCCACATTAAGAAAACTATTTTTAAGGGGCGCTCACTTAAAAACAGGAGTTTACCGACTGGATCACTTTTACGCATGTCACAAAATTGCAAAGAGATTAAGGCTATTCAAAATCTATTAATCATATTAATCGAGCTTGTTACACTCGGGTAAACAAGGACCTCCTTACGTTAAGCTCAGTGTCTTGCAACAAGTCAAGCTGGAATGCACCTTGGGTTACTTTAATCTAGTAGTAAACCACTCCCTGGAAAACCCGTGGACTATCACTGGTAGTATGATTCTATCCTTGTTGAATCCTGTTCTTTTAACAGAAATATCATACACATTATTCCTCCACCGCTATGCAAATTCTTAACCATCCAGTTTAACCTCTAAGCAGAAAATTTAAGTGCGCTATTTAAGATTTGATTTAAAGAAGTATCAAAGCCAAGTCAACAAAGCCAAGTCAACAGATCCCAAAACAGACTTGGCAATACAGCAGCATTTGCTACAAAACCTATCATGTGCTCACAACTATCAAGAGGATTTATTTAGGGGATATGCCCAAGCCCTTTCCTTTCATCTTGTCACTTTAGAAGCTGCAGTTATCACAACAAAGAAGCTGGTGCTCTGCCGACAAAAAGAATTTGCTTACAATTTACACCTTTTCCAATAAAATGAGTGGCAGAAAAGTTGTCGCACCCAAGCTTGTTATTTTCTATGACTTGTTTTGCTCTTCTCGCTTCCTATAAATTCATCAAAAACTGCTTTTCACTTAACTCCATACAATTGCTGCGATCAGTGTATGTCAAAAACCTTTCGCAAAATGAATCCATAACTCAACCCAATATTCACATGTACAGTAAACAGACATTTCAAATCCTCTCTTCTCAATGATACAGGCCAGATGGCAGTCCTTTCTTTGTCATGTCAAATGGAGCAGAGAGGCTGGTCTCTAATTGCCTTGAGCCAGATGTTGATGCCCACTGGTGGGCGATCAGGAGCTAATGTCGTGACTACAGAAATAGAGAATGTTAACACTGGAGGTCACCTAGCTCAGTTGGTAGGTGTATGCCAGGACAGTGCAGATCATGGGTTTAATCCCCATTAGTAACATATTTTCTATTTCTCTAGTGTCTTCTTCAAGTTGTTTGTTGCATCTCACTAGCTGAAATCAAGATCATGAATTTTAAACTCCATATGACACATTAAATTTACCTTTTCCTATTGGCCATTGACTTACAGCATCTTCTCTTTCTTTTTTCCTTCTCTTTTCATTTAGTTTGCCAACATCCACACGAGCCTGAATAAATGTATAATAACAATACAAAAAAACATGAAAAAGTATATCTATATGAACCATCTCCTGATCTCAACTCCAAAAACTTCAAGCAAAAACTAATCTTTTACAGCACATTTCAACTTTATTATGACTATCAGCAGGAAGTGGCCTGGTAACGAGCTGTGGCCATGCGTGGACACTACAGCTAGTGGTCATATTTGCAACAGTTGTGGTAAAAAGGGACACTTTAAAAGTGTTTGCCAATCAAGTGGGTCCACTGTTAATAAACCTTCCCAATGCCAAACCCATCCTAAGCCACAACTTAAATGGTTATTGGCTTCTACTATGACGACTCAAGCACCTCACATTTCAGTTCATATCTCAAATTCTAATGGCTCTGCCAATATGTTAGCTATACCTAATACTGGTGCTGATATAACAGCTGGGGGGCTCAATTTTTTATCTACCCTCAACAAGTCTAAAAACAATCTTTTGGAGCCCCTCCATACTCCCCAGGGGGTAGATGGACATCCCCTTTGTCCTACTGGCAGCTTGCAAGTTCCAATTCAGCTTGGTGCTGTTTCTGTTAAGGATACTATTCACATTTTACCTTCTATGAGGGGTATAGTTCTTGCCTGGTCTACTGCCAATGATTTGGCTGTATTACCTCCTGACTACCCCAAGCCAGTTTTACCCTGCCCACCTGCCCCCAATCCTGCATCTTGTGTGCAATTAAGCACCCTACCAACTCTTGTCCACCCATTCCAGCAGGTTTCTGCTGATTTTGATGTATATGCTTTACTTCATTACCTAAAAGTTGTTGATCATTATTTCATTATTCCAAATGGCCATTTATAAATATTTCACTTGGGTTCCCATACCAGTGCTGCTGCTCTCATTTGATCTGTTTGCCAAATGTTCGGCAGGGCTTCAGTTCAGGATGCATGTCCTGCGTTTGTCCCTGAATGGCAACGTTCCATGGAAGAAGCTGAACAAACAGAGACCTCAGACGATGAATATGTTGAAAACTATATACTATAATTGGTCTAAGCACTTCCATATTTGCAGGTTGGCCATAAAGTTGCTGTACAAAACACTGTTACAAAGCGCTGGAAGATCTAAGATATAGGTCTGCACCCATAAATATTTTGTAAAAGTAGATAACAGTCATAGGATTTTAACACAAAATTTTTGTTTCCGACACCATCATTATCCTGTTGAGCTCCCTATTCCGCCACCATCATACACAGAAACTACTTCTGATAGTACTGCTATAAACACTGCTCCATCATCTACATTACTGACATCTCGTATTCCAGTCTCCATATTTGGGCACCCAGTCAATCACCCAAAATGCTTAATTGAGGTGATTTGAACCTCCTTATGTTCTTATTGTTTTACCCTGCACGTAAAGATAGGAATGGGAAGTGACCAAATGCAATGTGTGTGATTGAGTGAGTTCATCCCTATGCAAATTTCTACATTCACACAAACACACTTGAAACTTTTAATATTCTTTTCTTATATACACATTTGACAGCTTTCTGTATGATTGTAAGTATACTATTGGAATTAGGAAGAAAAGCAGACTTATCACAAATCATTTTCATGGCCACACTTAACAAAACATGAACACAAATAGTTATGGAACATATAGTTGGGATTGTAATCAACCTATCATGGAAAAGAAGAGAAGAACAACACTTTAACTAGACAAGAAATATGGAACGGGTCATAGGATGCTTCATGTTTCTCATAAGATCCAGATGAGTAATAGCTTTTATGTTTATCACACGGGATAATAGAAGAGTGCACTCAGTGCAATATCATTTTCACTCTTTAGCCTCAGTTTAGACGCAGTCAAGAGAAAACCTGGTCTTTATTGCTTCCAATAGGTCTTGCACATATGCTCTGTAGAGCTTCCTGAGTTTTGATCGTTCCCTATAAAGTTTTGTTTTGAATATACAGTGGATAATGTTAAAGTTCACAGGATGTTTTGTTTGGTGATATAGTTGAGTCGAAGATAGGTGCTAATGGCAAAAGAGCTTCAGTTTCAAATCAATCAGTCGAACGTCGATACAGCCAGTAACAAGAGTTTTTGACTTGTCGGTGAGTTAACCGCGTCTTCCATATTCATCTAGTACAGATACTAGGGGGATTGTTTATTATTGCATTAATTTCTATTTGGATTATTTTAGTTTAAGGAAGGGTTAACAATGTCCATATGTCCGCGCAAAGTCAAAAATAGAGTTGGACGTTTCTGGTAGGCGTCGGTTGATATTATAAATAATTTTGTAATATTAAAAACACTTTATATACGATTGAGCTTGCCTCATAAAATGTTTCCACTAACAACTAATGTACTCAAATATAATGGTTTACTGTCTCAAATATTACGAAACACCCTCAGGCTGATTAGACAGGAATCGCAGTTTCTTAAGATAACCCGCTGAAAATAAAATAACTTTAAAATAAAAAAACTCGAACAAAATAAACGATGAGCAGCCGCCATCTCAGGTTAAGAGCATTTGGTTTTCTTTTTCTTTTACAAATAACTATTGGCTATGATATTTTATACTAACCTCATTGCCGCCAAACTGCAGAGAACTTTCCAATGCCAGTACGCTGAACGAAGCTCCTTTCTTGCGCCCTAAGAAAAAGTTATAAAAGATCTTTAATAAGGACGCATGAATTAAACAAGACTGACGCGTTGAACTGGGGTGAGGATTCGATTTCGTTAAACAGGTAAATTCTCACAGAAAGAACTCCCTTTTAAAACAAGCCTATAAGATGAGTTTTATTGTTATGTGATAGTGAATAACTGTCGATAAGAATGACAATATCTCCAAATTAATATAATTATCCTAAAATTTCCGATTCCTGGAAATGTGAGGACCTGTGTATAGCTATTGGCCTATCAAATGGCACTAGGGAGAAACCTGGTTTATCTTCAAACCTGGATGTAAATAGGACTTCGTTGTAATAAATCGTCGCAAATTACGCTTTGCAAGAGGCATTTAATAGTGCTCAATTGAAAGAGATGGACGTTGACCAAATTCTGTACAATATCAAGTTAAATTTTGCCATCCATCGTTACGTATTCCAGCAAGCCTATGAAAAGCTAACAGTAACCACCATCATTTAAATTTATGGTTATTGTAATGATCGACAGTGACGCAATTTATCTATTTTTAGCGTAGCCATCGATGTCATTATATTTCTGTTTATCATTGGTCTTCAATATGCTAATCTCTACCGGGGAGCAGAGCAAAATGAAGGCCCAAGAAGAGGTGAAGATATGAGATCGAGGAGAATGCTGGATGCGAGTAGATGAGAAAAACGCAGAATGGAGAGGCGTGGAGGAGGTTGTGGAGGCCATCTGCCAGAAGTGGTGCGACCCGCTAATAAGAAGAAAACGCCAAATAGGGAAACTTTATTGACTACGTTTCGGCGTAGAGTTTTCAGGTTACCCACAGATTGGTTTAGCAAATTTTCAGTATCACTTTGTAGGTGAGCAGAGAACGTATTTTAGACGAAACTTTGTCAATAAAGTTTTCTCGTTTGGTGTTTTATCTTCTATATTGAAAATTTCTCTGCCATCGTGAAATGAAATTGCGCTTAACATAGTAGCAAAGGGATTTGGCTGCAGTCTGGCAATACTTTCAATAGCAGGGCTGGGAGCGGTTCAACAGTGAACCAGTTTTGCCCCCTATCTAATATTTTGTTAATATATCCTAGGAAAATATTTCATACTTTAACTTCCAAGCTAACATCAGCACTTAAGTTGCTTCATTGGTTGCTTATTTGGGTTGAAAAAATAAAAGAAGTTCGGCGACTACAGACCGGCACCAATGCATTGTCCACATTTCATGTAGCGAAGGTCCTCTACGAAGCAATTGAAACCAATTAGAGACACAAGGGCTTATTAACAATGTTAAGTTAATTGGTTTTATTCAGAAGAAATAAGGTGGGTTTTTACAAAAAATACTCGATCCTCGGTAGTTGAATTGCGTAGACTTCATCGATTATCAGTTTTCTAGTAGATTACTTACTTATTGGTCGTTTATACCCACCTGCCAGTTGCTTTGCGTTAGAGCTTCATCTGGTGCGTCGTTTTTTGAACTTTTTTCAAATTTTAAAAATCGTCGGATGACGTCATCTTGTGTCTTATGAGAGCGCGTAGCTTTGGTTCGGAACAGTGCAACAGATGCAAAGAGGAAAACAGGGTTCGAGTTATGTAACCAGAACTTCAGGCTTGATGACTTCTTTCCATTTTACTCTGTTTCCTGCCGTTTGGTTGTTTATGCCTATTTTTAATAGATCTTGATTTACCATATCACTCCATCTCAGTTCTGGTTTTCAACTTCACCTTTTACATGAAAGTTCTTTTCAACTTCACCTTTTACATGAAAGTTCTTTTCAACTTTACCTTTTACATGAAAGTTCATATTTATCTATGTCTATGTGGTATCATCTTCACCATTTTATCTAGTGTTATTTTATAAATTTTAATAGACTTACACTGTGCAATTCCTCACTTAGTGCTTTTGTAGTTATATAACTATTAAGTTGTATTTTGGTTGTTTCAGATAATTTTCGTTTGATGATGTGTGAAATACACGAAAATATTTACGAATGATGAATTGTTGGCCTCCGATTTCTATACATAATAAATAAACTTCATTGCCATTTATTCTTTCTGTAAATTTAGAGTTACAGTAATAATTTTTTTAAACTTCATCAATCTTTTTCCTTTCCTATATCAAAATACTTCCATTACTCTCTTTACAGGTATAACGGATCTATATAATATAATATATGTTGTTACCATACAAGAAGATCGGACAAGTACCCAGCCCACTAGGTCCTGTTATACTCCTGTTATTTTTATGATGTCCTCTCACTTTGGGAAATCCTGCAATTCGAAACAGTCTTCTGTCATGCGGAGACAGCCCACGTGTTGCATGGTAGTTTTCTGTGACAGCAAGTAACATTTCCTTGCTCGTACGAAACTAAATAAAGCTTACTTCTTCCGGTAAATTTTGTTTTAAAACAGAGAAGTACCTGTCTTTACCAGTTCTGACTCAAACTGGCACTGATGATGAAGAATTACCGTCAAAGATAAAAATGGGTTGCAATGTATTTGGCTGGAGAGGCGAACTTTCTTTTCATCTTGACAAGTGTAAACTTTGAAATGCATATGTTGAAAACCATCTCTAGTCACGAAAATATTACATTCACCCTGTTCACTTTTGCTTTCGACTACACGACTGAGATAAAAAATCTCTTTTGAACGATGCTATGGCGAAACCGCGTTTTTAGCAATAACCATGCACCGCGGTTGCTATTGTAAAACATGCGCATTGGTCACTGTTGAGTATAGATTGAGTAGGAGGAAGATGTTCAAGGCTGGTAATGATGTGTGTTCGCTCTCTAAAACTACTGGTTCTAAAATAACGAGACATTGCGTCAGAAGTGGGATGATAATGGACAATAGTGTTGAAAGCTATAAAGGCCGTGAGCCTCCAATCATGTGGTTACGGCAATAAGATTTAAGGAAGAAATTAAGGAAGCGCTATTTTCCGGGAAGTGATTTTCAGAATAATATCTCTTGATCTTAATGTAATCTTAATTCGGTTGCCGTAAGAGCGCAAAATAATCAGTTTTCAAAAACTGACTCTAAAGTTTAGATATTCTGTAGATCCTTGTTAATACCATAAAATACCATTTCCTTGATTTTTCTGGCAAATGAAGCAAAGGTGCCGATAGGGATTTCAGACTGACTTATCGACATTTAGCGTCGGCAAGTTTTGACTGTAGGTCGTAATCCTCAAAATGTCATTCAAAGTCTTTTTAGCCAGTCAGCTTTGTTCAAAGCTGCAAAATAATTCCAAAAGAGAATGCTAAATCGTTTTTCAGACAATTTCAAGGTATCAGTAAACTGGTTACCACAATTTTACTCAGAAATATTTGACGTGGATTTGTCAAGGTATGGGGCCCAAATCTGAGAAGGATCAACAACATCGTACTAGATGTTTTGATAAGATATTTATAAATAAAATATATACAATTTTCCATGGTGTTGAACAAATGAACTCAATAATGATAAAGATCTTGGGTAAAATGTGCATACTATTCTAAAAAGCTATTCAAGACAATTTGCCTTTTGCCAGGTAAGCATGGAAATAGTCAAAAAAGCACCCTGCCAAAGCTTTAGTGAAGTGATATGATTTAAGTTCTTACATTGTTTTTAACCTATCTACGCCTAATTAAAGTGATCTGGTGAAACTCTTCTACTTCTGAAGGATCAATCTCTCACTCCTAGCTCCCCTAATTACACCATTGGTGAAATTCCAATTACTATATACAATAACGTGGTGTCGCAGGGGAAGTCACTTCCCTCCAGCACTGCCTTCCTGGTTCAAATGGTAAGAAAGTACAGTTTAGCAATGTTATTTTAAAGCAAAAAGTAAATTCCTATCTCAATAATTTCAAGATATAGATAATTCAATTTTCTGACGTTGTTATTGATGTGGCCTAGAATTTAGGCATAAAAATTTCACGTGACGTTTGCTTCGATGCCAATTTTCCCACTACAGCTACTCATTACAGCCAAATAATGCTTTGATCCATAAGTTATAATAGTGTCGTTACTCAAAAATCACAGTGGTAATAAGTCCCCCAGCCGGAGCCATTTTGACCCTCCAGCTCATGGACTAAGAGGCTTGATCAGAGGAGCACCTTTTAAGAGACAGGAAGGTGTGGAGGACAATGATCGCCTAAGTCTGAGAAAGATTATGGCACTTAGACAGACAGACAGACAGACAGTCATAGTAAGCATAGTAATAGGATTTTCCTTAAACAGGCCTTCCAAAACTGTCTTCTGAAGCAAACGCTGCTAATGGTTGTAGTAGCACTCGAAGTTTTACATAAAATTCAAGATGCAAGATTATGCCAGGGATCTTAGACTTAGGTTGAAGCTCTCTGGTTAATAGAATGCATTATGAAACAGCGCACATCTTTTGATATCGAAATCGAACTTTATTGACGTTGAACTCAGTTAGAATGCCTCTTTACAGGGTCTTCCTGTACGCTAGATTCAAGTCCTCCACATTTTGGAAGACCACTAAACAAGCAGAAATTATGTCAGCACCTTGGATCGAACCCGTGGCACTTCTTCTGCATAAATTGATTTAAATGAGTGGTCTGTGATGACATAATGACAAAAATAAAGAGTTCCTTCTACACACCCAATTGAAAATTTTTCACCTTTGCAACAAACATATGCTTCAACTGGTGTACCCACTTCAAATCAGTATTGATTCCCACACTTAATCAATAGCCTTGTTAGTTTCTATTTGTACGTAACATCAAGACAAGATCAGTTTTGTTAGTGACACATGTCGCGTAGAAATCTGTTTATTCTCTGCAAATAAACAAATTACGTTTAAAGTTTCATCTGAGAAACGTAATTGTCTGTAGTTAAAAGAGTATCCTAAGTATACAAAAGAATGTAATTTCTCCTCTTCCTGCTCCTGTAAATAACGATACCGTATTCATACATCCAATATTTGTTATAGTAAGATAGATCATAAAATGATTTATGGCTTATTTGGTATATTTTGATATACCACTGTGAGATCAAAACAAGCCGTAAGCTCCCCATTTTGTTTGCTTCATTTGTTACAGCTTGCTTTATGCATGGACCAACAAGAAGGCAAATCGGCACTAAAGATTTGGAATACCAATGGTGTGGCGTGAACCATCAAATCTCAACACTGGCTGCTACCTTTGCTTGGTGGAAACAAAACGTCTCATGAAAACATGAAAAATCGTCACAAAGTTAAATATCCAAGCCTGCCATCTACCAGATTACCTGTTCCACATTCGAATCTTCATCCCGTGTCAGTCTTCAGAGAACTACCTCCACTGGAAGTTGCACCATTCCATACCCTTCAACGATATTGACGTTGTACGCAACTTCCTTGGTAATAGAAAGCTGAGAACTATGTACAGTTGATATGTAGTAAATGTGTACCGATGGCCGAATCACAATCTATCAGACTCACATTTGCTTTACACTTTTGTTCGGGTTGTTAAGGCTTACGAAAGGCCTTCATATTTCTCAACGCGGGTGGAATATGTTTCGAGATACGATATGTAAGTCTTTGAGACGTCCTTCCAACATACCTAGCATCACGCTGGCATCTAAATTCATTTATAACATTACTATTTTGTTTCGTTGGAATGACATCCTTGTAGACTTTAGGCAACATGCGTCGTGCCGTGAACACAGCCTTAGTCTGACTGCTCCCAAAACAATGATCAACAGCTTTACTAAGTTTTGTTTGTCTAAAATACTTTGCTATGTGTTTATTTAAACATGTGACTTTGATAGTTTGTTTAAAAGTGTTGCTTTATCTGTTTTTCTTAATACATTACTTTATTTGATTATGTAATTAAGTTTCCTTGTTTACTCTTTTTTGTTTTGTACGTCATTTGTTTACTTATTTATATTCTTTTGCATTTGTGTACTCTTCACTATTTGTCAATTGTTCACTCAAATATTACTTTAATTGTTAAAAGTTATTTTGTTTCCTTATTAATCAATTTCATTATGTCTACATCCACGTTACTTGGCACTTTTAGTGTAAAAGACTTTTCTTTGAAACCCCTCTGAAAATATTTATATACGGTAATATTCTTCTTTTTGTCAATGTTAACTTTCTATTGTTGATAAAACTACAATTGGAAATAATAGTTGTGGAAATGAGAATCCATACAAATTCTATTATTGTCTGTTATTATTGTCTTTTCCCTGCAACTAGAAACAACAGAGTTTAATACAGCATCCGTTATTGTAAATCATTTTGCATTACTTGCAGACCCTTAAATTGGTAGCAGCAAACACTTAAACTACTGTGAGATATAATACCAAATTACTAATACATAGAGTTTTTGATTGGGATTTGATATAAGTTGTTTTTATACCTTAAAAGACTGAAGAAATGTCCAAAGCATCAGTCGTATAGAAGTTCCTTTTCGAAGTAGCTTGATGATTCTAGCAGCTCTACAAAGTCGAAACATGCTTGGATCCATGAATTCGATGTGTGTCTGAAAAGTAAAAATTGAAATTTTTACTCTTTGCTAATGAGAAGCTGGGTGTTTAACAATTTGTATTTATTATCGTTTATTGAAATGACACCAAAGGTTAGTACATTGTACCATATGAAGATAATATAATCAAAGAAAAAGAATATGTGTATGAACAAAAAACAAAACAAAACGTTATGTGACTGTACATTTAATATCTGAATACTAAGTAGTAGAGGTTGTAAAGTGATCAGTCTTATCGCTGCAAAGTAATAATCAAAATAGAATGATTAGTTCCAAGTTTAGAGAGTTTTCTAACGTACACATTTGCAAGATACGCCTTCTTCTACATTTAGAGTTTGAAAAAACAAATGCAAACAATTCATTAAATCTCCGCAACATGAAACTAGAAGGGACAATTGCATTACCTTGTTTATAGTAAAGCTATTGTTGCTATTGGTATAAGATTTTGATTACCTACGCGAGGAACTCTCTTGCAAATATAAAGCTCTTATTCTTTCTGTTTTGTTACTTTTCTTTGAAAAACATAATTATTATATCTTTAAACTTAGGTTTTCTTTCCTGAATTTGTACTGATGATTTCGTAGTATCAAAATTTGAAGTGAAAAATGCAAAATTTGTTGAAATTTCGCAAAAAATGAAAAAATATGTTGTGCAATAAGGTAAAGTTTGCTAGAGAATCTTACATAACAATATATGCAAAATGATTATAAGAAGATCACATCTTTAGGTGAATATTGTGTCAACAGTGTATTAAGAGACATATTTTTGATGTTTGGAGGATATTTTTTAGTCATAATGTTCAAAATAATCAAAAACCGTTTGATAATAAGTGAGCAACCATTTCGGTCGTTTCAAATCTCATACATTTTAGAAAAAAAATTCTCAAAATCTAAATTATCTTGCCTAAATACAATTTATACATGTAGAAATACTTTAGAGATACTAAAAGCCCTTAAAAAATCAAAATGTAATTCGAAAAGTATGTTTTAAGGCCTTTTTACAAATTTTTGGAATTTTTGAATATTGCGCAACATTTCATAGCCATAGATGACGTCATTCACACCAAATTAAAATATTTTTTTTTTAATTTGTTAGAAAAGAGTAAAACTATAAACGTGCTAAATGTCTTTTTAACAGCATTTGCCGATATAAAGCGAATAAGGATTTTGGGGGCAATTTGCAGCCTAGGGTTAGTAAGGATGTTTTAGCACTATCTTATCATCCAGCACTTAATGGCAGAGTACGAAAAATAATTAGCGAGAATTTCAATATGCTGGAGTGCCATGAAGAACCTAGAAAGGCCTTCTCGAGTAAACCTACAGTTTCTTTCAGGAGAGCGGAATCTCCTCGAGATAAACTGGTGCGTGCTAGACTGCCGCAAATTGCTAACGCCTTAAAAAATGATGCAGTCCATGCAGAAAAAGAACAAACTGACGTGCGTAAATGTGTCACTGTCAGCATCACATTCTCAAATTACAGCAACAACCATCATTTTGATATCCGTTGTGGTCCTCTGCTCTGCAATTCCAGGAACGTTGTCTACCTCCTTCAGTGCAAAGTAAGCAATGTTGAATATGTAGGTAGCACCAATGAAATTGATAAACACTTATTATTTATTATTACCTCATTGGGTAGCACTACCATTTAATTTCGCAAAAGATTAAACAATTACAAATCGCAGTTCCGCAAGTTATGTAAGGAAAGGAGAGGCGTGAGAATTACTTTGCCTCAAAGCGGATTGTTTGAACATTTCTAAAATTGGACCACCAAAGGAAGTCTTACTGGAAGTTCAATCTTATTGATAAGACAGAAACTAGTCTTCGGCAAAAGGAAGCATTTTGGCAATATAAGCTTGACACATTTAAGCCTAGCCTCCTAAACAAACGAGATGTACCAACAATATAAAGGAGAAATGTTTAGAATGGTTTATGCTGGCTGCTGACCACTGTGGGCAGGGTGCGGGTCCTCAAGACAGCCTTTTCATTGTTATTTTTATCTTCTCTTGTTTACTGACACGGGTATTTTAACAATAGATTTTAAGTACAACTTGTAATTAGTATAGTAGGTAGGAATTTTATAGTATCAGTATTTACCTTCTCATCAGGTTATGGGGGTTAAGATGCGATCCATCGCTTTATTATAGGACAAATTCTGATAATCCTAAACGAAATGTCGTGATAGTTGTCAGAACATGATGGGTTTTAAAACAAATGCTGTCCTGTTGCCCAGTTTGTTTTGGGATCTGTTAACTTGGCTTGGTTTACACGATTCGATAAAATTTTCGAAGATCTATTATGTCTACTGATGAAGGCCGGCGCATCTTGCGCGATTCTGCCATGCAACCTCTGTGACGTACGACCCATATACTTACTATTACATATCTAACTAGAGAAATAATGAGATAATAATCTCGCCAAAACGAAAATTATCATCTTATAACACAACAAGATAATGTGAATGCGAAACGTCCTCAAATTTCTGCACTAACGGAAGATAGATATGATTCGCAGTTCTTTAACTTAAACTGATTACTCGACATTTAAAGTGTATAAAGCAAATATACGAGATACGTGAAATCTAGGTTTTATGGTATACGAGTTTATGCCGAGATCAACATTAAAAGGGATAGTACTTAAAATCATGAAGATCAAATTCTAGTACGAGCGTGAAATAGTGAGTTCTTTTTCTTGTACATTACAGTTGTTATGCTTACAAATCCGGAAAGAAAACAAGTCTTCCAAAATAAATAAGTTATGGCATAACATTAACAACGACAAGGCTGTTCTCTATGGGCACACGGTTTTCAATTTTTTCCCCTTCACGGGATAGTTATTTACAAGGTTTTGAAAATGTTACCATAATTCCGATATTTCAAGTGATAACTTACTTAATTAGACGAATACAAAGACTGCAATGTCAAATATTGCCACCGCAATTTTAACACCGACACAGTCGTAGAATTAACTAAATTACTAAACAGCAATATGATTGCAAAATTTTGCAATTTATGAAAAATATCTTGATAAGGGTCGCATGAGATATATTTATCAACAGTAGGTGCAGCCAAGTAGTAAGAGTAAGTAAAAAATTGATATTTGACTTGTGTGTAAACATACTAGAGAGAGAGGGATGAACTAAACTTATACAAATGAAAGAAACATACGGTATGTCAGAACCAATATCAAGTCTACTTGGTCTTCCCATCTAAAAATATATTTCTTTTACCAATATATACGAAACCTTACTTACGCAATACTAAAGGAATGTTCATATTAACTACAAATGTTCCGTTAAAATCTTACTAAAACCACAACATACGTTTAAAATATACGATATCTTCTGTTATTTCTCCATAAAATGAGGTCCAAAAAGGGACCAGTGTACCACTGTCATTGTATTCTTGCCGAAGTATAGTCAAGCATAAAATAATTGTTTGGAATGGAATCCAAAGATGATAAATCCTTAATACTGTTACGTGAGTTCGTATTCTTAGAGACTTGTTATTTGTATGTACCAATGCATTTCCTGACAAAGAAATGAGAAAGACCGTATTATACAAACACATCTTTATAATGTACAATTAACGAAGAAGAGAGGTCGAGGTGTTGCTAACTGACTAAGGTACTCCAATGTCACTTGAACTAGCTATAATATGAATGACCTTAGCAGCGACTAGTGGGAGCTGCCATCAAATTTGAGAAAACTAGCGAATATTAGCCAAAGACGTCTAATGAAACTCAATTCTAAAAGTTGCTATTTTTTATTACCTAAATGACTCACAAGTAACAAAAACCTAGCACACAGAAATAAGAGTTTAATATTTTCTCGCTCGATCTCGCTGAACGTCAAATTGTGACGTCATGTGCACATTTGCCAAATTTGAAGATTCTGAAAACGAATGTAGGCTCAAGTACTTTGAATAAGGAAGATCATGGTTATGAGATTTGCTTCTGCATAACTTGGGAGAAAATGACTTGATTTAAGAAGCGGTGGAGACTGTTGCTAATTTCTGATTAAGAGATTAGCTTCAGTAGTCAAAACGAGGCTCCTTACATCATATATGACTTCAGATACTTGGTGATGGCTGCACGTGATTCTATTACGATCTGCCCATTTTTTAACGATCTGCCTGTTCTTTAACGATCTGTCTGTTCTATTACAACCTGCCAGTTCTATTACGATCTCCCTGTTCTATTACGATCTTCCCGTTCTATTACTATCTGCCCGTAGGCTACTGAACTCTTTCTAAGAACCTTTTTTTGTCCTTTAGTCCGCTTCTTGACAGGAAAAGATGGCGAACTCTGTTTCACGAATCCACGATACCCGACCCTCAACCATGAAGATCCGAGCAAAGAAGAGGAATTTTACTTCGTTCTCCTTCCACTTTGATTTCGTTTCAATGAAAGAGCGAGAGCGAAGATTAATACTCCTTTCATGACGAATAAATCGTCTGTGAGAGAAGAGAAATTTGATCAATAAAAGTTAATATCATTGTCAATATTGTCCAGAATCTATGGACCACTCGCTCACGAAATTGAGGGAGGGCAAGAGCGGGCGCTGCCCCCTGAGAGAATTCACTAGCATATTCAGCCCTACCTGACATTCTTATCGGCATGTACATTCCTCACCTTAGTATACCATAATTCATCGGAAACCAAAAATGTCGGACCTATGGAATGACCCTTGCCCGTATGTCCATATGTATGTGTCGTTGAGGTATTCCTCAAAAATGCCTTCCGTGAGATATAACTTCAGAACTGCGCAAAAATTGTGTCTTTTGGCCTTAATGAACAAACTTCTCTTACGACTTTAAACCAATGGCTTAGCGGCAATTTACTTGTCCCAGCTAGAATGTAGACTATACAATGCCACTTTCAGTTGAATTTAGCCAACTCTAACTTTTTGTATCGATGTAACCAAATGTAATATAAAACTGAACGGACACTATTTTTAGGACTAGATCCAGAGAATGATGAAGCTTGTGACCTCCCCCCCTTTTTTGATATTTTCGGAATCCCAAGCGCCCCACCTCTCATAGAGGGCCAGCTTCGTGAGCGTTTGTATGTTCTTTTAAAGTTTTAGGTTACTATCAATGTCGGGGCCACTGCTTATCAGGGATCTTTGATTGAGCGACTGTCACTTTTTAAGTTCTTCCTTTGACAACACGAAATGGAAAGGAATGTATTACGAAACGCACGAGAGATCAGACAACCAATTCAATTAATCCGGTATTATCTGTTCTTTGGCTAATGCAAACGGAAATGCTTTTTAGGCCATAACGACCTTGGTTACCTGGTGGCAACGACATTCTAAATACAGTGTTCTCTTAATGCCGCTTCAGAAACGTCAAGATTATTGAAGGTATGGCAAAGATTTTTGATCGATCGAACTAAGCTACAACTGTATTTGATCGAGGAGTCTTTTTCTGGGTTGTAAGTCAAAACTAGCAGATATATTTTTAGCGTCTTGTAGAAAATACTGTGCTGGGTATGTCGTTGCCACCACGTAACCAGGAACGTTCTAGCACTGGGTTTAGTAGCGTATAGTGTTGGACGCAATTCGTCCTTAGGCCTTGCTCCTGGACACTACACAGAAGTGCGTAAGAAACGTTTTGGTCTCCCACTCTGCGCCATACCAGATATTTCCCAAATTAATTTCTTTCTCGCATTTGCTTTTCTTTCCATTGCCTTTAACCGCCCATTTTGACTCATCCTTCCAAAAATATTTGGCTTTATTTCTCGATCCGAGCACAGTGTATTTGGCTTTTGCACTTGCGTCAAGATGTTTTCTTCTGTGATCTTGATATACCATTCTAAACTGTTCTTTCTTCCTTTGCTACAGTTTTCATAACTTACAATTCCTCTTCATCCTTTCTTGTTGGATATGTAAAACCTGGCCACATTACTTTTAGGTGGAGAATCTTTGCTAATTGTCATCGATTTTCTTGACTCATGAAGTGTAGATACTGCCCATGTGTTACTGGCCTTGATTTTTTTCGTCCGTTCAACTTCTGTGCCATAACACGCCTTACAGTGTTATACCCTATTCACATGGAGAACAAGCGCACGACGTCACGTCTGATATTGACGTTGGCCTCGTCAACGTCCAAGTCTTGTTCACACTTGTTACCGTTTGAGGGAGAAAGCGGAACTGCCAACTTTGAAAACAATGAGGCCATGACCAAGATAACAGGTCTCAGTAAATTTATTCAAAGATCGAATAATTAGTCAATTTACAGACATCTCTACACAAAATCTGTAATCTACATCAGTGAGAGAGCAAATTTATGTTAGTATATGAGAGTAACTAAGTATCTGGTTAGCACAACTATAAAATTTTAAAGAGCAGTCGGGTCCTTACCTGCTCATCATCTCGTCGAAAGCGAATCTGTTTCCTGTTATTACTCTATTTGAGAAGAAGCTCATCCGAAAGAGAGCTAAAAGGATAATGTCTCTTTAACTCCACTAACTTCTGCTGGAGGATGCCATTTTACAGTCGTTAGAAACAAACTTGATTCGAGTATCGTAGCTACGATCCAACATGGCGACTGACGTGAAGAATTCTGGACTGACGTGTGAAATTTAAAATCTTCAGTAGACATGGTTGACGTCTGACGTCGTCAGTGTTTTGATTCGTGTGAAAACAAAAAATTTCAACTTCACGCAGACGTGACGGACGTCAAGTCCCTCATGTGAAAAGGGTATTACTGTTTACCTGTACTCCCATTTGTCCAAGGAGCTTCCCAAGTGAAGTTTTTGGTGGCTCTTTTTCGTTCCATTTCCGGTGTTTTCTTGACGCCTCCTTGGTCGAAAACAAGGTCTGTTTTCTCTCACATCGTTCAACTGGAATCATGCGATAATGATCCTATCTAACCCTTTATAAGTAACCTCGTTTTGAGTATGATGACTATGTTGAACTTTGAACTCTGTCATTTGATATCATCAGTTTGGAAAGCTGCTCTAATCCTATCCAAACATGATCCAAGTTTATAGTCATCGACCTGATTCAATTAAGGTCAAAACCAACAGCCTGATTCAATAGCTGCGGTCACACTGCCACTTTTCACCGCAGCAAAACAGCGTTTTGTTATAAGGGAAACGATTTTTTGCGTGTGACCGCAAATCCCACTTCAGATCTGACGATGTTGAATTTCCATAGCAACGTCTAAAAGAACAAAAGGTTTCGGATTAAATTCACCATGTCTAGTTAGTTGTGTGTTCCGAACCCCAGATCTAGTTAACCAATCGTCTAGCAGCATTTGACAGATTGTTGAAAGGTTCTGGGGAAACGCAAACTCAAAATAAAGTTCCCCGCTAAACATGTTCAGAGACATCGCACCTGGAGAACAATGCAAGAAAGGCATGATATGAACTGGACGTTTAGATCCTGCTGTGAGTCAATTTTGCAGTGTGACCCCAAGCCCTGGGATAAATGAAATACCAAGACAGATTTGAGACCTGGGATTTCAAAGTGGAAAATCCGTTTTACTCTCGTGTGTGTGACCACATCTAATAACAGAAAGTTAGCAGCAGAGGACCGTTGTGAAGCGGGTTGTCGACTCTGCCTATTCTTCTTCGTCTTTGATGAAGACTGCCTTTATTCAAGGCCAAGAAGAAAGATTCAAGACCAAGAAGAGAGAAGGCGAAGAACAGAGAGAAAGTCTAGTGTTGTAGGTGAAGAAAGATGTCAAATGATATGACACGAAAAATGATAGTTATTTATCCACTGCCAATAGGTTAACGGCCCAGGATGAGATAGAAAATCATTTTAAATCAAAGTAACATATGCTTCGACGAGCATAAACTACTGTAGTAAAAAAGAATTTGTTATGGCATTTATCTGAATTAAGTGGATCATTTCTTTACGAAGCGCATAGTTGGTACAAAGTTACAATGCACATATTTGCTACAAAGTCGGCTTGGAGATAGATCAGTGCCGTGGAAATAATTTGTTTCTTTAGAAACATAAAATAAAAACTGTTTTAATTTCTAATGAACTTCAGGGAATCGTTTCTGGTGGTGAAAATCGACTAAGTAACACCGATGCAGAGGGGGTCAATGTGTGGAAGCGAAAGGACGAAAAGGCTTACGCTAAGGTAAGTCAGCACCTTTGTGATCTGTTACTGCCCTTAGTTATGAGTAAATAAAAAGCCAAAGAAGCTTGGCAAGCTCTTGGAAACTAGTATAAATGGAGATCAAGTCAAAACGTGATTTATCACAAACAACGATAAAGAAATGCGTTCGTGGACGAAGGGGACAATATGTTGGCTCATATCAACAGACATCAGGACATAGCCTCACAACTTGCCGCTGTAGGAGTTGAGGTGCCGAAGGAGGAGCAAGTATGGAATATATTACTTAGTTTACCGATTAGTTTGCCGACATCATTTGAAAATGCTCTGAGTTGAGTGATGATATTAGTCTTGAAAGTGTTTTTTTTACATCAATTTATGGTGTAGAAATCATGATTGTAAAAGATGTTGAATACGAACAATCGAAAGCTCACGTTGGTGCATGGTGCTGACGAATGTTTCGTATTTCTTTCGAAATTTTCGATTTGGTTCGGTTCTGTTTGATTTTTATTAGTAATTTTAGTATCTTGCAGAATTTTTACAAGCTGTACAGTCTTTTCCGAAGAGTATTGATTGCATATTTTATAGATCCAGATGGCTTCGTCTTCAATCGCAGAAGTGGTTTGATAAGTCGTTAAATGTTATTGTAACACTTATGTGAAAGCAAAAGTAGTAGAGCCGATTGTATGAGCAAAGCTGAAATAAGGTATCTTATTGGGAAGTGATGGATGATAGTGAAAGCATCACTACACGTGTGCGCGAATTTTCTTTCGTAGCGGGAGGGGAACAGATTATTTTGTTCCCCTATGTCTTTTGTGTTTTTAAGAGCACAAAGTATGTTCACCAACTCCAGAATTGTGCGTTTAATATGTCTTTAGCTATGCGATAAAAACTCCAGAGTAAACCTTAAGAAAATCTGTAGTGAATTCATATCACCTACTTAGGAAATGAATGTCAAGTTTTAGGAAAGCATTTATAACATATTCAGTGTCCAGGAAATATACGATCACAACAACAGGGATTCCTATTCCCGAAATGGAATAAGAGAGTAGCTCAGGATCATTTTTTAACAAAGGCAGTTGCGCCCGTATTAAACCAATTTTTAAATCAACTGTGTTAAAATGAGATCGTGTTCTACAACATCAAGCTACATTCCAGGCTTGCTTACAGTAATAGGCGGGTAGCCTGCTCTTATTGTGTGGGTATAGCGTGGGGTAAGTAACTTCGTAAATTTCCGAATGTTAGCGTATACTGAAGCCGTTCCGTTATTTAACTGTATATTGGATATACTTTGTACGTAAAATGTACCAATTTGGACAGCAAGTGAGGTGTTATGTTGTTACTTCACCGACGGCGGGAAGGACTCTCTAATTATTCTAGTGGACTGGCAAGCGACTGTAGTGAATGTTTGACGCAGAGTGATGGCTCCCCGAAAGCTGCAGCAATTGTACTTATGGATGCGTTCAACAGAGCGCAGAAAATTATTGAAATTTCCGAAGAGCCCCAGTGTGGCAGGTTACTAATAACTGAAACCAAATTAATATCGGACGGAGAAAGTCCGTATTAAAATAATAAAGAAAAAGTCCGAAATGTTTAGTGGGTATGCTTGGTTGTGATGGGACTTTGTGCGAGAAAAGCCAAAGTTAACTTTATACTTACACGTTACAATTTTGTGATGAGAATATTTGGCGTAGTGACATAGGTTGATGACCATAATAGTATCAATTATTATGAATATTGCTAAGCGTAGTAGTGAACGTGTCATGGGTAACGGAAAGTCACGTCTCATTTCGTAAAATCGAACTTAGAATGCTCATCGCCGGTATTTTGCTCCTCATAAACTGCTTCTTACGTGCAGATGAAACAAGTAGTCAAGTACTTTTTTACATTTGTCAGTCGATTAGACGTCGGGAAACTACAGACGTCGTTGTGTCAGTAATAGAATTTTAACTCCAGCAATCAAATCTATATCTGGAAATACACTAAAACTAGGAGAACGTCTAGAGTTGGTCTGCGATTCTATCGCCTGGCCAAACGCAAGATTTGAATGGTACAAGGAAGATAGACCACTTGGTGTTACTACGTCGAAGTTGACAGTTTCACCATTGCAAAAGAAAGACGCAGGGAACTATGTTTGTGAATCTTCAAATGATGCCGGAAAAAAGAGAAGTGCCTCTGTCAAAGTTATCATTAAGTGTAAGTACAGAAGTAGTGTTTTATAATTTTCTACGTATGTTGTGTCCTTCAGCACGTTTCGATTTCGTGTGTGAGGGTAAACTTGTTCAAAAGTGTAAAAGATAGCTGACGTCATTGTAATAGATCATAGGTTTCATTTGGTCGTAAACATACTTTAGAAGTTTGGACTCGATTAATTTGATAGTGTTATATACAGTATATTCTCTGATAAACGCCCCTCTCCAATAAACGCCCAGTATAATCCTAAAAATACTCTATGTACGCCCTTCTCCATTAAACGTCCTCGTAAATTTCGGAAAGGGGGCGTTCATTAGAAATAAATTAATAATCTGAGCTAAATTCGTAGCTTTTTCTTTTTTATGAATTATTCATAGTTAACAAAATATAGATTGGGAGCATGCTATACACATTTTTTGTAAACATAACTAAGATAAAAAAAGGTCAGTCGAAGCCTTTTTTGTAGAAATTACATCGTCTGCGTAATAGATGCTTATGGATATCTTTTCAGGTGTAAATGTCCCATTTCAAATAAGACATATGACCTACTCCTCCTACTACTTAAGGAGCACTTTCTCAGACAGACAATCAAGAGTAACAATGACTGTGCACAGTTTATCCTTTTTATCAAAGCATTTATACTCCTAAACAAATATCTGAAAACGTAGTTTCATCATACTAGGAAACAAAGTTTCGTTTCGAAGACTTTTGAGTTCCCTATCAAGATTTGTGGTTTCGATTGTTATTATGCCTGCCTCATATTAGATAGGAATTACAGTTACACTAGGTGACAAAACTGCTGAGGTAATGAGAGTCATATCAGAACGTACGCAGGGCAATTTTCGTAACGTGTAACTACTTTACTCATACTACCCAGCACACATATCGCATCGCAACTTCCCTTTTGTTCATTCATTGCTACGGTGATTTCATCAAGAACAAGAAAAGTGTCTACGAACCGCGACTGATTTGGGTATTTTATTGCAGCAAAAGGAATCTAGCACCAAAAGCTATTAGCCACCGTGTCAATGTACTCTATCGGAGAACATTGCTACCAGATTGTGGAGATAATGTAACGTTAAAACCAATGTGCTAGTGTGTAATGAAGGCAGAAGTGAGAGTCCAGAGCTGTCCTTCTTGCAAAGATTATTAGGGAGATAATATGATATTACCACATATAGATAACGGTTGGCATTCTGATGTGTTGTACTGTCATTTTTGTGCATTTTTTAGACTTGGACGACCCCTTTATTACTCCAACATTGACAAGTAATCCAACAGTGGGGAGTTCAATCACTTTGTTCTGCTCAGCAGTTGCAAATCCTACTGCCAAAGTACAGTGGATATTTGCCACTCCCTCAAGGGACGTAAGTTTAAAACCCCGCGAAAGCGGCGAAAATTAATCCTCTTAAAGTGTTAATCCCCCATGGGGCTTTTTACAAGGAGACCTGTTTGATAGCCATGTGCCTATAGCATGGGTGTCTATTTGAAAGAGGCTTGCTTAAAATATGTGGGCTTAACCCTTCAAGGGCCACGGATACCACCCCAGTTTTTTCCTATCGATGAATTCAAATACTTCGCAAGTCGTAGACGTCTAAACCTCACAGTAGCTGAATATTTTTTATTTTGCTCTCTCGATACAGTCACCTTTTGAAAAAAGGTAGGTTCAAAAAACCAGAAAGTGTGAACTTCATCATGTATAATAACATCAAAAATCTCAGTTTTGAACTTCTCTCGCTACAGCAGCCACGCAGCCAGTCAAATTTTGAGGGGAGGAGGGGGGGAGGCAAATCGAAAACAAAACCTCTTCCCTCTCCTCCCTTCTTCCAAGCTAGCCCATTGTGGTTCTATTGGCCGGGAAAATTTTTACAGTCTAGAAGGCTCCAAAGTGCATTTGAGAGAATTAGACTCGTCTGGTTCAATTAATTGGGGAAACATTGCATAAGAAAATTGAAATACACAAGTGATCCAACTTTCTCGGGCAAATTTTACCTATTGGGCGGGCACAGCCACCAAGCAAGTAAAAAAAATACGCCATCGATTTTCAAAGTTTTGGGTGGTAACCATGACACCCCCCCCCCGAATCGATGCTAAAAAGCGCGTGATCCATTAAAGGTTAATCGAGACAATATCGTTACGTATAGCTTGTACCTTTTCTTGGCTTTTCGGATTTGGTAACAGCTCTTGTCTTATTTCAATTGGGGGGCCGGATCTTAGAATTTCTGATGTGGGGCGAGAGGGTTTCAACATAGAACTTCAACCTGTCAAAGATCCCTGGTTTGAATTTGGGAAGACATATGTCCAATTTTCGGATGAGGTAAAACAAACTTGTCGCATTTCCCGATCCAGGGGCACGTAGTGATGTTGATAAATGGAATTTATTTGGTAAACTTTACTCCAACAAACATCAATGATACTTACTAACATGCTATGTTTCATTTTCCGTGCTGCTCATCTTTCGGAATACTGTATCCATAAAAGAGAACTGCAGAGCAATGACATCAATTTTACAATGAAATGAAGCTCTGCTGTCGAATTCTAAAATTAATCTGCCAACCGCACGCAATTAATGAATTTGTCACACGCAATTACATTGTTTCCATAAACACCTTTTATTCGCAACACCTTGGGATTAGAGCTGTGAAAGAGGCATCATCGAGGTTGAGTTTTGCTTACTAGTGCATAATTTCCACTTCCCGTAACCACCATTGCATTTTTCTACTCCTTGACTTCCTCTTTCATCGTATGATTTTTGCTTCATGAGCAAGCTGTGACTTGCCTGCGATTTCTATGATTTTTGTGATTTTGCCCCTGATTTTTATGATTTTCACTGATTGTTACTTTTTGTGATTTTTCTTACAATTGTAAGTGATTTTTTGGAGTGAAATACCCTTTCAGCACGGGTGTTGGAGACTTAAGTCAGCACCTGGGATGCGCATGCGTACTTGTGCTCAAACCACCAGCTAACGTTTCCGTTTCGGTTACCGTTCTGCTTGCTTAAACTGCCTACTCTCTATTGACGACCTACGAACATTTGGTGAAAGTCAGAGCATGTTTACACTAAGGTTCTGTCACTATCTTATGACAAAGAGTGGCAAAGTTTTGCTCAAAGTCATTCGGTTTATGAAATTTTAAGTAACAACGTTTGTTTAGGATCATTCCAATATTCCAAAACTGTATCACCAATTTCAGGTGCACCATCTGTACGCTGCGCCATCTTATTTGATTCTCATTTGAAAATTGAGGACGGGATGTTGGGACACGGCGTTATGGAGGATCACCGTTTCCCTATCAGTTACTTAAACTACCTTTTCTTAAAGAAGGTGTGTCCTATTTGTTGCCTGTTATGATGTTAAAACCTTCATTCTCCAAAAATAAACTTGTTTGCTGCGCTTCTTATCTCCTCTGGACTTGGAATAAAATAAAGATAATGGAAACACGTGTCAGCGTCAACGTCAGACCGTAGTGGATGACGTCGTTTCCTGGCAGGCCTCGAGGGCCGAATAGGATAAGTGAGTACGTAAACTCTGCCACTTGGTTTTTCCTGAAAGCGCGTTTAACTACGAGTTTTCGGAGAATGCTTGGCTTGACTGAATAACCTGCACATTAACCAGAAACTAAACACGTACCACTTTACATGGCTGTTAAAAAGGTTCTCTGTGGGTAACGTATCTTTTACGAGTTCGAAAGCTGGACTTGTCAGCATAACCATGCTCCTGCAATATGCTCCAAACATGCCGCGCATAGATACCAACGTAGATATTCACATACATTACAGAAAACTGCTAAAGAAATGTAAAACAGCTGCCTATTTAGGAAGGGCAAGCTTAAAGATTTTTGTCCTGAGTAAGGGCATTCTGACTAAGAACTGAAAATCCGTCCACTCTGAAAAACCTGGACATAAACGACTTCTAAAAAGCAGCAAGAGAACGAGCAGACTTGTTACTCGTCGGGCGTTAAGAATAAGTAACAGATCACAATAAGTAGGCTGACATTGATATAGTAGAGTCTTCGATAACATGTGACTGAAAGGTGTGGAGTATGCAAACGGTATGTTCTTAGTTTAATAAGGCCTTTCCTCAATTGTTCGCTGCAGACACATTTAATCACAAACGCTTGTGTTTCAAAGTCGCTGGGTGTGGCACTCCTAACCTTCTCCTGGCTAAGTTCCCACTTTGTATCAATGATAAAAGACAATGTGGAATTTCAATTGAAGTTAAACTACAGCCTTGCTCTAGACCACTACTTGAATCTATTACTTCGCACTATATAGGCGCTTTAAACCCTAATTAGGTGCATGGCGCCTTCACTACCCCGATCGTTTATAAAGTGGCGAAACTTGACTTTAGTGAATAACACTGGGCAACAACAAAAAAAATTTTGAAATGGTGTCGAGATTCCAAATATATATATATATATATATATATATATATATATATATATATATCTATCTATATATATATATATATCTTTTCTAATTGGAGGGCGCTGAATCTGAAACTCCACTGAGTTTTTCTTTGAGTATTCTTATTTTTTGCGGTCGCAAGCAGGCCCATTGTTCTTAGAGGACATTATTTCATTTAGTAACAGTTCATCGGACTACATAAGAGCCAAAGACATTGATGGTGTTGAACTGATTTTGTTGTAAATCACTGCGCAACAAATTATGTTTTTATGAGTTATCATCCAGCCTGGTATTGTTCTTAAATTGTTCTTAATGGTTCGACAATCTGAGCCTCAGTGTTCTTACTAAATGTGTTCTTACTAAAAAAAAGTGTACTCATTTGATCAAAGTCCACATATCGCTGTACTTCACCATTGTCGGGCATGTTGAATTACTACTTAGTTCTTACACATCACGAGAAACATACTTTGAAATGAGTGAACAAAGCTTACATTAACATCAAGGTAATGCGAAAGTAAACAGACGATGGGCGCGTCAACACTATTCGGTTAAAACCATTACAACATCCTGTATACTTGAGATCAACATAAATCTGTCACAGAAAAGCTCGATTTACTTTTCAGACCTATGATCTAAAAGCGGCGTCATAACTGTTTATCTTCAGCAAGCATATTGTCATGTTTTAGGCAATCCTGTGCTAATATATATCATGTTCATGAAAGTGTACATTGCTTTCGCTTCTATTGAAGTAACACAGACGACAGTAAGATTTCCTTTGTAAAGTAGACAAACCAAAGATATCATTGAGCTGGATCTCGATGTCCACATTCGCGAAGCTGGCACTCTAAGAGAGGTAGGGCGGTTGGGATTTCCAAAATATCAAAGGGGGGTAGAAAGGTCACAAGCTTTATCATTCTCTGGAAATAATCCTATAAATGGGATCCATTTAATTTTATTATATTTGGTTACGTAGATACAAAAATGTTAGAGTTGGCTAAATTCAACTGAAAGAGGCAATGTATAGTCGAAATTTTAGCTGGGACAAGTAAATTGCCGCTAAGCCATTAGTTTAAAGTCGTAAGAGAAGTTTGTTCACTAAGGCCAAAAGACACAATTTTTGCGCAGTTATGAAGTTATATCTCACGGAAGACAATTTCGAGGAATACTTCAACGAACATACGTATGGATATACGGGCAAGAGTCCTCCCATAGTCATCCCACAGGTCCTTCATTTTTGGTTTCCGATGCATTATGATTTACTAAAGCGAAAAATGTATATGCCGATAAGAATGTCAGGTGGGGCGGAATACGCTAGTGAATTCTCTCTAGGGGGACAGCGACGCACATTGTCCTCCTCAACTTCGTGAGCGGATGTCCACCGATGGATGATTGATAGCTCATTTGAAGACTAGCAAAATAGAGTATGTTAACATCGGAGGTCACCTAGCTCAGTTTGTAGAGCGCAAACCGCGAAAGCTTGGACCATGGGTTCGATCCTCGGTGGTGACATATTTTCTATTTCTCTAGGGTTCTTTTCAAAACTGACATTTCAAATCCTCTCTTCTCGATTATACTTTCTAACTTTTAATGGGCTTTGGACAGCATGACGGGCCGGATGGCAGTCCTTCCTTGGTCATGTCACGTGGCGTAGAGATGCTGGTCTCCCATTGCGTTGAACTGGATGTCGATGTCCACCGGTGGATATTTTTAGCTGGTATGGACTGTACGATATATTAAGTGTTACAGTTGTCATATGTATTGGTAAAAATAAAATATTGCTAAGAACAGCATAATTACTAGACCTACGTATACCCAATCTCTAAGTTCCTACCGATATCCCTCCATGTATTTAATAATACAAGACTTCGATAAATGGACATCCTACAAAACATATCAATGGCCCAACAGTATTAAATCAGCAAAGATCAGATACCTTTCCACACTGTTTATTGCATCCCCACTGCACCAACCTCCAACTGCAAAGAGTACTTCCCCCCTTCTGGTGGGTTGGCGCGGTCGCGTTCTCGGCCCTTGCATCAAGGGTCGTTGTTCTGGAAGTAAAAGGTAATTTTTCGCATCATCCACCAAGTCTCGACAAGACTCGTCGTTCTTAACAAGTAAGTCTGCGCTTACAACACCCACAAGGAACCGTGCACTAACTAATGGCAGGCGCACATGTTGCAGTATTTCGGCCAACGTACTTTTCCTATCCGGTACATTGTAACGAATCCACTTCATTGCAGCATTGTACACCTGCTCCTCTGAGGACACATTGAGTTCATCGCTTGAAAGTATTTCGATAAGTTGTTCAACCGGTAAAAGAAGGAATTCCTCGTTGTCCATAACTTCCTGAAAATTTTGATGAGTAAACATATCTGCCACTCGAAGTAACTCACCACAAGAGTGTGTATCTGCGAATGAACGTATACCTAGACAGTTCGAGGCATCGAGTTGCTTCTTCAAAAACTCACAACATGCATCCTGTATTTCTGTTAACTGTAGTAAACAAGCGGCCGGTAGAAGAGTCTGAACATTAGATTCATCTATTCGAATTGTAGCAGTGTAGGAAAAGTCGATTAGTAACTCCATTGCCCTTTCGTCAACATCTTGAATGACTACTTCGTCTTGACGACTTTCAGTCATCTCGCCGGTGAACATTGCTCTGAAATATGGGCTACACGCACTGAGTAAAGTCTTGTGTGCTTTTATTGTCTTATTAGCAACTTTAATTGTAATATCACAAAGTTCTCCGTTGATTCGAAGTGAGTTGAAACTTTCTAGTACACATTTTGGGTGACGATCGGAGACATGGTTAAGATAAGGTTTAGTTAACGCCGATTGAGAGATCTTCAGTGGAATCGTACAGGACGACACATTACTTCTCATCGTTGATGTCGTCGCTGAAGAATGATAATCCTTACAATCCGCCATCATCGATTTCCTGACAGGCTCAAGGAAAGCATATATGTTTGGGTTGGACGAAACACTCTAAACCATGTCGTCAACTTTCACCCATATCTCAAGTAAACAAAATACTCAACAAATGCAGTACCATGTATCCATGTCGAGTAGATGGCAAGATCTTCCTTCTTACAATCTACTACTTGATAAAAAGTTGAACATTTATTATCATAGAATGACTGACTTTTGCTTAGTGGCTCGGAGATCCCAACATCTGCCTTATCAAATACCTAAACTATATCTCAGTCTGATATGCAGCAGCCAAAATTCAAACCTCAGAAGTTCTCTTCTCGTAAGAGAAATATGCTTCGAAATCACAGGGGACCAATATTCCATAACCGCACCGCTTGGTTTTTGCAATTTAACCATCAGAAAAGCTTCAGTCAAGATAACCAGCATGCCTTTCCCATATCGTTTCTCTGTTTCTCTGTATATTGTAGTTGCTCAAATGGTAGCTGGTGGCATCAAACATCACTGTTTCGCTCAACCTAATTTGCTTACACCGTTGAGCACATTCGCTGTTGTAGAAGGCCTTCTTTTTACTTTTCTTCACAAATGTGATGAAAAGGGCTCTGCTCCTTAATTGAAACTGATGTTCTCTTGTAAGAACTATATTGACAGAATAATTTTAGGATTGTGAAAGAAACATGAAACTAAAACTTTTTACACTCTATTGTCAAGCATGCAGATTTTTGCTCTACCCTACTTCTACCCCCAAACCACTACCACTAACAGCTCTACTTCTACTCCTCAACTACGTACCACTAACTATTCTACTACTAACCCCTACCTACCCTACTTCTATCCCTAATACCCTATCACTATCTACCTACACGTAAGTACTCTACTTCAACCCTCTAAGGGCCCTCTTTCTACCCCCTATCACTAACTACTCTACTTCTACCTTCTAACTCCCTAGCATTAACTACCCTATTATTATCCCCTAACTACCTAACCACACCCTTACCTAGCTACTTCTACCAGGTAACATCCACCACAACCCCCATTATACAACCTTTTACTACCCTAAATACCTATCTCCAGCCTTTCTATTACATCTTTAAAAAGTCTACTGATCCCGTCTAATTTTACCCACCACTACTACTGCCGCCCTTGTACCTCCCCACAGCACCCTCTACCCACATACAACCTACCAACCATTACTTCCTATCTCAACCCACCAACTACCGATTTCTTGTATACCATACCTACTAATAAGCACAGTCGCATGCGCAAATTCTAATGCTTCGTTTTTGTGTACAACTGTCGTGAATCTTGCATCTCCAGTGCACTACGATTTAATGATTGCACGATAGGGGTTTCCCCCTCTCTATCTATTCTTAGCAACTATGTAATTCTATTTTATTCCACATATACAAATACTGCATCTGTAAATTTATCAATACACACTTTTCACTTCGACTTCAATAAGCTGTTGGTAGTGATTTTTACCTTTGCTAGTTTCGCTGCTGCGGATATAACAGTCTTGCCGCTATCACTGCGTCTAGAGGTCATATAGGTTATACAACGTTCACGTAACCTGTAAAACTACCCTGTCTAACTACACCCGCTCACTCTCTATCAGAGAAATTAATCCCCGTCTCTATATATCATAAAATTAGTTATTTATTGCTTGTCAAACGCTACACTAATTACACGTCCTTTATAATGTGCTCATAAGAAGCTGATGACACAACACGACCATTACCCATACTCTCACAGCATATTTACTTTAAAATATATCCTCTCAGTAGACTTTAAAATATGTCAATTTTCTGCTTTACGCAATTCAGCTTCCCTTTTTAGGCCACCGCGCAAGAAACATTTGTTTGTGGTACAAAACAAGAATATTGCACGAAATAGCGCAAATATTGTGTACTGAAAAGCTTTTTTCGTCTGACACTCCCCAGAGTACTAAAAGATCAGCTCTCTTAATGACGAAATCCTAGATCTTCTTTTGGAAGAAGCCGATATAGACGCAGAAGTTACTTCTTCGTGCGAATTTGATCTTTTAATGGAATCTATCCTTACGAAAGTCGATAGACAGTTGCAGATATCTACGCCTTGCATTGCTCCACTCAAACCTGATGACGAGGATGAAGTTTTGTCCATCTCTTCACGAAATGCTACTAGTGGACGATGCTCTCCAAGGAAACAAGTGAAACTCCCAAAGCTCGAATTTAAAAAGTGTTTTGGCGACGTTACCGAATGGCGAACCTTTATAGGATCTTTCGAGTCTGCAGTCGATTCCAATGAGGGACTCTCAGATATCGACAAGTTCAATTATCTTAGAAATTATTTAGGAGGCTCTGCCTCAGATGCGATTTCAGGTCTACCGCTCACGAGTGTTAACTATAAAGAAGCACTGGGGCTTCTCAAGAATCGATTTGGCAATCCACAGATGGTCATTTCTTCCCATATGGATTCGTTCCCGAAGTTGAATTCAGTGAGTTTGAACCAGTGTTTATACACTGGCCCTAGTTTGAGTCCATTGTTATTTGATATACTAATGCTTTTTCGTAAGCATAAGTACGCATTGTGTGCCGATATCTAGAAGGCATTTTTTAAAGATTCTGTGCACCCAGATGATCAATCATTTTTACGTTTTTTGTTGGTGCAAGATATTACTAGTTCGACTCCCCAGGTTTCTGTGCCTGTGGGCAATGACCACGTGTCTGAGGATAATCTTTCGCTCGCTGAAACTTCATGCCCTCAGGCAGACGGTATGGAAGTTCTGGGTGTGGCTTGGGATTGCGATTCTGACGTCTTTCGATTTACCTTTCCTGTCTTTACAGCCTCCGCTAAGGGTATTGTTCTCACTAAGAGAATTGTATTGCAACACATTGCCAAATTTTATGATCCCTTAAGGCCTTTGTCGCCTGTGATTGTATCATTGAAGCTATTGTTTCAGGATTTGTGTGTAGCAAACCTTGAATGGGATGCGCCACTCCCTAATGAGTTTTCTAATCGCTGGCATTCTTTTGTTCGTGATCTTAATGATATCACTCATGTCTCTGTTGAGAGATGCTACTTTCATGGTTTAAACCTGTCACAAATTACCGATGTCACACTTCATGGGTTTGCTGATTCCTCAACTTGCTCATTTGGAGCGTGTGTCTATTTACCTCCCTCAAGGGGGCAGGGTTGATCAATCTGATCAATTAGTATGGTATTCAGTGGAGATTTAATGTTCCTCTCGCCCCTTGACAGAGTGGGTTTGTGGAAATCATGGTTAGAGCAGTGAAACGCTGTCTTAAGAAATCTCTTGGCAATGCCCACCTTAACTTTGACGAACTTTTGACAGTTCTCACTGAAATTGAGGGAATCCTCAATTCTCGACCTCTTACGTATCTTGACGAAGAAATTGGGGAAGTACTGACACCCTCCCATTTGTTTATGGGGAAACGACTTTTATCGCGAACAGATTCTTTGGTAGAAACTGATTTACCGACTTTGACAGCAGATGACTTGACGAAACGTACGCGTTATCTACGCAGTTTAGTCTCGTCAATGTTTTGGAAACTTCACCGAAAAGAAACGCACAGGTGCGCCCACTAAATCAGTTGAACAAATGTGTGAAAATGGATGGGCAGAACGTTGATGTTGACCCGAATGCTCTATTTGAAAGGCTTCTCATTTTGCTCGAGAGGAAAGACGACATAAAACCTTTTTTCCAGTTTGAACTGACGCTGATTCCAACCTCATTTTTCAAAAACTTTCAAATGAGGACGACAAACAAAGCTGCATTAAAATACCGTCTGACCACTGTAATTTCTGTGAGCAAGCTGGAGGCAAACGCAAAGTTTGTCTTAGATGGTGGTGCCCTCCTTCACCGAGTAAAGTGGTTGACAAGAATTACATGTAAAGACGTGGTAAAACAATACGTAAGATATGTAGATGCAAAGTACGGCATATCAAACATAATACTTGACGGTTACTGTAGAGGTCCATCAATAAAAGACCATGAGCATCAGCGGCGAGCAGATCGCACTTCTGCTTACGTAAATATCAATGAAGAAGTTCTAGTTTCTGGTAATTAAGATCTCTTTCTTTCAAATGAGCAGAATAAAAACCAGTTTGTCAAAATGTTGAGCAATTCAGTAGAAGCTGACGGCCACTTACTGGTCCAAAGTGAAAATGACGCAGATGCGGATGTTTCTGAAGCCCTTCGTCTCGCTAACGATGTCAATTTCTGTAACAGTTGTGGCTGATAATACGAACACATTGGTCCTTTTACTTTACCACTTTTCCACGAACATGCGTAACATTTACATGCGCTCTAAGGAAACCAGTCTCTAGGAAAGCTGAGGAAACTGGTCAGCGTATTTGACATATAATAATCTGATAGGTTGCTGAGATTTACCAACTTCTAATTGCTGGAAGGTATACTCAGTTATTATTTAAAAGCAGTTTTGAAGGTTTTATGGCACAGATGGATATACTGTGACCTAATGGAATATTTTTTATTGTCCTTCAAATCCAATCTGATTGTTACCAATAAATTTTCTTTCGTTTTGCAATTTTTGTAAGGAGCGCACAGCCTTTACTTGGGCTATTTGAGGAGAGACCTCACACGACACACGCTTCTGGTACGTTTACAAATATGGGGTGACTGTTGTGAATTGCTGTAGTGCTATGATACTCTAGAATTACTCTAGAAGCTGGTAGGCCCGCGGATGTTTTAACATGTTTTACTGCTATAAAATGTGATTGTATGCTTTGATATTAAGGTTATAAATACTTCGAGACCTTTGACGTTGAATTTAAGCGTTTTATTCCGAAATTTTTGGAAAATATGTGTTTTTATTAGTATTATAAGGTACGGTAGTTAAGTCAAAAAATGTTTACCGAATGTAAGTCTGATTGCAATGGAATAGAAGTTGCTACGCTTTATTTCATGAATGAAAAGCAGTAAGAGTTACCTCTAAAGCTGTTTTGAGCAATATAATAATTTTCTTTCGTAAACACCTGAAACACGAGTATTCGTGACAAATATCTGAATCAATAGTGAAGATGCGAAGTCTCAACGATCGCAGCTAAAACACTTGAACGAGAATATGTTGATATGTCACGATATGCATTCTTTTGAACAGTCTCCAACGCCGAAATTTTTGAAGCTACATTAGAGCTTATAATGAAAATAGAGGTATATAATGAAAATAATGAAAATATAATCAAATATAATGAAAATAATGAAAGACGTATTAGCACAAAGCAAATGAAGACCAAATTAAAGAAAAAGCTAAATTCTAGATATTTATTTTACGTAGATGTACTGTTTGATTTCAGAAAATACAACCAGTGCACCCGCTATCCCTGAATTTTTTAGGGTTTCCCTGAATTTCCTCGGAATAAATTGGGTCCTCTGAAATTTCCCTGTAACTTCAGGCTCGGTCTTAATTATTACAGTTGTTATTGCTTTCAGTATCCCCAAATCTTTCTAATTGTGACAGTGCTCCATGATTGTACCTAGGGAGGGGTGGGTGGTAGCTGGTTGAGAAAGCCCCAACCTCAAAATTTTTGTGCGACTTGTAAAAAAGTAATTAAAATACATGTAAACAAATTCCTTTTGCGTTTTGTAAATTTTTTGAAGCCCCCTTCTTTTGAGCAAAAATACCTCCCGAAAAAAATAAACCCTCCTGAAAAATATATTTGATACAGCCTTGCTGTGCTCCCACTATCCTCAAATTTTTTAAGGTTTTCCTGGAATTCCCCGAAAGAAAGCTGGGTTTCCTAAATCTCCCTGTTAATTTAGGTCCAGGAACATTTGTTGCAATTATGGTGTAATCATATGATTGTATTTGGTTTGTTTATTCATTCAGTATAAACAACATATAATATTTAATAATAGTATATAATAGTATCTAATAATAATTATTAATATAATATAAAAATAGTAAATAACATTTAACTATAACAGTAATGAATTTATTAATAAAAATAAATAATTATAGATGACAATTAGTAGACGGTATATAACAATATGAGGTACTTGTTGAATGTCCCGAAAACAGTCAAGAAGTGAAATTAGGTTAATCCTAGTGATTAGTTTGGTTAATCCTATTGAAATATACCAAAATATGATGGCAGTATAATACTTTATAAACAAAATTATGGAAATTAATTATTATATTAATTATATTAATTAAGAAAATTATTGAAAGCAGGCTGCTCAGAATGCACTATGCTAAACACCAAACCTAATCATCTGTATATTTTAAATATTTAATTAAAATATACGGTCAAAATAGTTCCCCTCTCCGGCTAAGCTGATAATCACCAAAGAAGACAAATCACAAAAATGCCAAAGACAAACCGGTGTTTCTCAGATCACACAAATCACACTTGTGTGTTTTCGGGACATTTAACAAGTACCCAATATGATAATGATTGTTATATGCATCTTGCAGAGAGGCAAGTTCGTTATGCACCAAAACTAGATAAGAAAATTGAAAAAAAAAGTCAAATTACCACATAACGGCAACCATTTACCCGATACCAAAAAAACATGCAAAAAAACCTAAGTGACATCAGAACTGCGGTTTGGCAACAGGGTCCGAGCGAGATCAAGAAAAAGCAATTAATAAATATACTATAATTATTATGCATATTAATTTAGTTCAACAGCCATAGTATTTCGTATAGTAAATGGGACATTTACTATCCGTTACAAGATAGGACGAAAAAACCTTGCTCCAAACCGGTGACACCACAATTGGCCTAAAAGAAGAGCATTGGTCCGAGGACTTTCCCTTTTAATACCGGGGTTATTACTCCAATACTGAACAAATCAGGAACTATACAACAGATTATCATCTAAAAGAGTAACGTCAGATACTCAATCAAGAGAGGGAACCCACATCTTAGATGCTTTGCACAGAGGCCATTAACACCGCGATAAGTTTTCTTTTGTAGCTTAGAAATGAACTGAGTAGCCACAGATCGAGTAACAATAAAACTGATCTCATCAACTGATTAGCCGAAGCAACCATCAAGCTCTCTTTCATATTGATTTGAAAATGATGGATCAGGCTATGAAAATTCACTTTTAAAGCAACCATGCCAATGGTAACTGGTAATTTTCACAACATTATAGGCTTATGGATTATCTCTTTTGAGCAATTTCCAAACGAAATTAGGTTCACTTGTGGTTTTACTTGATAATTCCGCTACTGATTTAGCTTGGTGTTGCCTAAACACTTTCGCGAAACTTCGCTTTTTTTCAGACGAATTTCGTTTAATAAACCTTGCCATGGCGCACCACTCCTTCCAGAAACAAAAACAGAATTTCGATTTAGCACAATAATTAAAGAGATCAGGGGAACCTGAGCAGCCATGCTTCTCAGTTCCAAGGTGTACTTTTCGTATGGCTATACTAGCACGCTCGGCAGCAGGTAAAGCATGAATGATTTCTCCACAGTAAATATTCAGCAAGATTTGCTTCTCTACAGAGGTAAGTATGTTTTTTTTTGTTGGGGGGGGGAGTAGATGAAGCGGCACTTTAATCTTTTTTAAATAGAATCACTAACAGCCTGGAACGTAAACATATCTACACAAGTTAAATCAGTGATTTCATGCCATTTAATATCATTGTCTGGACTTGGATCACTCGGTGCAATAAGTTGAACAGGGAATACATTACTGAAAGGCATATGGTCTGAGGTTTGGAAAATAGAGATAAGTAAGGATCTGGAGTCTGGTTTTACATTCGAGGAACATATGAAAAAGTCCAGAAAATGTGTTATGTTGAAGTGTTAACTAAGGCACGAATACAAAGAAGGGGAATGACTTGTTTCCTCGCATCATCCATTCAAAACCACAAGACGGCTGTAATTTGTTAGGGAATTCAAAGATCACATATGCACTTTGCCTATTTTTTTTTCAGGTTTGGAATGTAGTGGCATAACTTTAAAACAGAAACGAATCATTGTGACTTTTCGCTGAATTTCTAGGCCAACTACAAAATAATTAAATATCATAGTGTGCCGAAAATTTAGACCTTTAAGGTCCAAATCTTGACGAAATTCTTGTTGAAATTTCCTAGAAAAACAAAAGTTCCACATCTAAAATAAAATAAGAATTCACCTCCTTCTTTTTCCTTTTAGTTATCGCACAAATGGACATACAGAGCTTTGCACCACGTGGTAGATCTGGCACTGATATTTTCAATTCTAATATCTCTACCCATTTTGGATTGTTACCACTGACAGCTTTCGTGTTTACTGGGGCAGACACCACTTCTGTTCCATGATATAACCCAACACGAACGAATCCGAGCTGTTGTCGGACTGCTCGCGTTGCAAAAGGAACGAGGGATTCGTCATGCGCAACAAAGGACATACCCAGCTTGTCAGAGGCGGCCAGACGACACAACACTGGACCCGCATGGCAACTCAGGTGTTCAAGTACAGCACCTCGGTAGCCGCCGCCGCCTTCACCATCACGTTTCTGGTCCTGGTCGCTCAGAATTACGAAATGGATAAGGTGCGCCTCACCGGTATCTACTGGATCGCGAAATTCAACGTTGAACAGCGGGGCACCGAACTCCGCGAACTCAACTATGTGGATCTCGACGGCAGGCGCGTGAAGCGTACCGCCGGACAGATCTATGCCGACCGCGACATGCGCGCGACCTATAACCTCTACACTGCCAATGCCTGGCGCTACCTCTATTTCTCTCTGCTGCCCGCCGCCGTAGCGTTCGCCTTCACCTTCGCGGTCTTCGCCATGGTTGGCCGGTCGCTGAAAGAGGAAGAACATATCCGGGGTGCACGCTTGGTCACGGCCAAGGAACTGAAAGCCTGGTCAAAGCGGAAATGGCGCGAATATGAGAAACGCTTTGGAAAGGGCACCAAGAAAGGCCCCCGCTACACGTTGGCCGGGATCGAGTTTCCGCCCAATGCTGTAGAGGCGCAGATCGGCATCACCGGCACCGTCGGCACCGGTAAGTCGAACCTCATGCACGAGCTGCTGAACACCATCCGGGCCGCTGACGGCAGGGCCATCATCTATGACAAGATGGGTGGCTTGCTGCGCGACCACTACGACCCGGAAAAAGACATCATTCTCAATCCCTTCGATGAACGTTCCGTGGGCTGGTCGCCTTTCAATGAGGTGGCTTCGTTAGAAGGCTTCGCGCAGATCGCCGAGGTGATGATCCCGGATCAGCAAGGCTCCATGGACAGTTTCTGGACCCAATCCGCCCGGCTGGTCTTTCAGTACGCAGCCCGCGAGCTGGCAAAGGCCGGAAAGACCACCAACGCAGATCTCCGCAAGGCCATCATGAACATTCCCTCAGAGGAACTGGGCAAGCTGGTGGCAGCAACACCCGGTGCGCATTTCTTCGGAGAGCATGTTGCCAAAACTTCCGGCTCGATCCGCGCCAACATGATCACCGAGCTGCGGTTCCTGGAATACTTGCGCGATGATGCCGAACCTTTCTCGATCCGCGATTGGGTTGTGAATGACCGGCCCGGTTTTGTGTTCCTGACCGGGGACGCGGAAAAGTCGGCCGCGACGCGCAACATCATCTCGACTGTCTTTGAGGTGGCGGCCAACGCGCTTATGACAACCGAGGAAAGCCGCGACCCCAAGGTCTGGTTCTTCCTTGATGAGGTGCCGACCCTCAACAAGATGCCCTTCCTGCCCAAGAGCCTTGCGGAGATCCGGCAGTTCGGCGGCGCCTTTGTCGTCGCCTATCATCGCAATGTAACCGTGAACGAGTCGCAACAAATGCATCGACAGCCAAGCATCGTCATGCAGTCCGTCACAGCCACAGCATCGGCTACACACCTTCAGCAACCTGATAGTTCACATCCACGCCAAACTCCACAGCAAGCACCAGCGCAGACTTCACGCGGCTACAGAGCTCATCAATTGACCGATATAGAGGGAAAAATCCCCCTCTCCGGTGATTAAAACAGCAGTAATGAATACAGCGAGATAACCAACTCCATAAGCGACTAATAAATATAGAAAAAATCGACTATAACTGAAAAAACTTAGCTCTTGTACCTTATTCATCGCAACTATTCCGGCAGATGAACCTATGACTAATAGAGAGCCCCCAACACCCACAGCATAGGTAAACGTAAGCCATTCAACACTTGTCATACTTATTTCTGATTTTAGCAATGCTGCAGTTAAGGGAACATTGTCTACGACTGCTGAAATGACACCTATGAAAAAGTTGGCGAGGACTGGGGGTAAAACTTGATAAATTGTCAGGAAAAAATCTAATAATCCGCTGTGTTTTAAGGCTCCAATTAACAGCAGTATGCCAAGAAAGAAGAGGAGAGTTTCAAATTCGATATAACGCACGTATTCCAATATGGGATCTCGTTCATTGAAATCTCGGTTCATAGCAACCGTCAAAAACATGAGGGACAATCCCGTTAGAAAGCTGAGCACTGGAGGTATTGAAAACATTACATTCAATGACAATGTCATTAAAATTGTCAGAAAAAATAGCGATGCAATGTAGAGGTCGATACGGTCAAATTTCACGTCTATTTTTTTAAACTTAACTCTGCCAATCAATTTTCTGCTTAGAACGAAATATAAAAATAGCACAGCTAAAAAAGCTGGCGCTGCTAACCAAAGAAGATTGACGATGCTGACTTTGTTTGCGCTAAAAATCATCAGTGTCGTTACATCTCCAGTAATGAGCGCTACGCCACCCGATGGAACCGAAATTACGATGACGACAATAAATTTCAATAACTGCTTCCGGGATAAGCCCAGTGATTGAACCAGAGAAATAGATATCAAAGTCGCGGTTATATTGTCAGCAAGCAAAGAAAAGAAAAAACTGAACAAGGCAGTAAACAGCATTAGCTGATTGCTGCTTAATGAAGTGGGTAAAAGCAATTGTAGTCCATTGCTAATTAGGTGTTTTTTGTTTAGATATGCAACGAAAGTCATTGCTGCAAGTAAAAATAGCCACAAGGTAGAAATCTCTGCCAAATTTTCCAGCAATAGTCGGTGAATATGTTCACTTTCGGATTTCGAGTGAGCACTTACGAATAATGCTACCCAAGCTAAAGTACCGCAAAATAGTGTCGTTTTAGCTTTGCTTATGTGGATCAAGTCTTCAAAAATAATACCGAGCAAGGCCAAGATGGCTAGTGTTATGAGGATGTTTTCTATCATTGTGATTCACTGTCTAGCCTGGCAATTCAATATAGTGCGCCAAACTTTGTGTTGTTGAGAAAATAGTTGAGTTAAATTGTTTTATTTATCGAAGTACAAATAAATTAATCGACCATCACGTTGAATTTGAAGTAATAGTTTTCCTCCCCATATTTTCAAAACTTTGGCTAAAATTGTCAATAAAAATGTGATGGTTCAAAGAATTTAGACTTTTAAAAAGGGGTTTTCTTGGTTCATTTCGCTGTTACAAGGACATGATTCTTATTGCTTTCTTTATATTTTTGCTTAAAGGGTCTAACGACGCCGTTGCCGCCGGTGTAGCGGCCGCCGGTGATGGTCAGAGTCGAGTTGACGGCGTTCAGCCCGGAGTAGCCGCTGGTGAGCGATGGGTTGCCGGAGGCTCCGCCGAACGAACCGCCCGTGACGACCACGGTGGAGTTGCGGATGTCCATCCCGGAACTGAAGGCGCTGCCCGCAGAGACCTGGGCGAGCGTGACGTGAACGCAGCTCTGGATGCGCAGCGTGTCCCAGGAAGTCACGCCGTCGAGGTGCACGCGTCCGGCGCAGTTGCGGAGCTCGAACCAAGCGCCCGTGGGGACGGCGCCGCCGAGGTTCGCGATCGCGCACGCCTTGCCGGCGGCCAGTCCGTCGGCTTTGACCACCACGGGGACCTGATCGGTCGGTTCGCTGTACTTGTCTTTGATGTATCGCGAGGCGTCGTCGGCGTTTCGGAAGGTGCGGTAATCGGCGGTGGGGATGTCGGCGGTGTGCAGCAGGTTCTTGCAGAACACCTTGCTGCCTTCGAGTTCGGCCGCGGCGGCGGTGAAGCTGAGGTGCCGGGCGACCGCATCAAACAGCTTGAGGGTGTCATAGGAGCGAAAGTACATGTGTCTTGTTTAAAAAATCTGAACAACAAGTGCAAATCTTTGAATTTGCACTTCTGTTGCCAACTATCTTAATTGTTGAGTTGGGAAGAATCAGGCAGGTCCCGGAGGGGATCTCGGCGGTGTTTGATTTTTCCGAACGGACGTGGAGTTCCAGGAAGGGTCAATGTCAATTCATGCCAAAAACCTTCGATTCGTCGTCACCGCGCTGCCGGCCGAGGGTGCCCGTCCAAACGAGCTGGCCCGCACCATGACCCCCCTCCTCTGATCCACCGGGAGCTGCCCTTCAACCCGGTCTACACGATCTACAACCGCCGCCTGGCCTCCGTGGGCATGGACAATGCCACGGCGGACGAGGTCTATTGGCTGGTGCGCCGCAAAGTGATCCTGCGTCACACCGGTGAGCTACCGATCGAGGTTCTTGGTCCCGACCCCGAAAGGCTCCTAGATCTGGTTTTCACCCGTGACATTACCAAGATTCCGGTCGGGCGCTGCAGCTATCAGTTCCCCTGCTATCACGATGGCGGCATGATCACCGATGGCGTGCTCCTGCGCCTCGCCCAGGACCGCTTCTGGTATGGCCAGGCGGATGGCGACCTGATCTCCTGGCTCAAGGCGCAGGCGCGTGGCTTGGAGGTCCAGGTATTCGACCCGAATGTCTGGGTCAGCCAAATTCAAGGGCCGGACTCGCTGAGGGTCTTGGCGGCCGCGGTTGATCACGCCATGCCTGAATCCTTCCGCTACTTCGATGTTGCCGAGGTGCGGATCGCTGGCCAAAAGGTGATCCTCAGTCGCTCAGGCTTCACGAACGAGCTGGGCTGGGAAATCTATCTGGAGCCTTGCATCGACGCGCGTAAAGTCGGCGAGCGGATCCTCGCGGCCGGTAAGCCTTACGGTCTGATGCCTACCTCCGCCGAGGCCTTTCGGGCTCGACGGATCGAGGCGGGGCTGCTCAATGCGGGGTCGGACTTCAACGCCGAAACAACTCCCTTCGCCGCGGGTCTGACAGAATAACAAAAATTTAATGAATGCATTTTTAAGTACGGAAAACTCAGGTAGCTGATAAATTCGGAATGTTCTAGCTGCTGGCTGGGCCCAAAAAATTTAACAAAGATACTTTCGAGTAGAGCAAACTCAACTAATTGATAAATTCCGAATGTTTTACTTGCAGGTTGAGTGTTAAAAATTCTAATAAAAGCACTTTTGACTACAACAATCTCATCTAATGTGTAAATTCTGAGTGTCTTAGTTACTTACTGAGTATCAATAGATTTAATAAAAGCCCTTTTGGGTTCAAGAAACTCAGCTAGTTGATAAATTTGGACTGTTTTAGTTTCTGACTGTATATCAAAATTTAATGAAAGCACTGTTGAGTACAGCAAAATCAACTAGTTGATAATTCCGCCAGCGGTTAAAGCACTCGGAATTTACCAACTACCTGAGTCTATCGTATTCAAAAGTGTTTTTTTTTATTTATTTTGATTCTCATTCAGAAACTAAGGCACTCGGAATTTACCTACTAGCTGAGTTTGTTGAAGGTAAAAGTGCTTTTTGTTAATATTTGATACTCAGTCAGCAATTAAAATACTCGAAATTTACCAATTATCTTCATTTTGATCATCTTCATGATTCATTCTTTAGATCATTCATCATCTTCATTTGGACTTTTGATTGTTGAATCGTAAGAGAAAGTGTGGATTGTTGAATCGTAAGTGAAAGTGTCTGGTAAATGCAATGAACTGGTCGCACAACTGACTAAAAAAAAAGTTGGAATAAAGGCTAGTGTACTTTTGTTTCATTTCTTGTAAAATTATGTGATCAAATAAAATAACTAAAAATTGTTCAATAGATTTTGTTTGTTTGTCCCAGTTCAATTTCAAATACATTATTTTTATAGTTTCGAAGCATGTCTATTTGAAATGCGGAAGAATTCTTGGTAGATTCCTTACTTATAAGGTAAGATTCTATAGATTCCTGGTAGATTCCATACCTTATAATGACAGCTAGAATTGAAGTTTTTCTGTAATATGTTCGATCATAAAAAAACATCCTCGGCATTGCTTTCTGAAGGGCTTGAATGATGTACCTAATGTTATTAAAAACTTGTAATGGCAATTTTCTTCTTGAATAAAATCCGATATAAAGTTTTACTTGATCTCAAATTTATTTAGTGGTTATTTTTTTTTGCAGAGATACCAATCCCCCAGAGGCTTCAGAATCAATACCCAATGAAGTTTTAATCACTTTATTGCCATCTCTTCCTCAAACTTCGAGTGAGCAGCCGTCACTGAGATCATTATCTCGATTGGAGACTCCTGATTTCACTCAAGAACAAGGTGCAACTGAGGCAAAAAATGAACGCAACGTCCATACGGGGTCAAGTTTAGATTTTGATACGGTGCTCAATGCTGCCACTATACCACAGGAAGGGGTATCTGTTCTACCCAGTTTTTCACAGAAAATTGAATCAAGTCCCACACAAAAAGAATTGACTCTACCTTCTGAAAATGTAACTACAGCTGTTTCAGTTTCTTCAAACTATTTTAATAAACTATTAAATAAAAAAAAAACTAGTTTTTTTAACTGAAAGTAAGATCAAGCAGCTCAGGGAAAAAACTATTATTGAACAGTAAACCTCGTAAATATAAAGTATAATCTGAAAAACAAAGTTTCGTAGACTTATTTCTACATACTAGCCCCTAAATCAAAGTAAATGCCCCTCTCTACAGTATATTTTATTACTTGCTACATGGAAGGAAACTGTTTTTATTTCTTTCGATCACAGCCTATGTAAAGTTCCACACACTACCACCTAAATCAGAATAAATACCCATTTCTACACTATATTTTGTTACGTGAAAAATGGAAGCAAACCACTTTTAGTTCTTTCGATCAAAACCTATATAAAAGTTCAATATATATACCACCTAAGGTATAATTATTTGAAACATGAGGAACGCCCCTCTCTGCAGTATTTTTGCTTACGCTCAACTTGGAAGCAAACCGCTTTTATTTCTTTCGATCACAGGCTATATGAAAATTCAATATACGTAAAACTTAAAACAGAATTATTTGAAACCTGAGAAATGCCCCTTTCTAGAGTATATTTTCTTACGTGCAAAGTGGAAGTTAACGGTTTTTTCTTACGATCACAGTCTATATAAAAATCCGATATACGTACCAACCAACAGTCCATAAAATCTTTGATTGCTAACACGCGCTGGCTGGAATTGTTTAATGATGGTTTGTATAGATAAACAATTAACTACGGTGTAAAATCAGGTGGCTTGCGTTCTGGAACAACGCATTGTATAGAATCTTTTTCCTGGAACATAATAAAATCAATTGCTTGTTGGCGCAGATGTCCAAGGCGCCATTTTTGGGGAAAATCTTGGGCCTTACGTTCGATTCCTATAGTGGAAAAAATATTTGTTGTCATAGGATTATAAAGGTTCCCTGAATCAAGACATATCTTGCGTAAACTCTTTCATAACATCTCTCGAAGAATTAATCTTGTAACAATAAAACTCGAAGAAAAAGAGCGCATTGAAGAAAACTAAAGTTTTACATTACGCCGACGTGTGCGCAATACATCCTCCTCAGTTATATCCTGAGGTTCCCTGCTTGACTGGCATCTGCAAAAGCAAGTCTTAAAGAAATCTTGAAGAAAAACATCTTGAAGAAAAATGTCTGAAAAACTTCTTGAAATGTCATGAAAAGTCTCAAAATGTCTTGAAGAAAAATCTCTTAAAATCGCCTTTAAATGTTTTGAATCGTCTTTAAGAATGTCTTGAGGAGAAAATGTTTTGACTCGCACCTTGCCCTAAGAGTTTTTTCTACTTGGCCTCTTATGTTTTTAAACCATTAGCTTTAACGTATCTACCAAAGGAATTTCGGAGAAAAAACATCCAGTATTACTTAAAAATCAGGTATACTAATAAATCAATAATCAGTAACACCTGCTGGTTACTAGGGACCCAGAACTAGTTGCTATGGGCGCGCTGGTAGCATCCGTAGCTCTCATGCTACTGATATATTACAATTTAAATCTAAGCGGGAAAAAATTCTAGTAGCACTTACTCCCCCTCCCTCCTTCGATAAATTACTGTGGCGGCTCTTGGCCCCCCACCTTTCTCTATCCATCTATATACCGGTAGATATGGGAATGTAATCTTTTATGTTTGTGTCAAACATCACCGTATGCTTGGCACAATCGATGATAGCATTGGCAGGAGTCAAAAATTCCATCCCAATGATGAGGTCATAACTTCCAATCTCCATGACTTCAGCACCAAAAGAAGTGGAAGCATTTGGCAACTGAACATCCAAATTGAGACGCTGTCCCTTTGTATACCGGATAGCACCACTTGCCAACATCACAGGTCGTGGCTTAGAATCTAAGACCTTAAACTGCAATACATTGGCCACTCTTGGAGAAACAAAGTTGTGGGTACTACCACAGTCCAACAAGACTACAAAGGGCTTGGACTCTATAGTGCCAACGGTAGAAATAACTGCAGGTTGACTCTCTGCTTGGTCAGTTTCAATTGCAGCAAAAATTTCACACTGACCTTGTATGTAATCTTGAGGTTCAAACTCAGGAATGTCCGCAAAGTCGGCATAGAGATCAATATCCATTCGAACAAGAGCTGCACGTGCCATAGGTGTGAGATAAGGACATTCCTGGACCTTGTGACCTTGCTGAAAACAACGGAAGCAGGAGTTGTCATCGCGAGCCTTCTTCCTCTGTTCAGGAGTGACCGTTCTCATGAAACCCCGTACGCGTTCCCGTTCAGCTTGGGCAACTGGATCCAGCGGTGGCTTGGGAGGTGCATTAAAAGTAACCCGCTTCTCTGGAGCTGGCGGTGCAGAAATCGGCCCTGGAGATCGCTGCCTATAAGGGACATAAGGCTTACTGCTGCTAGGGGTGTAATCAGAAGCTTTACCCCTTGATGATTGACCTGGCCCCTCAGCTAAGCTTAAAGCCTTCTCCTCTGCATCTGCTACCGTTTTAGGCCCCAATGCACGGACCATGCTACGCAAATTATCAGATAAGCCCTCTACATAGCCTTCCACTGCCCGGCGTTCAGTCATTTTGGGCTCGTACAAACGCAAGCGCATAAACTCATTGGTATATTGCTGAACCGACATGTTTTTCTGTTGTAATCTGTGCAAAGCCTGGATCTGTTGGCATCTCTGGGCACGAGGAACAAAATGATGTCTGAATGCCTTGCCAAACTTCTTGAAGGAACACTTAGTCCTGGAGACTTTCAGAGCACGAGCTTCTCCCTTCCACCAAACACGAGCAGTATCCGTGAGATTAGCGGTGGCTACTCTACCCATATCTGCATCTGTCATCCTGTGAAACTGGCCGAATTCTCTCATCTCATCTAACCAGGCCTCAGCTTGGATGCCTGTGCGACCGTCTCCTGTGAACTGTGACAGCTTCCTATTTTTCCAAATGTTAGCCATGGCAGCATTGACATTCTTTTGGTAATCCCTGTGACCCGCACGAGCACCATCAGACTCAGAACTCGAGGAAACATTCGAATCTGAAGAATCCGAATTGGAACTAGAGCTAGAAGGCGAGTGACCACGTCGTCTTCCATCACGACGACCATCTCTGTGGGGTCGTCTGTTATCCCTTCCGTGTCTGTGGCGTCTTCCATCATCAGATCCATCACCATCTCCATCTCCATCCCCACCAGCATGCCTAATCCGACGACGATCCTGATTATGATCGTCCTGGTTACCATCCTGATGACAGTGATAAGCACAACCTGAAGGTATCTTTGAGCAGGCCGCGATTGCAGCAGCAGCTAAGTTTAAATACAAGCCTCGTACGGTTAATGGCGTTGAGACGGAAGTTGCTGGTGTTCGCACTCGCATTCGTTTCGACATCGATGGATAGGAGTTAGTGATAATGAGAAAAAACATACGTTATTTACTATTGTCTCTTGCTCTTAGTGGTAGCTTCGCATTGCCTGGTATTTCGCCAATGTCTGTAGCGCATGCACAGGAGGAAGCAAAAGAACGCGTGCCAACTATGCGCGGAAAGGTGTACGAGCAACTGGCGCGGGCCCAATCATTAGGCGATGCTGGTAGTATCGGAGAGGCTGTTGCCGTTTTGGATCAGGTGCGTGGCAAAATGGATTCCATGAACAGCCATGAAATTGCCATGATGTATAACTTCTACGGTTTTATTTATTACGCCGCTGAAGATTACACCAAAACCATGGAAAACTTTAGGCAGGTTGTGGCCCAATCCCCAATTCCTGACACCCTGGCAATGGGCACACTTTTCAGTTTGGCTCAACTGAGTTTAATGCAGGAAAATTACACGGATACCATCAAGTATTTAGAGCAATGGGAGTCGTTAAACAACGATAAAATCCCACCAAAGAACTATGTACTTAAAGCGCAGGCAATGTATCAACAGAAAGATTATCCTGCCGCTATGGGATATATTGAGCAAGCGATAGCAACCCAAGAAGAAAATCCTGATGATGGGATTGCTGATGAAAATTGGTACATTTTGCAACGCGCCATTTACTACGAGATGAATGAACCTGAGAAGGTAACAGAAGTCTTGGTCAAATTAGTGCGTTACTATGAAAAGCCAAAGTACTGGACACAGCTGGCTGGTATGTATGGTGAAATTGGTCAGGAGAAAAAGCAACTTGCAGTGATGGAAGCCGCTTATCAAATGGGCTACGTCGAATCTGCCGGTGACATTTTTAATATGGCTCAGCTTTATTATTATCACCAAGTGCCATACAAAGCCGCCGCTTTAATGACGCAGGGTATGCAAGATGGTGTACTTGAAGAGAACTTGAGAAATTTACGTTTCTTGTCTCAGTGTTGGGCACTCGCCAGAGAAAACGATAAAGCGATTCCTGTTATGCAGGCGGCCGCTGAATTATCGGAAGATGGCGAGCTTAACGCACAGTTAGCACAAATATTCCTGAACACTGACAAATGGGATGACGCGATTGAAGCAGCTAATACCGCTTTGGAAAAAGGTGACTTGCGCAGTCCGGGAACTGCTCACTTAGTTATCGGCATGTCTTTGTTCAACAAGGGGCGATTTGCTGAAGCATTAAATGCCTTGGCAGAAGCGGAGAAGTTCCAAAAGACTGAGAAAATGGCAAAGCAATGGATGCGTTATGTAAGCTCTGAGAAGAATTCTGCCGAATTGTTGCAATCTGAACTTTCGTCATAAGAACGTTTTACGCATTGTTACCAGAAAGCCGCCTTCTAGGGCGGCTTTTTTATGTGAATAATCTGACAAAGAAAACGTCCTTCAATTATACTGTCTCAAAATACATTACATAATAAGAGAGCTTGAATGACCGTAATCATTGAATGAGCGGAAGTTAAAAGACTTTGAAGCTATCATTCAGAAAATGTGCGTGACACTTTACCAGATCGGGCACACCGCGATTCGCCGCTATGACCAAAACCACCTGATTCTAGGATCGTTCATCAAGGAATGGGCTCTAACCGCGGACTCGCTCAAGGAAGCCGCCCCCTACGTAGATCTACTCGCGCCTCAACATGTCAATCGCTACATCCCCGTGAACGAAGTCGCCGCCGACGTGGGTTTACCAATCATCTTCTCCGACGAATATTTCGGTTTCCACTACCCTGGCGGGATCGGGACGAAACATGCCGGGGTGACGACTCACGATGCCCGAGGTGAAATCTATCGAGCAAACCTGATGCGCCACTATAAAGACGCGCAGACACTCGGCGTGACCTACTGCGCCTGCCTGTTTGACCAGGGTGGTGAGACCCTGAAGAACAACAACCAGAACGGGTTCTACTCCATCGACGGCAAACCGCGGACGGGATTGATTTCGGCCGTCACTGAGATCAATCGAGCCGTTTACCAACATGCCACCGAGCCCGCCTCACCAGCCGAATTGAAAGAACTCAATGACAAACTCTGGGATACCTGGGACCGCTACTCCATCAAGCCGAAGCGCCGCGGCCGGTAATTGGACGATCGTCCCCGAAGAAAAGACCGGTCTCGATATGACTTCCAGACTCGCAACACACCGCCTATGACTCAGCCCAAAGTATCCCCCTTACCCAAAGGATCCAGTGAGGGTCTGATCCGCTGCTGGTTCCTTCTGATCGGTTTGGCGTTTTCGTCCCAAGCAACGCTCGTCGGTCAGGGAAAGGACGCAGGCTTCCTTTTTCTTGAGCCTCAGGAGGTGAAACGCTCCAAGGAGTTCAAGAATGGAAACGTGCTGACGGCCTACCATCAATTCGGCAACGTTTCCTCACCGCACGAAACCAGCCCCTGGTACCGCTCGACCTTCTTTGCTCAGGGTTCGGTTCTTCGGGACCGCGACGGTAAACTGATCGCGCAGGTGGCGCTCTGCGAAACGGTGGACAATGATGGTGATCTCACGTGGAGCACGTTTTGGCGACTCGCCGATGGCTCTAGCGAAATCTCGCTGAAGGCTGGAACGGGCAAGTGGAAAGGAATCGCCGGTTCCGGGACTCTCCACCGCCACACCTCCCCTCGTATCGACGGGCATCGCCAACCCGAATACAGCTTCAATTGGGAACTGTCCCACCTGCCTCCCGCCGCTGGTCGAAACCGTCCCGCGGACTACAAATTCCACGATCAGGGTCTCAGTTTCCACGGCCCTCATATTTACGATTTTTCCAAGGAACTCGACAACGGTGTCACGCTCCTCGTCAGCAGCCAGTCCGGGATGCTTCTCAGCAATAACAAAGCCGCCAAAAGCCCCCGAAATTTTGCGACCTGCTATGATCGGGGGACCACTTACAAGCCCGCACCTGGCACCAAAGGCGGAAGCAATGGAGACGCCATGCTGCTCGAAGACACCGACCCGGACGGAGACATCGTTTGGTTGTATCATGAATGGTGGTATAGCAATCCACCGGGTTCCTACGAATTCATCGGGGGCACGGGGCAAAGCACGCAAGGAGCGCGTGGCAATAGCCCTGGAGGTGGTCGGCTTGCTGGAACGCGCCAAACACAAACCCAATGAATTGTCCGGCGGCCAGCAACAACGGGTAGCCATCGCCCGGGCGATTGTCGCTGACCCACCAGTACTGGTGTGCGACGAACCCACCGGTGATCTCGACCGCGATACTGCAGACGAGGTTTTGACATTACTACGCACGTTGAATCAGACGCACGGCAAGACCATTGTCATGGTCACCCATGAACCAAATGCCGCCTCCTACGCCAACCAGACCTGGTTTATGGACAAGGGTCACCTGACATTGGACGCAGCACAGGCATGAGCTACGCAAAATTTATTCGCGCGAACCTGCTGCGCAACAAAACTCGTACCGGTCTTACCCTGTTCAGCCTGGTTGTTGCATTTTTGTTATTCGGCCTGTTGCAACCCGTGCAACGAATATTCACCGAAGGGCCGGATCTCGGTAACAGCGGGCGGTTAGTTGTTACGCCCAAACACTCCATTGCAGACATGTTGCCTGTGCGGCTGCACCAGGAAATTACGGATCTAGCTGGAGCGGCGGTAGCTGCGCACATGACCTGGTTCGGCGGCACTTATCTGGACCCGGCCAACTTTTTTCCGCAGTACGCCGTGCCCCCTGATGAGTTTCTAGCCGCAATGCCGGAGATTCAGCTGGAACCTGAAGAACGCGCTGCCTTTATTAACAACCGTCAGGGGGCCATCCTGGGCCAGGCCACTGCCAGCAAATACGGCTTGAAAGTGGGCGACCGGCTGCCGCTGCTGCCTAACATCTGGCACAACCGCGACGGCACCGCCTGGCAGTTCGATATTGTCGGTATCTTTACTACGGACCAGAAAGGTCTGGTTGGCGACGACGCCATGTACATGCAGTGGGCCTATTTCGACGAATACCGCGCCTTCGCCAACGGCACCGTCAGCACCATGCTGGTGAAGACAAGAGCGGGTTTCAGTGAGGACAAGCTGGCGCAGCAGGTAGACAACCTAACCGCTAATTCAAGTGCTGAAACCCGGACTATGACAGAGCAGAAGTACGCGCTGACTTTTGCGCAACAGATGGGTGACGTTGGTTTGATTGTGAACACTATTCTTGGTGCTGTGTTTTTTACCATTCTGCTGGTAACAGGTAACACCGTCGCGCAATCAACCCGCGAACGGATACCCGAGCTTGCGGTGATGAAGGTACTGGGTTTTCACACACGCACCGTGGTCAGTGTGGTGGCCACAGAAATTCTGCTATTGATGCTGCTGTCGGCCGCCATGGGTTTGTGTTGTGCGGCAATGATCCTGTCCGGCATCGACACATGGCTGCCGGAGTTGAGCCAGCTTGGCTCGCTGGTCATCGGCCGGCAGGTCATCCTGGCAGGTATGGGGCTGGCTCTGGCCATGGCTCTCGTGGTTGGCGCACCTGCCATTCTGAAGCTATTGCGACTTCGTCTCATTGACGCATTGAGGGCTTGATCATGTGGAAACAAATCATCTCACTTACCGGCATTAGCGTACGCTCACTGCGTTCCCGGCCGGCATCAAGCTTAATTATCATTGTTGGCATTGATCAGGTAATATATTCGTTTCACCTAATATTGCTCGAAATGAAGAACATATCAACCGTAATATGAACTCTGGAAATCCATTTATTCCTCTCTAAAAACCAGGAATTTCAAGTTGCGATATAAATTCTAAAGCGAGTCTGTATTCTTAATACTAATAAGATTCCTTCACTTCGAATTTGTCTACAAAAAAAAATCATGAAATGTCCTTTTCAGATACAGAAGGACCGTCAACCATTGAACTGAGCTCATTATGCAGAAGTGATGCCAAATTAAACGATAAAAAAGCAATAATCCAAAAATGCTTTACTTTTATACTGTTAAAACTGTGCTTCAATGGTTTACAGTTACCGTACCAAAACTCATATATTGTTTTGTGTTTTCAGTAAAGCGCTAGCTTTCTATAATCCTACAAAGATAGAGAAATATCACCAGTTGATTTATTTGTAATAGTTTTGTTGATATATGTTAGATAGGTATTGAAGGAATTATTTTTGTTCGTTTTAAGTTCTAACTTCGCTCTTTATCTCAATTGGAAAAACTTTGTTTTGTTCAATTATTTTATTTATTTAAAAATTAACGACGCTTCTTGACTACTATGGTCCCTACGTCGGCCCTGCATCGCATTCCTGCAGCGTGATTCGATCTCTGGGTCCCGTATTACCAAGCTAACGTCAAATCCACTGCGCCACCACAGGACTTGTTCAATTATTTGTTCGCAGTGCCCTGCTTTTTCAATTTTCTGCTGAAGAATTAAAATGTTGGACACTACCCTAATTGAAACTTTGGACAAAATATAGATTTTTAGTCACAATTTGCGATGAACAGTGGTTTTGTTGAAAAAGTCATTTAAAATATTTTTTACTACAGAATTCCAGGTGGATCGAGAAAGATCTTTGTTCATAAAGATGGAAATTATGCGCCACTAAAGCCATCGCGACCTCTACGATAGGTTGACCAGATGTTTAAATATATCATATACGTATGTTTAAAAACATTTAAACATAGTATATAAACAGGAAAAGAAAAATATTACCATTCGAAATTACAAACAACAAAGATCTTTGCAGCACTACCTATCCCCTCCCCACCAAAGGCTAAAGATACCCCGCCTCATCTTTTCCACCTCTGTGCCGGTAGGCATGTGAATTTAATATTTAATGCTACACAGAAAAAGATATAACTATTATACCCCCCCCCCAACACTAAAACAAAGGCGTGGACCCGAAATATTTCCGGGATTCAAGAAATATTCGTCAGAAATGATGAATATTTTCCAATCTACCTTTTCCAAAACCAACTTTTCCACCTTTGACAAAATCATAGTTCAGTCATACAAAATGGAAGAAAACGCCACTTTTCCATGATAAAATCCTTTTTGACACTAAAAAGGTGCACTATAACTTTTAATTTCCGTTCGAATGAGGCTCCTCTTGATTTTCTGAAACCATCGGCTCAATACGATCACCCATGGATAAAGAAAAAACAACAACAAAATTCCACATTTTTGTGGAAGGGAGCTTGAAACCTCTATAATAAGGTTCTCTGATATGATGAATCTAATGACGTGATTTTCATTAAGCTCACTTTGGGAGGGCCGACAGGGGCTCGAGATCGGTGACGTCGTTGCGGTTGATGTTCAGGCTGGCGAGGGCCGACAGCGAGCGCAACGGACATCTCGTGAAACGCTTCCAAAAGGCCCTGCAGAACATCAGCGTAGTCGGCATTACGCTCGGCAAGACTGGCGCTTATCGCCATAAGCTGCTGCGCCGAACCGCCAGCAAGCGCCTCAAGCAGACTGCCCACTTCGCCGCTGGCAACAACACCGAGCATGTCGACAACATCCTGGGTCAGCAACTTTCCCTGACCGTAGGCAATGGCCTGATCAGTGAGACTGAGCGCGTCACGCATACTGCCCGCGGCCGAGCGTGCAATAACCTGCAAGGCGCCGGCTTCAAACTCCACAGTTTCACCACCTAAAACCTGCGCCAGATAACTCTCAATGTCCTGACGGCTTAAATTCCTGAGCTGAAACTGCAAACACCGGGATAACACCGTGACCGGAACTTTTTTCGGGTCGGTTGTTGCCAACAAAAATTTCACGTGGTCCGGCGGCTCTTCCAAGGTCTTTAGCAAAGCGTTGAAACTGGCCGTGGATAACATGTGCACTTCATCAACAAGGTAAACCTTGTAGCGTCCGCGGCTGGGCAGGTATTGCGCGTTTTCCAACAATTCCCTTGTGTCGTCAACACCAGTGCGCGAGGCCGCGTCAACCTCAATGAGGTCGATAAAGCGGTTTTCTTTGACCTCCACACACACGGAACATTCACCGCATGGACTGGCGCTCACCCCCTGCTCACAGTTCAACGCTTTGGCCACAATTCGGGCAATGGTGGTTTTGCCCACGCCGCGCGTGCCGGTGAACAGGTACGCATGATGCAGGCTGTCGTTGTCCAGGGCATGGCGCAATGCCCGCACCACATGGTCCTGGCCCACCAGCGCATCAAAACCGGCGGGGCGCAACTTTCTCGCTAACACTTCATAGCTCATGCCGCTATTCTACCAAGCGATGAACGACGGCGCTGAAAAATAATGGCACATTTGAGCGGCACGGCACCGGGCCAACTGCCCGCGCAGGTGGACAGACATGCATTTGTGGTGATCGGTCACCGGGGTGCGGCGGGCCTGGCTGCGGAGAATACCCTGCCCGGTTTTGCGCTCGCGTTGAGCATTGGTTGCCCGATGCTGGAGCTGGATGTGTACGCCATTGAGGGTGGGGACACTGGTCGAGCGCCGGGTAATGACAACAAACAACTTTGTGTTATCCACGACGACACCCTGGACCGCACCACTAACCGGCAAGGACCGGTCGCGGCGCTGCAGGCTGAAGAACTGGCGCAAATTGATGCCGGGGACGGCGCGCCAATACCCACTCTGTCGCAGGTGGCAGACTTGTTGCGCGAACCGCGGCATTTAATTAACGGTCGAGCTGCCGCACTGAATATTGAGCTGAAGGGTCCGGCGACCGCCGCACCTGTTGCAGCATTCCTGAACGGATGTAACGATCTGGATGTTCTGGTGTCTTCGTTCGACCACACGGAACTGGCCCGTTTTCGAGCGCTGGACCGCCAGACACCAGTGGCGCCTCTGTTCCACCGATGGAATCCTGGCTGGCAGGAGGTTCGGTGCTCGTGCCCGCACCGATGATGGCCGGAACGCCGCGGACTTGGATGAGGAGCCGGACTGCACTGCTCGCGTCCTTCGCGGTCCCCTTCGTGTCTTCGTAATGGACCCTCAGCGGGCGTCCATCGATGCCGCCCTGGGCGTTTACCTCGTCGAGCGCGAGCTCGATGCCGCGGCGTGCGCTCTCTCCGTAGTAGGCGTAGGTCCCGCTCAGCGGAAGCGCGGCCCCGATCTCCATGTCCGCGTCGGACTTCGAGTCACCGCAAGCCGAGAGCACGACCGCACCGAGTAGAGTCGCGAGTTTGCGAAACAGCGAGTGTTGCATGGGTACCTCCTGTTCAGGTGCTCGTCCATAGGCAAACGGTGGGCCGTTCGCCCGCTTGGCTCATGGGGCGAGACGCTTGGGGGTGGCGGCCCAGGCCGGGCGAGGACGCCGGTGTCGTGCGGGAGAATCCCGCGGAAGATCCCCGCCTGTGGACCCTCCCCTGGCGATGGCGTGGACACCGACGGCGCGGTTGTCTGCCTCTATCGCGGGGCGGCCCTTCAGTTACTCTCGAAGCATGAGTCCCATGGGCACTTCCCAACGCATCGGGCCGTACGAGATCCTTCGCGAGATTGGTCGCGGGAGCATCGGCGTGGTCTATGAGGCACGTGTCGTTGGTCACCACGTACGGCTACCCCCGGGAGCACGGGTCGCGGTGAAGGTCATCTCGAAGAACTTGCACGGGGAGATGCTCGCGAGGGTCGAACGCGAAGCGAAGTTGGGGATCGAGCTCCGACACCCGAATGTCGTGGAGACGTACGACTGCGCGGCCGGTGTGTTCCAGGGCGTGGACTGTCGTTACATCGGCATGCAGCTCATCGAAGGACAAAACCTTCGCGAACTGATGCAGAGCTTCGGCCGCCGTCCCGAGCCAGAGGCCCTGCACATCGCGAGGCAAGTTGCTTCGGGACTCGCGAGCATCCACGCCAGGGACGCCGTGCACCGAGACCTGAAGCCACGGAACCTCCTGATTGCATCGGACCAAGTCGTGAAGATCAGCGACCTGGGGATCGCGATGCTGCGGTACGAAACCGGCCTCACACCCACCGGAGCCTTCGTCGGGACGCCTCGTTGGGCCGCGCCGGAGATGTTTGGATCCGGGCCCGTCGACGGTCGCGCGGACCTGTACAGCCTCGGCCTCGTGATGTACGAGCTCGTGTCTGGTGTGCACCCGGTCCAGGCCGTCGACCTGTTGGAGCTAGTGCAAGAGGTCCGATTCAAGCGGCCGCGCCGGCTCATCGAGCTGCGATCGAACGTCTCGCCCTTCTACTCCGAGTTGGTCGAGACCCTGATGGAGAAGGACGCCGACCGTCGATTCGCTTCTGCCGATGAGTTGATCCAGGTGCTCGAGGAGGGGCCTGGTTCCACATGGTGGACGGGGAGGCCCTAACCGTCGGGCCTTGGGTCACTAGCACTTGCCGGCGCAACGACAGCCGTCCGCGCCTCCGAGTTCGAGTCCGCGCGGTTCGCGTGACGTTGTGCTTCGGCCCGCCATCTCCGGGATCAGCTCGCCGGCTTCGGCTTCGCCAGCGTTCGCACGGCGCCAGCCAAAAATAATTAAAATAAAGTAAAAGTCCGGAATGCTTGATCGTATCAATCAGGGGGTCGAATTTTTGTAAAGATAATTGCAACGGATCAAAATGGTATTCGTGAAGTTTCTCAAAAATCTCGATCAATTTTTGAATTTTAGTGGCCTTCATGTGAGGTAATAGACGAATCGATTGGAGCCCCTTAGGCCCCTCATTTTGAAGAGTCTGGAAAATTGTCTCTTGCCAAGTCATAATTTTTAAATATTACTCAAAAATTACCTTAAATTAACCTTAAAACTAACTAAAAAACCCAATAAAAAAAATTTTCAAATTGAAAATAGTTCTCAAACCATTATAATAAATGTAGTTATATTTTAAAAATATAATGGCATACATTTTGCTAATATGCTAATTGTTAAACTTTGGGGAGGAAACCCAACTACTTCTTTTTGTTAGTAGATCCTCTTTCCTCCCCTTTTCTATATAGGTCAAATTCTTTAATAGGGTAAAATTCTCTGGAAATCATTTCGAATCCCTTAATTTTGCCAGTAAATGCAATATTTCTATGTAAAGCCAGACAAGTGTGACCAAAAGACCAAAAGCCGCATACCACTCCATATATTGAGGAGCCTTTCGAGCCGCTCCCTTTTCAATAAAATCAAAGTCCAAAACCAGATTTAAAGCGGCAATCACCACCACAAAAAGGCTAAAACCAATGCCAATAAGGCCCGATTCGTGAATATAAGGGATTTGCGTGCCAAAAAAACTCAAGGCAAAAGAAGCCAGATAAACAAGAAAAATCCCGCCCATAGCCGCCATCAGCCCTAATTTGAACTTTTCAGTAGCTCGAATCATCCCTGAGCGATAAGCACACAACAGAGCAAACAAAGTTGCAAAGGTGAGTCCGACTGCCTGCGGGACAATACCAGGATACATCGTTTCAAAAAAACCCGAAATCAGCCCCAAAAAGACACCCTGCGTCAGGGCATAGATTGGAGTCAACACAGGGGCTAAGTGGGCTTTAAAAATAATCACCATGGCCACAACAAGGCCTATCAGACCAGAACCAATGGCCCAGGGCATCGGATTGAGGGTTTCCATCTGGGTGAACACCTTGTGCCAGCTCAGCAAGGCCCCGACAACCACAATCACCAGGACAATCGCAGTTTTATTAACGGACCCCTGAAGGGTCATTGCGTGACTCGCTGGGGTGGCTAATTGCCGTGTAAAAGTGCTATCAGTTAAAGCCGGATTTCCAGAACGCATCATCTTATTTTCTCCTGTAAACGGTGTCTTATGATTATAAAATTCTTTAAAAGAAATTGCAGCTAATCTCTATTTTTTTAGCAGATCAAAGGATTTACAAATAGGCTATTTTAAAATTTACACTCCACCCAGAGTTACAGTTTAAGAACTTCTTTATTGAGAAAAAATAAAATATCTTTGTTTTTGACAGGTTTTCTTATGAAATTTGAAGCCCCCAAATCCATCACATCACGAATGGACTCAAGAGTTTCAACAGCCGAAATCGCCAGAACTGGAAATTTAACAAATTCTTGCGAACCTCTGAGAATTTTAATTAGCTCACGCCCATCCATTTCGGGCAGAAGTAAAGTAAAAGATGAGTATTAGAGATAGCAAAAGTGACTTTGGTAGAGACACTATTATAGTTTAGAGAGGGTCCCCTTAAACATCACATGAGCAAACACTTTTCTTTTAGTTTTTCAGCTGCTTCTGAACTGGCACTAGATTTCTTTTCTCCATCTAAGGAGATGCTCCTGCTTTTGTCCAAATTCAATAGCTCTTGAAAGAGCTCTTTGACATTATGGTTTGTTTTAGCCGAAGTTTCCATGAATGCACACTGCCATCTTTTGGCTACTGCTTCTCCTTCTGAAGTTTGAACTTCTCTTGCTTCCATTTCGTCACATTTGTTAGCCACAAGCATAACTGGAAGATTTTCCATAGTAACCTAAAAAAAGTAAGTTACTCTGATTTTTTTTTTAATCTTTTAGACACTTAATTCAAATTCTGCATTCAATTCAATTTTCTCGTCAGCCAATAGATAATCTCGAATTAAGCACAAAGAGAATGAAGAAAAGTCGAAGAAATCCGCCATCCTATCGTAAATTTAAACCTTCTGTTCGGCGCACAAATGGAATACTATTATCCAGCTTATGAATCGTCCATCAAAACTAATAAGGATAGAACAGTATACTATGCAACAAGCCACCCATCTAAAAAGTGTTTGTGGATTATTACTGGTCTGCAAATATTTTTTTTTTCGTTTTTTTTTTTTTAGAGTTTCATGCTTATGAACGAAGTTAGGGAGACATCCAGTATTTTTGTAGACGAGGGGTTGCTGAGTCTTAGAGTCAAAATTCAAAATACATATTCGGAGCTATTGCTTTGTGCCTCGTTTTCGCTACCCTGAAATCAACCCAAGCCTCCACTTTAAGCACTCACGTATGATACAATTGGTACTGATGCACGTGAATTTACACAAATTCGTTCTGTTTTAATATACGTATTTTTTTATTTTCCCTGACTTAGTTGAAATCAGCCAGTGCGGGACCTATCAAATTTTGAGATATAACACTGGGAAAATCGGTTTCTTTAGAATACTTAACCTAGGATATTCAGCCGATCCTGTACCATCATCTTCTCAAACTCAATTGGTGCATGCTTTAACTTTGAAAGATAGCTTCTTTTGTTGCAGTTTGTAGCAATTACTGACAAATATGTTCATAAGACTATCTACACATTTGGAAACTCGATTGTACTAAATTTTTGTCAGTTTGTAAATTACAACCGTAAGTCCCTGGGCCAAGAGGAGTCTTTTTACAAGAGAAAAATAATTTGGTCGCACGATCCCCCCAAAATGGGGTCCAAAAAGGGCTAAAGTTTGTTTTTTTTTTTTCCTGAGCGGCTCAGGAAAGCTTAAATCCCTATGTCTTTGGATCAGGAGAAACTCATTGGACAGAAAAAATATTGGTTTACCCCTCCCAAAACAGGTTGTTTTTTCTCCGAAAGGCTTAAAGCATACAACTATAAATTGGTGGGGCAAGCAAACCCTCATGAAGCCCAAAATATAACTTGTTTGAGTACAGGGGGCACAGAGTGCCAAAATCTGAGGGAGTAAATGTTCTTTTCGATTAGCTTGACAATTATGTAATAAAATGTTTGGGTATGGTAGTATGAATCGCACGGGCTCTGTACCGGCGATGTTTCATTCAAATATCTGCCCTATCAACTGTCGATGGCCATTGTTGGAAAATGCGCGCCAATTTCATGATGAAATGCGCGCCTGTCATCATGTTAAAGATTCCATACATGTGTACTCCAATGACCTAACTACTATTCATGGGGGTACCGCAATTGTTAGTCCTTCAGGAACTGCTAGAGAGTTTGTTTCGGAGGAATGCTCAAAGGGGACTAGGGATCTGCAACTTGGCTTCAATGTAGTGTTTAGCTGGAACAAGGTGACGCAGGGCGGAGATGGCACGGTACCAGGGGAGGTGGCACAGTGTAGTAGGTCTATTTCAGATGACTTTCGTAAAGCAGGTAGCGGGGATCATACCGAAATCGTAGCATCTGATCGAATGCTCAGTGTAATTCGCGATATTCGACAGACAGCATTCCACAAAGCGAATGAAGAGATTTCGGAAAAAATCTTAGGCGACATTGAACTTCTTGAAGATTTTTCCAGATCTGGAACATTGATCGCCATGCCTCTAATAGTCGACAATCTTTCTCTGGAACAGCCTAATTTCATTCGATCAGCAAACCTCGAAATACTGAAGGATATTCGACGTCGAGGATTCAGACCGACCTTTAAAGCACCAAACGACCTGCCAGAAGAGCAAAAGATCGAGTTCGACACTGCAATAGTCAATTTTTCTCTCGATGAGGAGCAAGTAGCAAAATCATCCCAATATCTCGCCCACCACTTACATAGGGAGGGTCTCAAAAAACAAAGCACAGATAGGAAGAATTCGATCCGCATCCTTGAGGCAGGTAAGTTCTATAGCGACAAAGCGGTCACTTACCATTTTTCCAAGGATTTTGAAGCCTTAGCGCGAAATACACGCGGCGCACTTAGATATCTTCTAGGAGAGTCGTCCGAGGCGAAAGTGGATTTTCTTGAATCTAATAACCTGGGTTATTCTAAGGCAGCAGAGAACCTCAAACGCCTCTACGGAGGTCCTGAATCAATGATTTGAGCTCATCTGTCACCGAGAAAAGTAATTTCTGAGCATAAATCTACGTATGGTCTGATTGGAAGTTACTTACCTGGTCGCCACTTGAGTACATGCTTCTAAAATAGTTCATATTGACCAAAAGAGTCCGAAAATACAAAGATACGCAGGAGAAACCTTACTCTAACCCATTCCTCACTATCCAGCCTAAATCAAAACACATAACTGGTGCCGATCTTGTGCCTGCGCATAAGGATATGTCCGACCAAAGATGAATACCGACGAAGAAATTTCTCGTTAATCTTGATCTTGTTTTTGCGTGTGCAAAACGACTTGGGTGCTGTTACTTGAACTACGGTGGATTTGGACGGCTAACAATGAACTGGAATTGATCCCGGTGTTTCTTCATCCGCTCTGACGATACAAGTCGCCGTTCAGATAACGAAGGCCGGTGTCGATGATCACGGTCACGACCGTGTTGCCGGGTCCGAGATCCTTGGCACGCTGCAGGGCGGCCCAGACGTTCGCGCCCGAGGTCGGACCGCCGAAGATGCCTTCCTTGCGCGCCAGCTCCTGTGCGGTCCGGTAGCCTGGGGAATTACTTAGGCGAACACAGAGATTTACTCAAAGAATGTCGTCCCTTAATGCAGCACGCCAGTTTGTTCAGCGATGAACAGGAATTGCTTTTGAGAGCGAGTATCGCTTCAGGCATAGACACGTATGCGTGGTGTTCAAGTGTCGGAGAAACACACCCGGAACTTCGAGACAGAGTAGTGGATGAAGCGATTCACTCACATTCCGCGACAGTTCGACGCAATGCGGTTCGTGCAATCTGTGACGTACCCATTAATAACCAACTCAACAACGTTGTCAATATTTCAATTCAGGACCCTGACAAATTAGTTCGCCAAGCAGCGTCTTTGGGCTTGTCACGGGCGGGCGATGCCACCTGGCGGCTGTTTAAAAATTTCCTTGGAACACGTGAGAATAGCAAACGCACAGTTGACGCGCTGGCAATGATCTATGCTCGTTCCGTCGAATCAGGCGCAGACGTTCAATCTTCAAAGTTTTTCACATCTCTTCCGTCCGCCCAGAAACGCTCCATTCAGCTACGAAGCTGGGGGTTGCGCGCGCGAGAAGCGTGGCCCCTGTTAGCCACTATTTTTATCTTTGCGTCATTTTTTTCCATGCTTGCGGCGGTTCCATACAAAATGATCCCTGCATCTCTGGGCTGGGGTGTCAATCAACATGTCCCGCAACCGATGATTGGCATGTTTCAGGGAGCGGTAGCCGGCGTGTTCTGGGGCGGTTTAATTCCAGTTGGCGTGACATTCTATTATAGTGTATTTGGAAATGTG
>JAAAKM020073195.1:47994399-48068873 GCA_010016025.2 Alatinidae sp. Z8VKAUB7J3 | reverse complement strand
ACGTCTGCCATAAGGCCATTCGGGGCGATCATTTTTGGCGCTATCAGCGGTTTATTCGCGAGTATTTTAATTTCCGCTGCGATCATCGGCGTATTTAATGTTAAAACACTTGCAGTGATGGGTTGGGTCACACCAGCCATGGAAAACCTGAACCCATCTCTTGGACAAGTTGTTTGGGAGTCTTTTGTTACAACGCGCTTTGGCTGGGTGAATCTGATCACGGGAACCGGGCTGGGTATAGGTATTGCGCTCATGACAAATGCAATACGCGGCACAGACGGCTGGAAAAATCTGTTAAATACTGAAACATCTCGCATTGAGAGTCAACAGCAACTTTGGAAAGTTTTTTGCCAAATCGTAACACTTGCCTGGCCAAAGTACGGGTTACTGTGTTTTCCGGTTCTCATTGCCGCGGTTTGTGCATTTTTTGTTCCGGATACCGTAACGTATGCCGGCCACATTTATGAAGCCGGCATTAAGACCAAAGCTGACCCTGTTACACTGGCAAAGGGACTCGTTGGCGATTGTTCAACGCAGATGATCGGTGCGTTCTTTGCGGTTGTGGGCATGCTGCTTGGTATGGTGGTTATCCAGCACGGTATTTTAATCAAGCCTTTGTATGATAAAGATTGAATCCAGTGAAAATTTTTTCTGGGGCTGAGTTTTATATTATGGAATTATAGGCATTTATTTTCAATCGGTTGCATCGCCTCCAAAGCTGTCCATCGCTAAAATGCTGTTATGAAATGAGCGCATATGCTAGATAGGAGTCTGCCCGGTCACAACAGCGAGTCGGTTATCGATCTGACCCTTTCCATATTTATCTATTAATGCCTTTAAAATAAACACAATATCTGTCGTCCCATACCCTGTCCTGAAACCTCCCTGTTCCTCATGTATCAAATCATTTTTATTTAACCGATTGGAAAGCCTGGTATCTAATATTTTCTCCAAAACCTTACTTAAAGCAGGGGCAAGCGCTATTAAACTATAATTTTCATCGATAAATTTCGATAACAAACGATAAATTTCATGATTTTTTTGTGGATCGGATATATGACCTAACTTAGTTTTAGGCAATATTTGACCATTTACGGAGTAGTTTGGGACATACGACTTCCTTCTTTGTGTTAAGCTATTTAGTCACTCTTAAAATAGCAATTTCATGTCGCAGTTGGACCCCCACCTTAGGGAGAGGGAGTTTTGATAAAATTAATATTATATTTGGATTCACAATGGAATTCTGACTTTACAATTGTGTCTATTTCTTAGCTAGGTATATCTTAATATTCTATGGATTTTAGGCTAAAACCAATAGATTTTGTAAATTTAAATTTTCTTGACAGAAAAGAATCGTCAGATCCATAGGAATTAATTTTGTGATATCCAAAGGAATTAATTTCCTATGAATGACTCGGGGTATTATATGAATGATTTGGGGTATTATAGGTTGAAACTCTCAAGATATGTTGAGGGAATGTTGAAGAGAGATTGGAAGGTAACCAGCCGCTCCCCCTTCCTTGCCCTTTTTAGGTGCCTTTCTCCTTTACAATGATCATTTTTCGTTTAATTTTCAATGCGTTTAAACTAGTCTGAAGATCTAATAGCTATGGCTTCAGGGTTGCCATATCCTCTCAACTCTGGGGAAAAGATTGTAAATTTTCCAATTTGCCGAGTGTATATTTATAGTATTTATCATTAAGAAAAGGAGATATTTTTGTTGGAACTATGTTTGTTCTGTGTGTACCTGAAAGGCTCATGAAAATTAATGTGAAAATAGTCGAAAGATCAAATAACTAGGCGACAAATAATTAGCTAGGGGTGACGAAACCCCTCACATCTTTGGTAAAACATTCCGACGATAATCAACTGATTATTGGTGTGTTCGGAATAGTTGAGGGTATTTGAAGGTAAAAATATTTGGAATATTGAAGGACATGTCAAATTGAGTCAGAAGATTCTACGTGCACCCAGCTTATCAAAAAGGTGTGTGTGTGTAAGCTGTCATTAACAGTATTAAGTTCGAACCCTGGATGCATGTTGAGGGGGATGTTAAAAAGTTGTTTAGAGAACATTAAAACTATTCTTAAAACTACATGAAGGATTTGCTGCTGATATTCTGAAGGAAATAATATTTCTTCATACAAGCCTGAGGTAATTTGGGAGCCAAAAATCCGGTTCTACCTTCTATTACCTTATTTATAAAATTTTACTTTGATGCCTTCAGGCTTTTTAAAGAACTCTCCCAGGTACTTTGAGGGGTTATGTCATCAACAATGGCATAGTTTTTGGACTTTTCGACCATTTTGAACACCTAGAATCAAATAGATTTGAATCTATTTATTGAATAGTGAAAAAGTCTTTTCTAAAATGACGTCTTGCATATGACTCATAGAACGCGCAAGTTATAAACAAATGTTTGCTCCGATAACGCACCGGTTTCTTTGTATTGATGTGCGGCAAGATGAAAAGGAGATCGTGCTTTCACTAATACCCTAAACGATTTTTCTTGATAGTTGTCAGCAAATGATGACTTTTAAAACCGGTGCTGCCCTATTGCCGAACCCTTTTCGGAATCTGTTGACGTAGTTTTTTAGGCGACTTTGTAGAATTTTACTACGTTTAGGTATGAAGGCCAGTACGTGATGCGCGATTCTGCCCTGTGAACTCTGCAACGCACAGTCTGTACATTCACTCACACACGGAAGCGTGAGTTCGTACCGGAAAACGCGAGTTCGTACCCGAAAACGGTGTTTTTTACGACAAGTAATACATCTTTTTGAGCTACAGACTGCAACTTCTAGGTGTACTAAATAAAATGTGGTTGCAAGTGGTTTCGCGTTTTTCAAAATTTAATGAAACATTGCCTATCCGCAGCAGTCGCAGATAAACTCGGCATTTCGTTGATTGATAATCAGGGTCGGGAGAAAACCTGATAATTTCATTAGGAATGACAATATTGATGGCGCAGCGATGAGATTGATTTTAGGGCAAAACGAGTTCTAGTATGTATTGCCCGTAAACGAGGGCCTTCTGTAAATTGGGTTCTAAGGTGTATAATCAGTGGTTGCACCACTTTGAATTGGAACACTAAATGCTACATCTAAGTTTGTAGGCATAAGGCAAGGCAATGATAACATTAGATAAAGTCAAAATTGTACTCTGTGTACAATGTTTTGAAAATCATGGTTTTGTACCATTGCTTAAGATTTCATCTGCGAACAAACATTAAAGACTAGGGTTTTATAATACCCCCAAAGAAACGTGGCAGACCATCACTCTTTCATTCACTCGTTCATTCATTCATTCATTCATTCATTCATTCATTCATTCACTCACTCACTCATTCATTCATTCATTCATTAATTCATTCACTTATTCATTCGTTCATTCATTTATTTATTCACTCATTCATTTATCTACAGGCGTAGATTGTAAATAAACATTTTTGTTGACGAAGTACCGGCTTTTATCGACAAGAAAGTGAGCAAATCATTCTTTTAATTGTTTTGTTACGTAATGAAAACTTGATCTGAAAAGACATATTATTATCTCAACCTTCAAAGAGTTGCAAATTAAATTCTGATTGGTTCTTTCAAATTACAGTTGGGTATACTCTTTCACACATTCCATTTTGGTCATTCTGACGTTGGCACTGTGAGGAGTGTCAGACCAAAAAAGCTTTTCAGTATACAATGTTTTCGCTATTTCGTGCAATATTCTTGTTTTGTACCACAAACAAACTGATTGGAATTCTCCTGGTACGATATTCATGGAGCTCGGATCACGGCAATTGAAGGGTAGATCTTGACTCAAAGGTCATTGAACAAGTTTTACAGGTTGCTCCTCCTTTTATTGACTCTCATATAGAGACCATTCGAATCTTTCAACAAAAAGTATATCAACACCCAATTCTCTTTTATTGAAAGATGACAAAATACCATTTTTGGAGATGATAAGTATTTATTTAATGTTAGTTATAATTTTGTTGATTTTAGACCAAAGGCCTTTTGGAGAAGAGATAAATGGTCAACATGGAGTTTCATTAAAATAGTGACAAAATATATATTTTGTCTTTACGTTTAGGAATTTTCTTAAGGTTAGATTTCAATCTTCATTTATTTGTTTAAATTACTATAAAAACAAATGAAAGCAATATACTTGAATAGGCAATTGAACTCTGTAAATAGTCCTTTGAATTTGAGGGTTTTCGTGATTTTCGACCATACTGTGAGCCAATTGCACACAACTTGAAAGTAAAACTATATGGCGATATATAGCAACTATATAGTGATTGAAATAAAAGTTAAAAAATCAGCTGTTGAACATTGAAGAGTTCGAAAAACCAGACAAAAAATGTGCTAGGTGATAGGTATCACAATCTCTTCCTCCTACGGAGAATTTTGTTATCTTCACAGTAACCTATGTTAAGAAAACCTTCGTAATGGTAGCTTCCAAGCCAAGTAATCCTCCCAAATATCACATCAAGTTGGGGATACAGAGATACAGCAAGTAGGTCATTTCAACTATCTTGGGAGTGAGCTATCTTCAGATTGTAGGTATGATTATGAGGTAAAGAAAAGAATTGGAGTAGCTAAGTCTTCTTTTAACAACGTGAAATCCATTTTTAAAAATCAAAAACTAAGTTTAAACACAAGGTTAAGAATTATGAGGACATACATTTGGTCAGTTCCACTATATGGGTGTGAGACAGTAAGCAAACAAATGCAAGATAGGTTGAAGGCTGTGGAGGTGTGGTTTTTACGCAGGATTTTAAGAATTTCTTGGACGGACAGAGTAAGAAATGAGGACAACACCACAGTTGATGAGAACCATTCTGAGTAGGCAGCTAAATTTCGTTGGGCACGTTATCAGCCAAGAAGAGTGGGAAGAGTTGGTGCTAACTGGGAGAATAGAGGGGAACACAGCAAGAGGAAGGCAGAGAACTACTTTCCTGTCAAACATATGTGATAGGTTGAATAATGGCATAAAGCCAGTGGGCCTTCTACATCTGGCCAAGGATAGAAAGGGTTGGGCAGTCACAGCAGCCAATGTCTTAAGACAAGGCAACTAATGAATGAATGCACCTATGTTTGAAAAGTTGATTAGTGGTACAAAATTTGAATATTGCGTTGAGTAACCGATTCATTTTGCTAAACGCTTTTGTAATGTACTGATCACAGCAACCGTATGGAGTGAAGTGAGAAAGCTTTACGATGAATTGATAGGAAACAAGAAGACCAAAACACATCGTTGAAAACAAATGCTGCGAGAGCAACACCTTTTCTACCACTCGTGTCATTGAAAAAGTCCTAAATTGTAAACAAATTATTTTTGTCGACAGAGTACTGACTTCTTTGTTTCGATAAATGAAGTGATTCTGTTACGTGAATTAATAAACTTTTGGGGCAACAGGCAGCAGCATTTGGGTCGAATAAATAACACGCGGTTGTAGCAAAAGAAAACTGATGGTCACGGCCGTTTTTAATCTTTTAAAACTTAGCGAAACATTCCCAATCCACAGCAGTCGCAAATATAAAGGGCACTTCATGAGACCATATTTTGGGTCAGAAAACAGCGCCAGGGTGAGAGTCGGATCGTGCTTCAGCTGCCCGGCGAGGACAATCCCGAGGAGACCAAGAAGCACATCCAGACCGAAGCCAAGATGACCTTTCATCTGGTGGAGGAGAACCTGACTCCCGGCATCGACCGTATTCCGCCGCGCATGAAGGTGCTTCCGGGCAGTGACAGCGACGTCAACGGCAATCCGATCCCCGTCCAGCGCTACGTCTTGCAGAAGCGGGCCATGGTGAGCGGCGAGAACCTGGTCGACGCCCAGCCCTCGTTCCGGGACGCGCGGCCGGTCGTGACCTTCCGTTTCGATACCCTGGGGGCCAAGCGCTTCGCCGATGCCACCCAGAGGAATGTGGGGCGCCTCTTCGCCATCGTCCTGGACGACGAGGTGATCAGCGCGCCGGTCATTCGCGAGCCGATCCTGGGCGGCAGCGGCGAGATTTCCGGCACCTTCACGATCCAGGAGACCCAGGACCTGGCGCTGCTCCTGCGGGCCGGCGCGCTGCCGGCACCGCTCAAGTTCCTCGAGGAGCGCACCGTCGGGCCCGGACTGGGTGCGGACTCCGTGGCCGCGGGCAAGATCGCCAGCCTCCTGGGCATGGTCTTCGTGGTGATCTTCATGGGCGTCAGCTACGGTCTCTTCGGGATCATGGCCAATGTGGCCCTGATCGTGAACCTGGTCCTGATCGTCTCGGTGCTGTCGCTGTTGCAGGCCACTTTGACCTTGCCTGGCATCGCCGGCATCGTGCTGACCATCGGCATGGCGGTCGATGCCAACGTGCTGATCTTCGAGCGCATCCGCGAGGAGACGCGCCTCGGGCGCGGGCCGGTCAATGCGATCGACGCCGGCTACAAGCGGGCCATGACCACGATCATCGACTCCAACCTGACAACCCTGATCGCCGCCTTGCTGCTGTTCCAGTTCGGCTCCGGTCCGGTCAAGGGCTTCGCCGTCACCTTGAGCATCGGGCTGGTGACCTCCATGTTCAGCGCGATCATGGTCACCCGGCTCCTGGTCGTCCTCTGGCTGCGCCAGAAGCGGCCCCAAGCCCTGCCGGTCTAAGGGGGCGGCGCACATGGCTTTGATCAAGCGTCTCCCGACCGAGCCCAAGCTCAATTTCATCGGCAAGCGGAAGCTCTTCGCGGTGCTATCCGCCGTGATGATCCTCGGCTCGATCGGTCTCTTTTTCACCACCGGGCTCAATTTCGGCGTGGATTTCCGCGGCGGCATCCTGATGGAGGTCAAGACCGACGGCCCGGCCGATCTCTCCAGTCTGCGTGCCAGGCTCGGCGGCTTGGGGCTGGGCGAGGTCAGCCTGCAGGAGTTCGGCGCGCCCGACGATATCCTGATCAACGTGCAGCGCCAGGAAGGCGACGAGGCCGAGCAGATCAACGCCATCAATCTGGTCAAGGACGCGCTCGGCGACGACGTGACCGAGTACCGGCGCACCGAGTTCGTCGGCCCGAAGGTGGGCGAGGAGCTGAAGCGCGCCGGCATGCTGGCCACGGCGCTGTCCCTGCTGGGGATCGCCCTCTACATCTGGTTCCGTTTCGAGTGGCAGTTCAGCGTCGCCGCGCTGGTCGCCCTGCTCATGACCACTTGAGTGTTACTGAGCGTCAAGAACAAACAGATAGATTAAAACTTGTACATTCGGAAAAGAGGGTGGAGAATTTTGTAGATAATATCTAATAACGAAATCATTAGTGAAATGCCATTGACCGGTTTCGTTGCACCCTCATCGGAATGGCTGGTGCAAAGAACGAGTTGTTCAAACATGTTCGACCGAAGTTTTCTTTCTACTTATTATTCATTGATTCGTTCATATCTGCCTTTGCCCTCCCCGAATTCCCCCATGCGTTGTATGTTCATAGTTACAGCTCATTTCCTGAAATTACTGTGACTGTCTTATTTGCTAAAATTGATTTAAGGTGTAGTCTCTCTGGAGCTGCTAAAACATTCTTGAGCATCTTAAATGTATGGAGAGACGATTAAATGTAATGCAGTTACCAAATCGATTAGGACACTGATTTCTATGAAAATAAAAAGTTTCGCATAATAGTCAAAAGTCATTTGATTGACACATTTCATTGAGAGCTCTTTGATACTTCCGCGTCTCGCATGACTTACGGAGCTGCGGGTGAGAAGAATGAAGGCGATAATTCCACTCTTTTATCTAGTTTAGTAGATGATATTTACCTTGTAAGGTATGAACCATTCGTAAAGACTGGTTTGGCCTACTTATATTCCCCTTGCGTCTTCTGAAAGCTACAAACATTTCAGAGCGCACTCTTTCGTGAATCATAACATCACAACAATGGTCATTCGTACATTCCCCCCCCCCCCCCTTTTTTTTGTACGATGTAGCTTATGCAGCATTTTGCACGCAGCCCTCAGAACCGCTTGAGGTTATTCGAGCTGAATGACCGTGATAGTATATTAGCTTTACACCTGCACTAAATTTTCTTCCTTTCAGATAAGACTACGTTTTTCTCTCTTTCAGATAAGATTACTGTTCCCGCAAATGGACATCGACGGCTTTCGTAATATCTGGATTGTTAAACCCGGAGCAAAATCACGAGGTAGAGGCATCGTTATCCTGAATAGATTACAGGATATTCTCCAACTGGTCAACAGCAACGTCAGTAAACGGGAAAACCGCCTAGTCGTGCAGAAATATATAGGTATGGTTCTAAACAGTATTAGTAACTTGCAGTTGTAGTTATCAGAGTCCAAGTTAACGATCTCGGCATTTATTACTTTGACGCTGCATTTCTTTGGAGTTTCTGATAAGTAACTATGGATACTTTTTCTATAAGGGACTGAAATGAGCATCTTATACAAAGCAACTTATGGCAATAGGTAGACAACCATTGCACCCAATCCCTCTCAGTGGAGTAGCGACCTCAGGGGGCAATAGATTTAACTCTAAGTAAAGTCAGACTCTGTTGAAGCAATGGAGCCTCTCACAATTAACCGCCGACGCAATCACTGCATTAAATATTGTGACCCCGAATCTCACTCTCACCATCACCAGTGTTTACCCCCTCCCCTCGAGTTGTGCTCTAATGTGCCAAAGTCGCACAAGTACTCAGGGCACACAGTGAGGCAACAAGCTTCTCAAAGGCGATGCAAGCGGCATATAATTAAAATTTGGTATTTCAGTTCTCTCCAAAATTCCATCAGGAATTGGCAAAGTTTCCCGCTAGTAATGTTCACCAATTCCATCCTTCATGTCGACCAGAAGAGACTACGCTGTGGGTGGATTCTATCCCGGGCACATTTGCTCACCCTTGCCCGACAAGGTGCTACGTTTTATCCAGCATAGCAAACGGTAGTATTTATGTAGTCTAAGTCTGTAGGGTAAAGGGTTTTCCACGAGAGCAGAGTGGCATTATCACTGACACCCAAGGCGGAGACGAAGACGGTCATGTTTTCAAGAACAAAAACAACACTAAAAAAATATAACTTGGCAAAATTATTGGGTTTGTGCTCCGAATTCTTGTGTAAGCCCATTTTTCACACAAACCCATTTTTCACGTCATTTGATAGGACAGTATTCAAAATCGACTTGTATGATATTTACATGTAATTTAAATTCCTCTATGTTGTACTCTACACGTACATGGATTCCTATATTTTTTATAATGCCATTGACACAGTGTACTTTCGGATAAAAAATTGCTGTTACTGCACGGACCTTCAATTCAGATTCTACATGACCCACGATATAAATTGGCATGGACTGGTATCCCTGGTGAACTTTGGGTAGTAGTATGCCACGCCCAGGCCCGTAGCCAGAATTCTATCTTGTCTTAATCTCTTTTCATTGTGAAGAAAACTATGCATTTAAACAATTGTAGAGGCAGCAAGGCCAATGTTGCAGCAATGGCTGCTACGGCCCTGAATATACTTTGAGGTGACTAGTAGGGAATGGAATCTTTGAATAATAAAAAGCTGACGTTATATTATAACTTCAAATTGTATTGGTCTTCCTTTTAAGAACAAGCTTGTCAAAAACGAAATCAAGATTTCTGTTGGCAGTTGCAGAGCCATTAAATGATTTTATGGATAATTGTCTCTTTTTCCTTCCTAAATTCTCATACTCTTTAATATACAGACATGTTGATCAGCAATGACTATAAAATGAAGCTAATGGCTTTAAGTTTTGCGTTGCTTGACGCTCATCAGACTGTCAAAACGTATTATTTCATAAACTACGCCACCATGCAATTCCTAAGATGTGCTATTTCCATTTGTACTTGATGATACTGTAACAAAAAAATCTTATGCCGGCATTTTGCAACTACTTCATAACACTTATTCAGAAGAGGTACCCGTTTATAATTGTGTGTTTTTAAGTGATGCACAAATTCCTTTCTCGCGAGCCTCCGTCGTGCACTTTAGCGTATTCAACAATGTTTCACCTTACATTTTATTAAATATTACGTTCATTTAAGTCCCTAACATGGTATGATGCTTCAGTTTCTTGCTTTTACTTTTAATTATTGAAAGATTTACTATCGTTTCTAAAACATTCCTTAAATTCGGTACAGAAAGTAACGTGTACATTGATCTTTGAAAAAGCTGTATCCATTGCTTGTACTTTATAAACCATATCCTTTTGTTAAACATTTTATTCCTACAGTCATATTTAGGGGACTTATACTCAACTTTATTTCCATGCCGCAGAATTTTTGTGTTGTGCTGATTGTTTTGCTGATCGATGATTGATCATGCTTTGAAATTGAAAGCATTATTAATAAACACTAAGCTCGAGATTGTCGTTTACTAATTCCTACAAAGGCAGAAATGAAACTGCATTGCAAAGGCTTAACACAAACACATTATCATACTCAAATTGATTTCAGTGTCTATCACCCTGCCCTTCCAACATAGTATCTTGCGGCCAACAACTCATTGAAACAGCTAGTAAACCTATTTGGAAACGATTTAGGTACTTACGTTGACTTCTTAATACTTGCTTATGAGTAAAATCATAATTGATTGCGAAAGCTCATTACACCGTTATCATGATCATTAACTTTATCTTGATCTCATGACCATGCTCATGCTCATCATCATCCCTATCATCACTATCATCATCATCATCATCATCATCATCATCATCATCATCATCATCGTCGTTGTCGTCGTCATCACAACAATTGTCATCTTCATGTTGTAAATTTTAAATTTTATGCCTGTTTCCCATGACAGTATGTAATCTCTCAGTGCAGCCCCCGATCTCAATGTGGCCCCATGACAGCATGTACTAGATAAAAGAAAAGTCTGAAAGATACCCTTCATCAATTACAACTGATTTTGAATGGAATAAGTGCAAATTTTTACCCTAAGGCCATCTGTTATGACCTGATCGTAAGTCTTCGCAACTCTACCAGTTAGAAAGTTTAACTGCAACAATATGTAGCACGATGGTTAGTTATATCACCCAACTATCAACATTTATGGTCTGATTATATAACAATTGCGATGTAATCTTTCATTGGTGCAGCCGTTATATGTGGAAATGTTATTATTTTCTGCTACCTTTGATTCGCTGTTGTCATTGAATCGTAAAATAATATTGATTTTTTAATCCAATTAAAAAACGAAAATGTTTCAAAGAGGTAAATCCAATACGGGTTTTCAATAATTAGAATTACACTACCTTTGCCTTCTGGAGCGAAACATGTACCTACACGTGATCATCTTTAGGTCAAGTATATAATACTAAGTAAAACTGGGGATGAGTGGTGCATGTGTATGATGTACTGCATAGAATAATGGCGTTATTTTAACAAACTAGATGTATTCAGATAAGCCAGGGGTTTTATCAGAGTCTGGCTATGAGTGATTCCTTCGATGATTTCGACATTCTGTCGTTCTGTCAGCTTTGCCTCTCTTTAATTGTAATAGTACCCCAAGTGTTAACATTCGATATATCAATTCTCTCACAATGTAAACTTTGCTGACTTGCTTGTTATTCTGTAACTGGTCAGATCTTTGCCGTAGTTCGATCAAGACTAAATGGAGAGCTTGGATAAAATAAATACAAACCGTTGCAACAACTACTATTTCCTTAAACTTTATATCAGTTCGCATTTCTTATCTAAAATTTTATTCCAAATGTATTTATAATAGCCTTGAATATAATAGTGTACATTGAATTATGTTGTGAGCGAATGACGGAAGCTCAGAAATCTTTCACTAACATAAATAAAAGGAATAAAGAAAAACAAAGAAATAAAGGAAAACAAGGACTTATTGATGGATGTTGACTGTAAGCTTCAAGTTCATACATCATTCTCCTTTTTAAGCGCTGCATAATCCTTCTTCAGTAAAGCAAGTCCCCCTGTTGTCCCTGGAAGCGGCCATCTTGGGCGGCGGCATCGTCCTGTCGCTGCGCCGCGTCGGCGACGCCGTCTTCGCCCCGATCGGCGGCTGGCTCGGCGACCGGCTGGGCACGGAGAAATCGTTGTTCGCGTCGACCTTGCTGACCGCGCTCGGACTCGCCGCCATCGCGCTGGGCCATGTCTATGTCGGTGCGGGTGCCGTGATCGTGGGCCGGGCGGCGATTGCCGCACTGGGTCCAGCGACTGTCGCGGTGCGTAACCGGTCGGACCAGGTCATGCACCGCATGGCGGTAATGCAGACCTGGCGCGACTTCGGCGCCGCCTTGGGGCCGCTTCTCTCGGGATTTTTTCTCGGCGCCATCTCAATACCCGTGATCTACAGCGCGCTCGTCGGCATTCTGACCATCGCGCTACTCGCCCAAATTTTTCGCCGCGGCAGAATCTAAACAGGTCCACGGTTGGAATTGCTGACGGCAGGCCGAATCCCGTGCATAACAGGATCGAGGGGCTTTTATAGGGAGTGATCAACCATGTCCGTAAAACGGATCGTACAAACAATCTTCGTCGCCAGTGTCTTCGTCGTTGCCGCGGCCTGCTCGCCCGAAGTCGGCAGCGAGGAATGGTGCGCGGATATGAAAGAGAAACCGAAGGGCGACTGGACCGCCAGCGAAGCCGCGGATTTCGCCAAGAACTGCGTCCTTTAGCCCCGTCCGTGCGGCGTTAGCACGCTTCTCATTTGGGCACCGCGTGCTAACGTTTTCGCATGCGTAATTGACGAAGCCGGTGTCGCGTCGTTCGTCCACAACGCTTCAACGGCGCAATGGCTTAGGGAAAGGAAACGATGAGCGAAGCGGAAACCCTACTCGACATCCAGGACGGTGTCGCGACCTTCACCATGAACCGACCGAAGAAGCTGAACGCGATCAGCCAAACCATGTTCGACCGCGCCTTCCCGGAGCTGGTCGACCGGCTGGAATCGGACGAGGCGATCCGCACGCTGATCCTGACCGGCGCCGGCGGCAACTTCTGTTCCGGCGCCGATGTCGGCCGCATGGGCCCGGATAGTCCGCGCACGCCGGAGCAGAAGAAAAACGGACTGCGCCAGACGCTCGGCTGGATCTACCGGCTTGCCAATGTCGACCAGCCGACCATCGCGGCGGTCGACGGCATCGCCTATGGCGGCGGCTTCAGCCTGGCGATGACCGCGGACATCGTCTTGGCGACGCCGCGCGCGCGCTTCTGCCTGGTATTCGGCCGCATCGGGTTGATCCCGGACATGGCGGTGACCTACTTCCTGACCCGGGTGGTTGGGCCGAAGAAGATGAAGGAATTGGCCTTCACAGCGCGCAACATATCCGCCGAAGAGGCAGTCGATCTCGGCGTCGTGAATTCCCTGCACGCGCCGGAGGAGCTATTGCCGGTCGCGCAGGAGATGGCGCGCAACCTGACCCACGGCTCCCAGGTCGCGATGGCCCAAGCCAAGCAGCTCATCAACCGCTCGCTGGACAGCAGCCAGGCGGAGATGCTGGAGGCCGAAGTCGAGGCGCAACCGCCCTGCCGTGACAGCGACTTCCACGCCGAGGCGGTGCGCCCTCTGTGTTGTCAAGACTTAAGCTCCTGGTCTCCGCCCAGATCCCATGAAGACTCTTTCGTAATATCCGTTTTCACCCGACACACGCAACCGTATTTTCCCATGACATCAAATGCCTTTCAGTCCACCGAAAATATGACCGAAAATCTTTCTCGGCAGCTGCGCTAACGGTATTTTTTCGGTCAACAGCGCGAACAGCCAACACTATCTCCTGTGTTTGCATTGATTGTTTCCAGCCAATTGCCAATACCTGGCCAGTTGCACTCGCCTTGATCTGATGATGACTATTCTGTGAGTTTTTCCGTACACCGACGTTGTGAACGAGAACAAAAATTCTCGGCAGCTTGACGACCGATACGTTTTCGGTAAATGACACGAACTTGCAAAGCATAAATTATTGATGACACACGCTGCGTCCATGAGAATTGTACTTTGCTTCTACGTGTTTTCATCAACAGAAGCTCGTCCCTTGTTATTCCCACGCAACAGCCGCGTTGCATATTCTCCGGCAATAGAGTACTTAAAACCTTTTTTGCATCGGTCAAGCCTTGCTTTTTGCGCCAGATTTGAGACGGTCTTTCTCGTTATGGCTTGAATACCGCTGATATTACACCGGTGCTCTGGTACCAGTAATAAATGTCCTGTAATCTTTGTTTCTTGACGATTTCCTGATCGCTTGTAGACCAGGCCTCCTTATGCCTTCCTTATTTCTGATGCGATTTCTGGACTCTTCTTGCTCTGCAACTTGTTCTACCCCTTAAGAAATTTTTGATAGCGTCACAACATTTCCCACGTTTTACATGAGGGGCGTTCATATCTATGGTTGCTGGTGGTTTGAAAGCCTCATACACTTGTATATCATTAGCATAAATCTGTTGAACGAAACATGTTACTTATACATGCGGCGAATGCAGTATGGGATTGTAGATAAGACATGTAAGGTTAGAACCTTGGGGGAACCCTCGTTAAGGTTTTATCTGTAATCGGGACTGTTCAGTATTTGTAGCCTGTTGATGACCCTTTAAATTTTTCTACGTTAAACTTTTTTTGGATCCCTGAAGGAAGTGGTGTTGCAGGGGTCTACTCCCAAAAGGAGTAGATGTAGTTTCGGGGGCAAATAATGACGAAGGAGAGTTATTACCTTATAATCGTATTTTTCATTAATCCCTCTTAGCGGAAAATAATAGCCAAGGAGAGTTGAGAGAACTTATCGCTCCACACTTTACCTTATAATTGTATTTTTCATTGAACCCTTTTAGCGGAAAATTCTACAAAAAGATCAAACTAATTAGTACATTGACGGAGTTAGAGAAAAATATCTCCACAGAATATATTTTCATTCCGGAGGAAGTTCGAAGGTATAAAGACTTATATTTTTTCTGTCGAGTTAACCATTTATCTTTTGTATTATAAAAAAAGTGCTGACTACAGTTGTTTTCTCTTTTTTTCTACAGTAGCAATCAAGATGCCATACTTAACGAGAGTGCCTATACTACTATGTTTTACTATGTTGTACTATACTGTACTATACTATACTATACTATACTATACTATACTATACTATACTATACTATACTATACTATACTATAACCCTTTTTTCTTATTTCAGATATGGCTTATATAGCCTACCTCTTTTGGCATCACTCTTGTTTAGACTAGTTTTCCTGTAACTAAATTGAGGTTAAAATTCTAGATAGACTACTTAAATCCTAGCTACTTCATGTTGTGAATTTCTCAGGCTTGCTCTCTGCTGTCTGAACCTTGTCCTTCAAAGGGTTCTATCAGTATACCTAGAGGTTGGTATATTCAGCTCTGGTATATTATGAGTGTCTCTCCTTTGTACACTGAATTAACCTAATTAAGATAAACACATCAAAGAATTTTGGAATTATTGTACATTTTCCTGGTTTGATTGTAAAACTTTGGGGTTCATTGTTTATTTCAGTCATTAATTTCTTATTGTACTTCTTTGTGGGTGTCAACCTTTTCTTTGTCTCTGGTGTTGTTCTCTGAGATACATGGCAAAGCAAGGAGCCTTATCCTTGAAACAAACACTTCTACAAATAAGCTGTTGCTTGATTAGAAGACTTTGTATTCTCTCATGTGTGTATTTTGTTTTCTTCAACCCCATTGTGGCAGTCCTTTGGCCCTCAGAACTAGTCCATCTTTTGCCTGATCATTTTAATTGTCATATTTGTAGATCTGACTACATTCAACTTCCATTAGTAGCTTAAATCTTACTAAATCTACTTAGCTAATTTAAGCTACTAGATCTTCTACTTAAATGAAGCATGAAAAAAGTGTTTTTAGCTTTAAAACTTTGCTCAATCCCACTATATTATGCTTCAAAGATCTTCAAAATATATTTCCTAAATTTAGAAAAATCCTTTGACATGGCCTAAAATTCCACTCCAGTTCTAGTATCAAAAATTATAGAGAGGTATATGGACTATCATCAAGTCCTTTCACCTCTTTGACTACTTCATCAGAAAAGCTAGCTGCTGGAAGCACTATTCTCCTCCAGTCAGCAATCAATGAGTACACACTATTATATACAATAATACACTATTATTGATTATGGGAAGTATGGGTACCTGAGCTACCTGTCCCCAGCAGTTTAAGTCCACTAGGCTGGCCAGTACAAAAATGGCTCTTCTTACTCTCCTGCTCTCTTCTGCCCAATCAAAATCTAAACCTAAATCATATCCTTTTAAATTGATATCTTCATGCTTTAATAAACACTAAACAATATTTCTCTTCTTTAATATATTAATAGATGCCTTAAATATCTTGTGATCAATATCTCAGGAGAGGTTAGAATTCAGGATAGCTGTATAAATATTTGGAATCCTAGCCAAGGAGCAGAAACACTTTAGAGAAATAGTCTCCTCACTCTGAGCCTGACAATCAAATAATACATGCTGAATTGTTTCATCTGTTGAGAAGCAGATTTGGCATAAAGGGGAATGATGTAGTTTCCAATTAAATAACAAGCTGTTTAGAAATAAGGCACCTGATCTCATTGGTAATATAGCACAGTATTTAATCTAGTATGAAATGGGGATAAAATTAATTTACTGTGATTAACATTGGATCTTTGCCTGATAATTTACTGCTAGAGAATAAGCCATATCACTATATTTGATGCCTTTATGACTTGGAACATGTTGGAAATACTCTCTCCTCCTAATAATGTTTTAAGCGACGTTTTTTACAATCTCTACAGGAAAATTCATGGCACTCTCTTGAAAAAGCTGGAATTAAAATATGACTGAGGGGGGCAGTCTCGCATTTGTAGGCTATTGCATATCATACGGGATAATGGCTTTCCTTATCTATAACAAGTTGCTGTGTCACGGGGCCCTCTGTACTTCTACCTTTGTACTCTCTGTAACCTTTTTACCCTCTGTACTCTCTGTACCCTCTGTACTTTTGGTACCTCTATCTCGGTGTCACAGGCCCCCCTCCCTCCTTGTACAGCATTGGGATATAAGGTATCTAACAGTTCTTTCATTCTAAGATGAGGGAAAGTCGGTCCCCACTATAAAAGAGGCAGCAACAAGAGGACATATTCTATTCACATAATGTACATTCACGACCTCCTAAACAATAACTCTTTACTTGCTTCCGGAACTTCATTAAAGCCCTGAGACATCTTCAACATATTCCAAATTCTCCTCAAAAACACCTGTTCCATCTTCTTCTCTTGTATACAATAAAGTGCAAGGACTGCTCACAGTGCCCAGTGACCTATGTTGCAGGGAAGGGGAACAGGGGGAGAGGGGGCCGTGACCCCCAATATTTTGCCAAATCTCAATTTTTTCGGTGACCACTTTTCAGCTTTATCATAATTGAAATTGATTGTGACAGTTATTGTGCCACATTCACAGCAAGACATGCATATCAACACGAAACACCCCTTTCCACACAATGACCAATGGCACCTTAGTTGAATGTTTAAAAATAATTTGAACCCAGCCCCCCAATCCGCCTAACCTTCCCCGTCGCTGTGTTGGTGAGTTGAAACGTTCTCTAGGTCAGAGGGGGAATGAACACAAGAAAGCCGCCGCAAAGGGGATAATATGGGTCAGGGATCGCGGAATGCTATTGAAACAACGGACTGACCTTGGAATGTAAAAGGCAACAAATTCTAGACAAAGTGGACACGAACCAGAGAAGATCAAAGAAACTATACTAAATCTATCTTACATCACTGCAACCACAATAGTAACATTTCCTACCAATTCGACACGGTTCAATCCAAAATCACTAGGAGATCCACAAGCCAGTCTCATGAATTTAAACATCAACAAAATTCCAGTGGCCTATAGATGGAGGAAGTTTCTCTCGGAACGTAACTCGTATAACAACAGAGACCCCAAAAATGATTAACTCTACTATTTATGGCGATGGCTTAGCACAAAGGTACTAAAATATTTAAAACAAGTCACATTGTGAGCAATCCTATAGTCTACAGAGAACCACTACATCTAAAGAAATATCCGATTCTAGTAGAAGGCGGTGGTTCTCTTTTTGGAAGCCCTTGTGGAAAATGCAAACGGTTCCTCTGCCATATGAAGCAAACTAAAACTATCCGTAGAGCCAAGGTAACTGATGAACAAATGAAAGAAAATCTGCACAATTGTTGTTGACGTTGCAAGCATATATCAATTTAACTGCAAAGAAATTCAAGTAAGAAGTTCAAACTAACTTGAAGTAGACATGATTTTATTAAATTTGTCATTTTCTTTCATAGCTTATGGTCTTCCTAAATAAACAGAAAAACCATCAAACAGGCTAACTAATAAATAACGGGCAGCTGAGGTGTCCAAAGGCAACGCAGTTCCTCAATCAAAGACCCCTGATGAGCAGTGGGCCCGATATTGAATCTACCCTAAATAAACAGAAAAATCACCAAACAGGCTAACTAATAAAGAAAGGGCAGCTGAGGTGTCCAAAGGCAACGCAGTCCCTCAATCAAAGACCCCTAATGAGCAGTTGGCCCGACATTGAAACTACCCTACGTAAAACAGAAAAACCACCAAACAGGCTAACTAATAAAGAAAGGGCAGCTGGGGCGTCAAAGGCAGAGACGAAAACCATGAGGCACATTCAACCGCCTAGTATGACCGCCTCTCACGGATTACGGAAAGCATCTGTCGTCAGTGAGAACAGATACTACATCCATGCCTTGCCAAAGGCTAAGTGCAAAGGCAACGCCCCTCAATTTAGGCTACACCTTCCATTACGTCCTGCTTTTCTTTCCTAAATGGTGACAAAATATGATGCATCTGCTATTCAGTAACAAGACCATCATGGAGAAAGGGTCCCAATTAACGATGACGTCTACTTGACAACCTTTTCAAGGAAATCTGTTGAGTTGGTTTCTAAGCAAGGGACGTCTTATATATCCTTACTGACTATATGAGTCCTTTCTTAGCTAGCTTCTGCGGCGAAGTTTCATACTACGACTCTTGTTTCTACTATGCCTTTATCAAGAAAAATCACTTGAAGACCACGTTTGGTCACTTAGCATCTGTCTTTATTTTGCATGAATACCATTGCAGGCAGTAGCATACCAAAAGGGTTACGTAGAGCCAGAGGAGACCATGACTCGCGACACCTACGTATCTTCTTGCCCAGGAAAGAAGCCCGCAAGCCTGAAAGTGGCTTGCGACACCCTGAAACGATGCTCAGTGATCTACGGGATCTACGAAGCGTGCTGTAACCTTCTAAAAAGATGCCCGTAAACCATGCGATGCAAAAAGAGTCCTACGACCCCTTGAAATGATGCCCATACAAGTAGCTTCGTTTAGTTATTACATCTCTACGCCTGACATTTGAAACCATATCGACACAGAATAAGTGGTTACAATATTTTTCACAAAGTACATGAAGAAACGAGCTTTTCGACGAAGAATCAATGGTAGCAACATTGTCAACAGGTAATCACTTGTAACAATATTTTTAACAAAGAAAATTATAAAAACACTTTAAACACAAAAGAAGTAGTAATACAATTTTCGATACAAAAGAAATACTAACAACATTTCCACACAAAATAGGAGATAGAAATATTTTCAACAAAAATAAGTAGTAACAATATTTTCGAGAAGGGAAAAAAAATTCGACACAGAATAACTGGTATCACACTGCCAACACATGATAAGTTGTAGGAATATTTTTTACAAAGAAGGTAATTAAACACTTTAAACACAAAAGAAGTAGTAATTAAATTTTCGATACAAAAGAAGTAACAAAATTTTCCCACGATTAACCAGTAATAGCATTTCGACACAAAAGAGAGCGTAAAATAATTGTCGATACAGAATAAGTAGTAACAATATTTTAGACACTACACGCTACGCCTTAGAATATACAGATGGATAACAAGGCGAAATTTCTGTTAAAAATCATCTCATTTTCAGTTTTGCTTTTAAAAATAAGTTTTGCGTACTTGAGTTGCTTACATCAATAAACGTTAACAATTGTGGATAAAATCTAACAACATGGTCAATGAAGCCCTATTCTACAACCTTTTCTTCATTCTACAGCGGATTATGTTTACAACGGACACAAACTTAACACACAAGTAGTTTAAAGGATAGTATTATCCCCTACAGTCTCTTTTCGAATGAGTTTCTTTGAAACGCCGTTGCGCAAATCGGATCCTTTGTCGCGCAAATCGGATCCTTTGTCACGCAAATCGCTGCTTGGTGATAGAAGTCATGTTTTGCCGCGCCACATGTTACGCGTCACGCTTCACGCGTGATAGCAAAAAAGAAAACCCTACATTTGTCAAGAGATCGTGTGAGATCCGATCAAGAGGACAGCATTTGATAGAAGACCCATGTGCTGACAACTATCAAGAGGATTCGTCTCGGGTATTAGCTAAAGCCCTATTTCTTTTTCATCTTGCCGCCTTAGAAGCCCCTTTTATCAAAACAAAGAAGCCGGTACTCTGTCGATAAAAACAATCTGTGTACAATTTACGCCTTTTTCAAAAACACGAGTGGCAGAAAACGTATCGTTCTTGTGATCGTTATTTTCTAGGGCGTGTTTTGGTCTTCTCGTTTCTTATAAATCATCGCAATAGCTTTCTCATTTCACTCCATGCGATTGCTTTGATCTGTGTATGGCCAAAACATTTAGCAGAACGAATCCGTTACTCAACACAATATTTAAACTAGAAACCTAGAAGTCATTTAGGGGAATGATTTTTGCTAATGAGACCAACAATTCCTTGTGGAACCAAAACGGCACACAAAGTTTAAAGTTTGAGCCAATCTGATGTCATCAGTTTCAAGCACTATTGAATTACTTGTAATTATTATCAACAATTGAAAAGCTAGTCCTAACTACAATTATAATGAAGTGTTAAACAGAGCTAAAAAGCGTATTGCTACCTACTATTAACTTGCCAATAGTGGTTCTCAATAACCGGAGGAAGTGATGGCGAACGTTGCCATAAATTGAATCTACTGTTGTTCGCCAATGTAACATAACTCAACAAAGTAGCGTATCTCCATTGATTACGGACCATCTATTATTAACCAAGGGTACCGAAAACGGCGGTCTTTAATTAAAATGGTTCTTCACTTACCGGAGTGAGTTTTTAATAAAGGCATACGGAAAAGTTTGAAAAAGTATGTGGAGTTGGGGAAAGACCCTAAACTTAGAAAGTACATTCCAAGTTGAAATTTACTTGCGAAATGTACATATGTAAGCACGAATCATCGTCAGTGCCTAACGTATTTCCTGTAATTAGATGCCCCTCTATAATTCACCGAGGGCAACAAAAGGGGGCTTTAAACTAGCGGGAGTTTATACTTTGGGAAAATACCATAACACTTCAAATAGGAATGGAAGTATGTCAGTCTAAGTTGCTGGCATAAGAATTTGATTTAAAGATGTTACTCTACCTAGTTAAAAAATGGAAGCCCTCAAGAAGAGGAAGAAGAGGAAGAAGAGGAAGAAGAGGAAGAAGAGGAAGAAGAGGAAGAAGAGAAAGAAGAGGAAGAAAAGAAAGAAGAGAAAGAAAAGAGAGAAGAGAAAAAAGAGGAAGGAGAGGAAGAAGAGAAAGAAGAGGAAGAAAAGGATGAAGAGGAAGAACAGGAAGAAGAGAAAGAAGAGAAAGAAGAGGAAGAAGAGAAAGTAAAGGAAGAAGAGGAAGAAGAGGAAGAAGAAAAAGAAGAGAAAGAAAAGGAAGAAGAAGAAGAACAGGAAGAAGAGCAGGAAGAAAAAGAGGAACTAATTGCCATTTCTTGTTCTTTTGCACTCCAATAAATGTGACACTTCAAAATGCGGCGTTTGTTACAAATGTTCGGCTAGAAGTGCGGCGTTTAAAAAAATGGCGGCGTTTATAAAAAGGCGGCGTTTATCAGAGGTAATACGGTATAAAAATTCATGGGGAAAACATTGCGTCAAAGATTTCTTCGAAATAAATAACAAATTACAGTAATTTTTAGAGTCTACAGGACCCCTGCTAATAAATCCTAATAAAAATAAAGTACACGCAAAATCTGAGTTAGTATAGTAGTTCGTAGAACAAAACGTTTATGCTATATGTAACATCAATTTGCTATTATCAATTTTTAACAAGGTCTTTTATCTACATAGTGTTCAAAAAGTCCCGTACTGTACTAATTTATATTTAAGCTTTAACCAAGGCTTTTGCTTTGACCTAGTGGTGAACTGATTAAACTACTGATGGGACGGACACACTTTGATGCTTCTCGCTGGGGTGGTTATGCACCGAAGATTTTAAATTAGGGTGAGCATTCCCATATGCTTAAACACCATTACAGACATTTGTTTACTTTCCGGTATAACTGCATAAATAAATAATATTTTTCTTTTAGAAGAAAAAATACTAGGGGTTCAGCAACACCCTTCAACCCCTTAGGGTCTGTCGCGTCTTTCAATTGAAAGACTTATTACGCAATACAGACAATTGCAAGGTTTCAAGAGAGATTTTTAAAAAGTGGAAGAGAATCCTTCCTACTCGTAAGTTTTCCCCGTGGTAGCGGTCTAGGTCAGATGAAGATATTATCATATAACTTGCAATTTCGATGAATAGACTTATAGAAAGAACAGCGAGTACGTGTAAAGTTCAGCTGAAACGATAAATAAAAACTATAAGTCTTTCAATATCTATAATTGAAACTTGATGTGAAGTAAATATAAAACTGCTCTGCTGGAAACGGTTACAAGTAAAGTACCATTTGTCCCTATGGCTTTTATGGGGTGTATTGTCATTATCTATTGATTGGAATCCATCAAAAGTTCATTTTCGAAACATGACGCTCAGCTGCAAGTTCCGGCATGACTCTACTTACAGGATGTGTTAAATACTAAAGGAGTTTTAGGTAGTTATCATTGGAAACATCAATTTGATTTTAATTATTAATTATTATTATTTCTTCTTTAACAAGGGCTAGAACCTATACCATCCAATTAATAACAGTTAGGCCTACCACCTGCTCACGTGCTGAGATTTGCAACAATGTCGAAGCATGAATAGTTTGTTCGATCACTGAAGAAAAAATTTGTTTCTAGGAATTTTAAGTTATGACGCAACATCTTGTACTGTGAATAGTCAAGAAAGACTGACACGCATTTTCGACAGCACTGCTGTGAGATTGGCCGATAAAACATTTGACATTGTATGATATGCTGTATCTGCAGTGTCACTGCAGCTTCACAGAGTTTAAACGGAAGGTGTTGCCACTTCGTTCGGTTTTCGTATCCCACTATGAATACGTGGGCGCATCAAAAACTGAGACCAACTCTGATAATTTAATATTATTATCAGGATTAAAATGATATACTTTACATAAAGTTAATAAGGAAAGTGTGCCTTCACAACCAGTTTTTCAAGGTTTGATGAAACTCAAATTAAGCTCATGATAAAATAGTTCCTTGTGATGGGTTAAGGTTAGTTATTAGCAAACCAACTAGCAAGCATGCAGAACTTCAAAATAGAATTGCGTTACAAGTGAGCTCATGAAATTACAATTGTTGTCTGAATACTAGATACACATACAACAACAAGAGCATCTGGACAATTGAAGTTCAGACACTATTGTGAACTAATAAAATAAATTTTGCAGCAGAGCAGCACGATCATTTCAGCTTTTTTGCAAAAAGGTAATTCAAATATTATGGCAACTATTGAAAAGCAGAGACTCCCTTTTGTCAGGTGGATTCTTACCTACAGTGGATTAGTACCTAGCAACCAGTGCAATTTTATCTGTAGGGATTTTTTCGTTACGTATACTTTCCTTAGGGATTTTTTCCATGAGGGATATTTTCCTTAGGGATTTTTTCCAAGGGGGAATTTTTCTTTAGGGATCTTTTCCATGGGGGATATCTTCCATTAGGGATTTTTTCTTTAGGGATATTTTCCTAGGTGCCTTTTTTCCATTAGGGATTTTTTCCTTAGGGATTTTTTCCGTAGGGATTTTTTATGTAGGGATTTTTACCTATATTCCCTATCCTCTGACCTCTTCTTCATTTACAGTGTGATTATTTTTTAAATTATCGAAGATTTACAATCAGGGAAGGTTCGTAATAGGAAAAAATAACGTTCTATAAGTGGATGCTGGGAGAATACAGAGAAGTCAAACAAGGTGTTCAGCAAAGATGCATCCTATCCCCTGACCTCTTCTTCATTTGCAGTGTGATTATTTTCCAAATTATTGAAGGTTTACTAGGAAAGGTTCATAAGAGGAAAAAATTACGTTCTATAAGAGGATGACACACTTGTCATTCAGGAAAACAAAGACTTTCAGACGCGGTATTGAAGTAAACAAAATACTATACTTAGCAGTTAAGACAACAAACACCATGATCACAGACAGAAAAACACTATTCCAGTGATTCTCAACTAGAGACCAGAGACCCTCTTAGGGGGTATTTGAGATTTTAAAGGGGCTAAAATGACAAGGGGTACGAGGGGCCACAATAGCTACTAGCATGTTCCATTGTTTTTCTTATGTCAAAACGTCAAAACCAAACAAAAGAATAGATATGCATTGTCCCTTGACTCCAACGATGCACGTATTCTTGCTTGACACTTGGCAAGTTAGTTAGGACTCCTTATCGACTGTTTATTTCATGGGGAACAGTGCAAGAAAGGCACGATCTGACCTGGGCGTTTAGATCCTGCAGTGAGTCAATTTTGCAGTGTGACCCCAAGTCCTGGGATAACTGAAACACCTCGGATTACGAAGTGGAAAATCCATTTCATTCTGGTGTGTAGCGATCGATTAGATGAACACTCAGAATAGCGTTGATAAATAGTACTCAGATCGTTAAAGAAATAAATGAGTGTAGTTTGTTTCTACTGATTTCTTCACATCATACATTTCTTTAATTGTTAATCTTACACACGTGGGTACCTAACTGCCATCGCCCGGATTATTGATGTGCAAAAATTTTTCACCCCATCCCTTATTTTAACCCCCGCCTCCAATTCCTTACTTATTAAAATCGTGTTGTTTGATTTCTGTCGCTTCGTCCACTATGGGAGTGCCCTAATAACTTAAAATAAAGAATTTCACTCCAAGAAATGATGTCCTGTCTTTTCACGATGTGCAAAGATCACAAACACACTTGTTACGGTTGTGACCTGAAAGATGTCACTGGCTATCCAATGCTCATCTTCCAAGGAAAACTTTCCAAGGAAAATAGCTCCATTTGCTAGTTCAACCCATTCACAAGTTTAAGCAATGGGAGTAAAAGTCACACTCTTTACTGCAATACTGTTTTTAACGTCTAAAAGATATCCATGTTATATTCTGGGTGAGTCTTAAAATGATACAATCGTAGTAGCACCACTTTTACTCCACTTTCATCCCCACATGGTGACATTCTTTGGGGATGTCGTCGATGGCATCTAAATGGGACTCCATTGCTTTTAGCTTCTGTTCCACTTTGCTGATAGTTATGTCCTTCTGTGTGACGAGTATATCCCGTAGACTCTGAATACGAGAAAATAAGGTAAACATTATCCCCCTTACGTAAATGAATAATCAGCAATACAGAGTGCTTACGTGTGGCGTCACAATCCAATGAATAACAATGAAGTTCGATTGTATTTTCACCTCGATGCATTCTCCTTGTAGATGTTGATAACGTAACGAAGTTTGAGAACCATACCTTGAGCAATCGTTCAGATACGACATTTCAAACTTTGAATCATGCCTATCACAACATTGTTATTTGAACCCAGTTCATAACGTTATGGACGGTGAAAAAGTAATTGTATTTCCTATAAGGCCTTTTGCAAATTCAAACAGCCGTTTCTGGCAGATGATACGAGATTTGAATGATGTGTTTTATCAACGGGCATTTGGTGGCAGGGTTACCACTTTGAAGTAGTTCTAATTGTTATTCCTGGGAGAAATACGTTTTTGGTGACCCCATAACTTAATTACTATATTATCAGCAGCATACGTGCACCAATACTGTACTCATTATCATCATTATTATCATTATTATCATACGTTCATTTCAGTATCATCATCTTCCACACAATTATTATTCTACAACTACAACGTACCTCCCTATCATCATCTCCTGTGTTATATTTTTATTCCATTATTGACATTAAAGAAACTTGAGGCAAATCTTAAATATAGAAGAAGTAAAGTTTGACGTCCGGCAAGCATGGTGGTTGATGGGGGGGGGACGGGGGGACGGGGGGACGAACGGATTTATTTTGGTAATCGTCTTCGCCATACACTGGTCACAGCAGTCGTGTGGAGTGAAGTAAGAAGGCTTTTAGCAAAGAATTTATAGGAATTAGAAGACTCCGTAAAAGTTACAGACACATAAGCGACACATTTTCTCAAGGATAAAAAAAAGGAAACATTGAATATGATTACTACGTGGCACTGCTTCAACGGTCTTTCCCGATCTTTACCTAACAGTACAATTCTGCTTGTCATCACATACAGTAGTTCCGATGAACGACTCCATCGTCACAAAACTGTTTGTGAATCAAAGGTGAATAGTCCACCGACAAATCATGATAAGTAAAACGTCAAATGAGGAAACTTTACTGACAACGTTACGTCTAAAAGACTTTTTCAGGTTTAGCCAATTTTCAGTACCAATAAGTAAGCGACCTGAAGAAGTCTTTTAGACGAAACGTTGTCAGTAACGTTTCCTCGTTTAGCGTTTTATCTAACAAAACAGCTTGCCTTAACAATATATAAATCTGGCAAACAATGTACAAATCTAGCAAATATTATTGCACGCCCCAAGGCCAACTTGAAATATTAGGCATCCAACAATTTAATATTATAAGGCGCAAAATGACTGAGTTCCGTATTTACAATATTCTTTAAAATGGGATTTGTTTTCATAGTTACTTAAAGTTTATATATCAAGGAACATATGACTTTTTTTAGTGCTACCAGTATCCGAGAGACGATGAGAAGCAAGTTATTATGGCTGGAAGGTACTCCACTTTAGCCAGGATATTAAACACATGTAGTTATTGCAACACTTCAAAAAGACTACGACAGCCAACTTAGCTTAATAGTTTAGCTTGATGTTGTAATTACCTCGCGTACATCGGGTGAATGACAGACATAGTGTATTGACATAAACCATATGGGCATGTTTGCAAATAACAGGTGTGAATCGATAGCGTACTCCCAAAATAACCGGTGTGAATCGATAGCGTACCCCAAAAATAACCGATGTGAATCGATAGCGCACCAAGGTTATTGGTGCATATATTCGCACTTAACTCAGGAAGAGAAAGACATCAGTGATACGACAAACACTAATAGGTCTAGTGAAGAAGATGACACAGCCGAAGCGAAAGTTTACCACGCTATTGCAGATATCAAGTGCATGCGCTGTAATTTATCCACCAAATATCCCTGACATTGTGCTGTAAGTGCACTCTAAGGAGATTCCTGGGGCCCCTTCCAATAGCAATTGTAAATCTACAGTGTGTGGTCCTATATGTACGTTCCCTGCTCTTGATAGCTTTAAAAGAACACATATTTGACGTACATTGTAGACCCCCAACAATTGCAATGGTTTCTGGGTAAATCGGGGTTATGCACCTAAATGCAAGTTTCCTGCATTTGAAAGCCTTAAAAGAAAACACATTTAACGTACATCGTTGAATCCCGACGGCTGCTATGGTTTCTGGGTAAAGCAGGGGGAAATCCACACTCCTGCGGCCCTCCCCTTGGATGTATCCCTAGACTAACATGTTTCCAATGCTTCAATAAAGATTATGGAGATACAAAGCTGCAAGAAGTTATCTTAAGTTCTATCGTCTATGGGGGACACGAAATTTCATCAATACCGTAAATTACCGATCAAGCGCCCAGGAGTCAAATAAGCGCCCAGGAGTCAAATAAGCGCCCATGCTCAAATAGGCGCCCAGTTTGGGAAAAATATTTCTCACAAGCGTCCAGGTCCGAATAAGCGCCCAGGTCCAAATAAGCGCCCAGGTCTGGACACCAAAGAAGTGGATGCAGCAGTTCCGTAGTTTACGCTTTAGATGATGATACGGAGGACGATGAAGATGTATTCATTGATTGATCAATCAATCTATTCTATAGAAAGATCATGTATGCTTAGTTATCTGTTTTTCCTTACCTTACGGAGCGCCCAGCTCTGAATGAGCGCATACCCAAAAACGTTTGTTTTTAAACAAGCGTCCAGGGCGCTTAATCGGTCATTTACAGTAAAGGTTCGTCAATTTTATTGTCAGTATTATTGAGCGTCTGTAGGTCGCTTAAGAAACTTAAGGCATGTCTAGATGATGTTCAGAAAGAGAACGGGTGGACAGCGTTTCTGGGTCCGCTTTCGCTTACAGTCGCCGCAGCACAGTAGTGAGCATGAATGTTTCAAGAAATCGCTATTCATAACGAGACGATTTATCAGTTTTCCTCGTTCACACAATGCTGAGTACACATCGAAGCGTGAGCTTCGGTGCGATAACGAAACGAGACCCATCCATGCTGACTACTGTGCTGCCGCGATGTTGAGTGAAAGCGGCTCCAGAAATGCTGTCCGTCCGCTCTGTTTCTGAACATCGCCGTTTGAAATGTAATCTGTGCATGCCTTAGTCTCCTAAGATTGTGTCACTCCACCTCCGTTCACACATAAGAACAGATCAAGTGTTTCCATTCACACTTAAGCAGGAAAATCGCTTTCTGGCTTCACTAATGCTAACAGTAAAGCATAATTTCAAACCGCTCATTACTGTGCTTTCCCACACATAAGTTGATTCATTTTAGGACGTTCTTTGCTTTGAAATGCCCTCTGCCTATTCGAAAAGTGCTAGTTGCAAAATATATTTCCCGTTCACACAAACACCAAAAATATGGATTTTAAATTCATTTACTCTGGAGAACATTTGCGACAGGTTGTATTTTTTTGTAACTTTTTTCTGGCGATACGAGAGATGGGACTTTCCCAATACAATAAATTTGTGCAACACAACGATATCGCTTTTAATGTTCTGAAATCCTCTTAATGTTGAGCGAATAAATGGAGGATCTCACCAAAGGACTTAAGGAAAAGAACAGTACACATCCAAGGATACTTTACTAACAACACAGGTGCAGTTTATTTCCCAGTCCTTGCTACGTCTGTTACGATGAAGTGTGAACCTCTTTTCATCTCTTATCAATAAAGTTGCACAGATATGGAGAAACTTCATCGTGCATACAAAGCGAGGCAAGCTTACAAACACTTCTCTGCTGCTGTGCAACTTCTCCCAGCCTAACGGCCCCACTGCTTATCAAGGGCCTACACAGAGATTCCAGCCGAGCATTTCAATTGTATCGTCAGTGGAAAGGATTCCTGTGTTACAGTAGGTCTTAACAATTTTACTGACACTGCTTTAAGGTAAGCAAACATAGTTTAAAGGAAACGGGGGAAGGGGGTTACAATAGCCAAAAATGAACACCTACTTTAAAAATTGCACATTCAAAAGTACTCTTGTATATAGTGCAACATCTTGGACTTTGACATCATTCTTGGAACGTAGAATTAATGGAACATATACCAGGATGCTAAGAGCTGCACTATGCAAATCATGGTCCAAACATCTCACGAACAAAGAGCTATATGATAATATTCAACCCATCACAACAACAATCAGGCAGCAGAGGATGCGTCTTGCTGACCACTGATGGCGCACAAAAACGAGATAGCTTACGAGGTACTTCTGCGGGATCCCACCCACGGAAAAAGATCACGTGGAAGACCACAGAAGACCTACGTCGACCAATTGGTAGACGACATTGGCATCAGTAGAGAAGATCTACCTGCAGCCATGGAGGACAGAAAAAATTGGAAGAAAAGAGTCATCGCTAGCCAAGCTAGCTGGGGCTGATGATGATGATGATTATTATTATTATGATGATGGTGATGATGATGAAAAGTACTATAAGTGTCGAATCTCGTTAACAATTGAAAATAAAATAAAATAAATACTCAGGATTTCAAAACAAAAATTGAGGATAAAATAGAATAAATTTAGCGTGAAACAACAATAAAAAATTATTATTATGATTATTGGTTTAACAAGTTAGCTTGCATGTTTTTCCTTTATTATTTTTTTGTTGGCTGGCACCTGCTGGTAAACTAGAATACTCATGTTGTTTAAAAGTACAGATGGCAGTTCACACTTTTAATTGTTACTTAATAACATCGACAATTAAACGTTTAGCATCAAAACCTATTTGTCTGTTTTATTTTCATAGTTCACTCACTCCCTTGGCCCGCAAATTGCCACATATTTTTGCAAGTACAATGTCTGCATACCCACTGCATTTCCAAAATAATATGTCCGTAACCCTGACCAATATCTCTAGTTATCTGGCCGATGCCATCTAGCAAGAATAATGGCAATGAAAAATTATCTGCTTACGCTTCCCTACACAGCCCCATTACCTTTGTGCTGTATCTTTGTGTAGCAAAGTATAATCCTTGCAAAGAAATATTTATCATCGAGAAGAGAGGGTTTGAAATACTAGGTTTCAAAAGAACGCTTGAGGAATAGAAAATGTTTTACATTTCAAAACCTCTCTTCTCAAAGATACTTTCCAACTTCACTAGGCTTTGGATTGATGACAGGCCGGAGGGTAGTCTTTCCTCGATCAAGTCACATGGCGAAATGAGGCTGGTCTCCAATTCCGTTGAGCTGTCTATGTCCACCGGTGGGTGATTGGGAGCCAATGTGTCGACTAGAGCACTAAAAGTATGTTAACATCGGAGGTCACCTAGCTTACTTGGAAGGGCGCACGCCGCGAAAGCGTGGGTCACGGGTACGATCCCCGGTGGTGACATATTTTCTATTTCTCCACTGTTCTTTTCAAAACTGACATTTCAATTCCTCTCTTCTCGACGATACTCTGTAACTTCAATGGGCTTTGGATTGATGACGGGCCGGAGGGCAGTTCTTCCTTGGTCAAGTCACATGGCGCAGAGAGGCCTTGCCAAAATGGAGCAATTAAGCTTTGTGGAAGCTTGACTATGACAAGGAAGCATTGGAGCTGCAGTCATATATGCCAAAGTCATAAGGAACTAGGACTGCAAATCTCGGCGCGCGTATTTCATAGGTTGCTATAGAACTTATTTCAGATAGAGACAGTTGGTAACCAGTGAGTCTTACTTATCTCCCAGTAAATCTTCTAAATCCAAATCCAGTATTTTTTGTAACTGGAGAGATAAATTTGATCTTCTACTTATCTCGGGATGCCTCAAAACTTGTCACTAATTGCCATGACACTTGACATTGGTACTTTTATTCTCTCTAATGTATTCGTTATACTCGAGCTGAAAACGCCACTTGATGTAATGAACATAGCTTGAGAAATAGGATGACACAGATCGAAGAGCTTGTCAACGGTGAAGAATTCGCGAGCAACAAGCTTATCAATGATTGTGCGAGGCGGCAGATGTATGCATGGTGACGGCTGTATGCATAGCGGGAGCTGCATGCATTAAGGCAGCTTTATGCATGACTGTAGCGGCATGCATTAAGGCAGCTTTATGCTTGAAGGTAGCTGTATGCATGACTACAGCTGTATGTGTGGAGGCAGCTGTATTCTTTAAGGCAGATGTTAATTGAGAAGGCAGCTGTATTTGTTAAGGCAGCTGTATGCATTGGGGCAACTGTGTGGATGAGAATAACTGTAGACGTAAAGGGATCTGTATACATGCAGGCATCTGTATGCATGGCGGCAGCTACATGCATGGTGGTAGCTGCATGCATGGTGGCAGCAGTCTGTATAGCGGCAGCTCTATGCATGATGGCAGCTGTATGCGTTTAGGCATTTGTATGCATGACGATCTCAGTATGGGTTCAGGCAGCTGTATGCGTAACGATAACTGTATGCATGAAGACATTTGCATGCGTTAAGGCAGCTGTATGTATGAAGGCATGTGTATGTATGAAGGTATCTGCATGCGTCAAGGCAGCCGTGCGCATGATGATTGTTTTATATATGAGGGCATCTATATGCACGAAGGCATGCGCATGCGTTAAGGCACCTGTATAGTGACGATATCTGTGTCCTTGACTGTAGCTGTATGTGTGCCGGCAGCTGTGTGCGAGACGAGATTGTAGACAGGTAACAATGTATAACAATCATCGAGCTTTATCCACAATTTGTTATCAAAGTTCATACTATACATCTGAAATCTGCCACTCCCTTTGCTGTATTTTTTTTTCTTGCGGCCCTTGTTTTCTAATGGTTGGCGTACAAGGTACTTCCTGAGAGACGTTTTAACAGTAGCTCTGTATGATCCAGTGTGTGGTTATACTAACAACTATTAGAATTGCCTTATGCCACAGAGGGCATGCTATTACTATATGACATATCATGAAGAATCACACGTGGTATTAAATATCAAATCAGGATGAATCTAGAAGGAGCTACAAACATATTTGCTCTGTCATATGTGCCCGGAGTAGTGCGCTAGTGCTAGTTGATAACACAAAATAACGCAAGACTTCGTTAAATAACACCTTCTTAAAACGAGACAAAACATATAAAATTACACTAAAAAAAATTAACACTGATTTCGTCCAATCTTTACTGCTATGCAGACCGCAGCAGGTAAACTGAAATAGAGGATGACAGCAATTAATAGTTACATAGCTGAAGAACTGTTTAACGTAAGTCATAATGTGTCACATGTGTGTGTTGCAGTGGCATTGGGATGATTCTTACAGTAAAGGAAACAAGGAAGAATATTTTTATGGTGCACTATGTCAAACTTTATATAGACCTATTCCTTTTAGTTCCACACTCCTCTTGAGTTGTATATTTTTTGATACACATTACATACGCACTGTCTGCAATGTCACGTGTTGATTGATGATGAAACTAATAACAATAGTGATGACAATAATGATAATGATGATGGTAATAAAGCGATGATAATGGTGGTGATGATGATGATGACCACGATGATAATAGTGAGGATGATGGTTATGGTGGTGATGATGATGGTGATGATAATGACGATGATGATGATGATGGTGATGATGATGATAGTATGTAAAAGTATAATGGTGATGATGATGATGATGATGATGACGATGATGAGGGTGATGATGATAGTATGTAAAAAGGTATAATGGTGATGATAACAGTTATGATAATAGTGATGATGACAGTGCATAAAAAGGTGTAACAACCACATTCTAAATGGGAAACACTTAACATCTACACTTACTTCTTTCTGAACCCAGTCAAAGAAGTTCTTATTCTTTTCATCTTTGCTGTAGTCTTCAAGACTGTCATTCATTGATTTGTGTACAGAATCATTAATCTGAAATGAAAATAATCAAATAATAATTGACTTACCAAAATAATATTGACATGTCCCATACATGGTTGAAGTTGAAAAGGGGAATTGTAAGCTCACTCAAAAGCTAGAACCCACGTATTTATCATCAACTACCTGAAAAGTGAAAAGTTATTGGTTGAAACAGCAGTTGCTGAGCAGTTCACATATTCTGTAAGCCTTCAAGATAGGCCTCAGATATATTCAGTGCACCTGCTACAAAGCTGGCATAACTAGTTTTATGCCTCATCAACGTCAATATTCTTTAATCACCTTCTGCCATAAAGATTGTCCTTTCAAGCTATTACCAGTTAGTCTCACTGATGAGGAAAGTGGGGTTTGTCACTTGTTCCCAATCTTCTTTGCATCTGTCCTCATGCCAGTTGTTTGTATTTGTAGCTTTAGTTGTGAGTGTCTTTGTTTTTTGTTGTTTACATTGTGCATAACAATTTTCTAATCATTTTACAAATGTATTAATACTTAATTCATACCATGTGTCTATTTTGAGATGCTGCAGCAAATTGTCAGCCATATGTTGTATTTCTTTAGGCATATCAAGGTTAAGTGTGCATCTAAAACTTGTCAGCAGTATTGCTTTGGAATTCAAGGATAGAGATATTTCTCAAGCCCCAAAATGAAATCAAGTACCTGCCATAGTTATGAAGGGAGTCTGGACTCCCACCTAGAAAAATCAAACCCCACCTACAAAGTCACCCCCCACCTGGATGACTTTTTGTGGCATAAATTTCCAAAAGTTCAAATCGACGCTTTCCACCAATAATGTAAACAGAAAGGGAGCACTAATTTAGAGTTCTCCTCAACTCTACTGGGTGGTTGAGTGTACCTCAGCTCTACTGGGTGGTTGAGCGTACCCCAACTCTACTGGGTGGTTCAGCATATCTCAGTTGTACTGGGTGGTTGAGTGTACTTCAACTGTAATGAGTGGTTGAGCGTACGGCCAAGTAAGCCAAATTGAGGAATGTCGCCCTTGGGCACACCAGCTCATTTTCTTAACAGTTAGCCAGTTAGTTGGTTTTACTGTTTATCTAGGGTAGTTTAAACATCGAACCACTGCTTATCAGGGGTCTTTGACTCTTAAACTTGTGTGATACACTGTAGCTCCCATTCTACCCACCGTTCACGGTTTTTGAAATTTGTTGCCAAGCTTTCTCCCAAGAAGCGACATGCTATCAGAACTCGAAATAGTTGTCAGGTTTCATATGGTAACGTTTTTTGGCTTAATGTCTGGGCTTACCTAACAGACAGCTTTGAATATGAATATGCGCAGTTTTTGTTTTTACTATTTCTTAGTACAATTTCGTTTTCAGCTTACTACTGCTATTTTCTACATTTACTTATTCTAAAAATATTTGTATTCACATAGTCTTTAAAATCGAATATTTTGTTTCTATTGCACGTTTTAAAACTTTGTACTTTCGTATTGGCAAGTAGATATATCTCGCATTATGTTTAATATTTTTAGTTAATTTCTTTATTAATCTTTGGTGAAGATTGCAAAGTGTGATCTTCTTTGTAAACGATTGGAATACATTCTTTTGATAGAATAACTGTCCAATTTCCTATCAAGATAGTTTATTTTTGACATTTCTTTATAACCTGAAGGCCCTTAAGGCGCATTGATTTAAGAGGGGTGTTAAATAGACGATCTGTTTCGTGAGTAATCGAGTTCTTTTTAACGTGAAAAATGATTATTCGTGGAAAGTTTTGCTTTAATGCAGTGGTTCTCAAAGGAAGCGGTAGGGGGGCGTTAGTGGTAAAAATGGGCGGTGAGAGCGACCAAAGGGAGTAGTGGCATTATGAAGGTGCATTATACATGTTTCGTGTTCTCTTGTTTCGTGTTCTTTAGAATGAACTGGTTTCGTTTTGCCAAGTGTACTCTTGAGTGGTAAATATACGTCATCGCCTCACTTGTTCTTCTGTGCCGCTTAATTCTTATTAGGATCCACAGCTTAACATTTTTAGGCTGCCGCTTTTGCTATGAAAGCCTCAAGTTTTAAATTCATGCTTGATGAGTACACGTATTTGTCTCTAAGAAATTGGTTTGTAAGAAACGAGTACTGGGACACCCTGAAAATTAGTTAGCTCTTGCTACTGAGCACCTGTGGGTTAAGCAACTTCTCCAAGACTGTCAAACAGCCAATGACCCACTTAAGTAGTTGGCTGCTATTTGAGTGGGTCATGCCTTAATCACATTAACTTGCTTACAGTAACTCGAATACATTAATTACATACATAAATAAACTCGAACTGGTTCGTATTTTTTATATTTATGAATGTTACGGCGAAGCCTAGAGCTGGGGAAGGGGGACTTGGAACAGCCAGGCATCTGGATAAATAAAATATTGTATGCTTCTCAAAATTGGTATCTTGAAACCCTTTCAAAAAAAACCTGACTGCTCAACACAAGCTTTCCGGATCTTCATTCCTTTCTCTGCCACTGCACAATTTTGCTCCTTTTAATTTCTCAGAAATAAAAACAATAGAAATATTTACAAAAATTACATCAAATACCTACGTATATTGATTAAACATTAAAGCCGTTGAAATTGTTTGAACAACTTGTTCTTTGCACGAGCAATTCTGATGAGGGTGCAACGAATTTCAGTAATGATTCCGTTATTATCTACGAAATACATTAAAAATTCCCACCTACCATGCTGTTTGAAAATTCGTTACTAAAATATATTGTTAAATTACCGAAGTCGATCAAAACGTTTTTGATAAATAATTACTTCAAAACGTTAATATGCTGGTGTTTATTTATTGATAGTCTGTATACATATATTGGACAATCAGGCCCTGATATTAGACAATACCTTTTCAGTTTGTGTAATTCCATGTGATATCTTACTGTAAAAGGCTGTAAAGGTATGAGTCGGAAATTTATCTGACTTTATATTTAGCGTCCTTTTATATTTAGGAAAAGGTTCCTCATGTGACCCTATGACGTCATTATTTATATATAGGCACCTCAAAACTATTTGAAAGTTTCAAGTCTTGCTTTAATGACCTATGTTTTATATAACATTTAAGAGAGAATTTCAATGCGATTACACCATTAAATTTCATTTATTAACTCAAAATTTTGAATTATGACTGTTTTAAGTGGTTGAACGTTAGTTTTGTAACCTTATATTATCCTGGAATTGAGGTGTCTCCGAACTTTGACATCAAATTCTGCTAAGTTACGTGATCAACAAAAATCGTATGTTAGTTACAGACCTTCAGTGTACCAGCTTTATAAAGTGTGAAGACTCTATCCCCTAAACATGAATATAAGGCCAGCTTTCACCATACACTATGGTGAAGTATGAAAGGACAAGCATGTATTCTTAAGGCGACTCTAGAAACGAAATAGCGTCATTAAAGGTTTTACAGGAATTGGAACCACATCGCTATGTGTTTTCTCAATATGATTTAGGCGATTACCCCATCTATCGTCCCTCGAATCTGTTATCACTCAGCTTTGTCTTTACCTCCGCTATTTATTTCTATTTATTTATAAACTGGTCAGCCATTAATCGTTTTTATCTGTCAGATGTTTCCTTGCCCTCGGAAAGTAACAAAGGGAAGGCTGGCGGTTGATGATGGTTCCATCAACAGGGCTTGTGCCTCAATAACAAGTTGTCGATATGGAGGTTGTATTAATGGGATCAGTGTAACAGCAAATGAAACTAGTAAAATTAGCATCGAAAGCTGGCAGTCCAGAACAGCACGACGAAGGTAATAAGGTTTAATTATGCTGCAATGTCTTTATCTGTTAAAGATTCATTGATTTTCTTGGCCATGTTAATCATCATCATCGTCATCATCAACATCATCATCATCATCGTCATCATATTCATCATCAACATCATCGTCATCATTATCATCATCACAGCATCATCATCATCATCAGTATCATCATCATCGTCATCATCACATTATCATCGTCATCATTATCATCATCATCATCATCATCGCATCATCACCTCTTGACAGGTAATGGTGAAATAGACTTCGATGAATTTTTGCAGCTGATGACCAACACAGAAAGATTCCTTGAAAGCATAAGTAAGTAAGATATTTAGATTATCATATCTTGATATTTAGTAGTATTTATGTTAGTTGTTGGGGTGTTTATAAAATACGTCAATATTTTCAAGTATGAAAGTTGATAGGAAGAGGAAGAATTCTCGAAGTAGGACGTTGTAGTGACATTAAAAAAGCCGGTGCCGCTCCGCATTAACGCCCCTTCGGATAAAGCACCTCCTATTTTGGCTTGAAGCTAAATAAACACCCCTTCTATAAAACACCGCCACTAATTAAGGAGATTAAAATAAAACCTTTAACTGTCAATTGAAATAAGAGTCAACGATTCCTTGAATAAAAAGGTAACAGTACTCCCGTACTCTTTACAGAGCATAGGGGTGATATGGTAGAGAACCACGTGCCCTGAGAATCAGCATTTTGAGGTAGGGTGGCTATTTCCTTCCCTCGCTACCTTTTATCCCCCTCAAGCTAGCGCCAGGTACCCATTTCCTGCTGGTTCTTAGTTGGAGATTGACGACAAAGCATAGGCTCGAACCATAAACTTATAGCTTGCTAGACAAGCTCTCTATCAACTGAGCTAACTTGCTCCCAATTCCTTAAATGTTCCTTTAATATTTGTGAATATTTTCGCCTTGGCAGGCCTCATTAGACATATAATGTACTAATATGTGAAAATCGTATAACTGCAGCCGTATAAAATATTAAAATAAATCAATCATCGTATAAAAAGACCAGCAAACTTTAGAAAAAGATCAGTAAGCACTATTTACCACTTAATTGTTAGTGCTGTGCTTCTATATTCGTCTTTTGTATTAATTTTAACTCTTAAATTATCGTACTGGTTACACTTTCATTCTTGATGAAATCGGGGAAGGGAATTTAAGAACAATTTACTTTGCACTTGGAAAACCTACTCTTATCGTCAGCACAAAATTGAGCACGATATTCTACTATAGTACAGTTATATGGTAGTAGTGTAATATTTTATAGTATAATATAATAGAATATTGGATAGTATACTATAGCACAGCATAGCAAAGCAGAGTAGAATATAGTACAGTATCCTACTATATTTTAGTATAATATAGTCTAGTATAGTATAATATAATAACATGGTATGGTACAATAATATAGTATAGTATAGTATGGTAAAATGTAGTATAATATAATATGGTATAGTATGGTATAATATGATATATTACAGTATTCTACTATAGTAATTTATGGTAAAATATAGTATAGTATCATATAGTAAAATATGGTAGTAGTATAGTAGTATAGTAGTATTGTATAATATAGTGTAGTATAGTACAGTATAATATTTTTTAGTATGATATAGGTTAGTATTATATTTTGGTTTATAGTGAAATTTAAAAAGTATTTTTCTAACTGGTATAGAAAGGTAATATTCGATAGTTATAATTGCTTTATATTTTCCCCATAGCATGTGTGACACAGGAGGAAAGAATACAACGAGAGACTCTACTGTTTGAGGCATTAACCCAGTTTATGAAGAAAGCAGCTCTGCAGCTTCCACTAACGTGAAAACTCACCTTCATTACGTTCAGGATAACAAATTGATCAACAAACGTAAGTGGGAGAGAAAGACTTGATCTTTCTTAAGAAATGACTAAAATATGTTCTACGAGCACGTTTAGTGTTCGGATAACCGGGTTTTGAATATTTGAGGATGTACTATATTTTACTTATGTTTTCAGTATCAAAACATCTTGTATAAAAACAGTAAAGACGTCATTTTGAACCAGGACATCTGCTTGATCATGCTCCAAATATTTACACTTAAAAACGACTTAAAAGGTCAAATCCTTTTCCCTTTTATCTTACACTTATTTTTCTAATACGATGTAAACCATGGCAAAGAAATAATTATAGCGAAGTATGTTTGCAATAGGACCATATCAGAAGCGTTGCCAAGGGTGAGGCTTGAAAAACTCACGAGTATCTTCAATTCTTCATTATATTATTAGAACTTAATCCTCTCTACTTAAAAATTCTATTGACATATCGCTTTTATCAGTATCGTAATGAAAACATGCATATTCCTTTTTTTTCAATCTGCGTAGGTAAAACATGGGAAATTTGTTAAAGAGTTGCATTGAAGGTCTGCGTAAAAATCCTACTTGGAGGAGGCCCAGTCGATCTAGTGTGTCCCTGGATTCATTCAAGACTAAAACTGGCCTACGATGATGATGAAGAAGACGGGTATCATTGGTTGCAGTTGGTGACAATGCAAATGTCCGTTATTCGGTAGCTCCTATCACTATCACACACTAGACAATTTTGTAGTGATTAATAGTATTACTATTTGTAACGCTCTTAGAAGCAACGAAATAGGCGCTATATAAGCTTTTATATTATTATTATTATTATTATTATTATTATTATTATTACTATTGTTATTATTTTTTTATTTTCAGAATATGAATAAAGGTATCGAGTTTTAAAATGATAATAATAATGAAGAGTTCATTTGCAAAAACCGATAAGCGCCATCCCGATCAAAATTGATCTACCACTGTCATATTATTCGTTTATGTGCCAGCTTTAGGATCCTGAAATCATTTTTTGACAAAACCTGATAACTAACGCTATAAATCAACTTTAAATTGTTGTTTTTTTTCAAATGCCGATAAACGCCACAGTCTTACTTTTGCAAAAACTGTTTAAGTCCATTGATCCAATCAGTGTTCGATTTTGAAGTCACGTGACATTAACAACACTTTCTGATCTGTTTTCTCAGTTGCGGCGTTAGCTTTGACTGTTATTTTCAAAATCAGATAATTGTGGATACTTTTGACGAAATAAGTGAACCGATGATACAGTCACCAGTCGGTCGCAAGAAAACAAGGCAGCCTAGCAGCTTTAAACGAGATGAACCGAAGAAAGCTCTACATAGTGCCGGAGGTAAGATTTCCGCTATCCGTTACGTTCACAATAATCCTGGAATGTGTATGGCGTTTACGCTCTCAGACAAAAATTGACACTGGTACTTCTAATTCTTTAAAATCTAAGCCAAACAACATGATTAAATTACCTGAAGCACAGCAAGCACAGAAACCAAAGCTATCATTTACCTGGGATCGGTGAAATATTTGTGTGTACGGGTGACGGGTTGATTTGCGGGGCCGGGGCGTGGCCGGGGCCGGCCCACGGGGGGGGGGGGGGGGGGGTGTCCTGCTTGAAGGCCCTTAAATGTTTACACTGCTTTCGGTTTCTCAAATCAGACGTTTTTGATCCTATTTTTTCTAGAAATGATTTTCAGCTACTCGTCAAAGAAATTAAGACGTCAAGTATAATTTTTTTGTATATTTTTGCGAATTTTTGCGAAAACCCAAAGGTCACTTTGTTGAAAATGTGAATGTTTTGAAAATCGAAAACTCTGAAATTTGGAAAGAAATTTGTCTCTATAGATGACTTTAAGTAAACCTGCTGAGCCAACCACAGTGCAGATGAAACCTTTTAGTCCATTAAAACAAGAAAAATAATAAAAATTTCATTCGAATCAGCATAGTGCAATAGCCTAGAAATATGTATGACCAAAAGCAAAGGATTAATCAGTGTTTGCTATAGGATAAGATATTATCAGGTGTAATTGATAAGGGAAAAGTTTGGCTGATAAAAATGATAATTGAATGATTGATGTATAAAGGAATGCCACGAAAATGATTAACAATACGTAATTGAACCTATTTCCAGGTTTTGGCAAATCACTTCCAGTTACAAGAAACAACACAACAGGGCATCAATGTTGGGGATGACGTCCACGGAAACAGTTTCCCGCCAAAAATATGAGGGTCGAAGATAAACCAATCATGGACAATTAGCATCGAGTATAAATTATAACAAACACAAAGTTGACCCATCGCCTGACGAAGACTAGCAGTATTCAGTTGAAAAGTCGCGTTCCTGAATGGCAGTGACAATATCGTGAGACAAATGATTATCTGTATTGTTACTGTGTGTTAATGAGTTGCCTAATTCTGACGATGTCTTAAGCAGCCCACAGACGCTTGATGATACTAAAGATATTATTGATGGGCTTTTATTGATGAAATTTTGTATCTCCTATAAACGATTCAATGTTATTGACAATACTTAATAATTTAATTTTGGACGGAGAAATCCTCGCTCTCGCTCTTTCATTGAAACGAAATCAAAGTGATAGGAGTAAGAAACGGACTAAATGTGCCCCCAAAAGGATTACCGAAAGAGCTAAGTACGTCTGATAGTTGTAGAATCATGTGAAGTCATCAACATCACTAAATACATGAAGTTGTCCATAAAGGTACGCTGTTTACTTCAACTCCTGTCTAGATACTGAACTGAAAAATACTCATGTACAATGATTCTTTGGCTCCATAATAGAGTACTAAAGTGATGACGTTACAAAACTTTTCTTGGCGGAGTCGCAATTATAACTATATCACCGTGTTAACCCTGCCACCAAATGCCCATATACAAAATATCGCGTATAAATCTCATCGTAACTGTGAGAAATGGCTGTTTGAATTTGGAAAAAGCCTGAAGAAAGTACTGTTACAGTGCTTAGTTTATAATATTATGAACTGGGTTCATTTAACAAAGTTTTGATAGGCATGATTTAAGGTTAGAAAGGGCGTATCTCAACGATTACTCAAGGTGTCGTTCTCAAATTTGGGCAGCTTATCTAGGTTAACACGAAGAAAGAGGTAAGAATTGCACATTTCAGTTTAATAGTGGTGTATAGTATAAGTATTGCATAATCATCGTTAGAGTTGGAGCCACTTCTTTCCTTACACTACCACATATGTCGAATGTTATCATTATAGCAACTGTTTGCAAGTCATCTAGAACACTATCACATGATGTTAACAGCAGCATGAACAAGTTGGTCTCAACAAGATATCTAATTACACATTTGAAAGAGCCGACCAATACCGTAGCACTATATCACGCATCCGATCTCCACGTCTCCAAAACATATCTTCCGATCTATGCAATATCAAGGATAGATCTACGCCCCAAACTTTTGTAAGCACCCCCCAGTCAAGTAGGCATTGGCTATTGTAGTATATGTTCCGAAAAACAAAAAGTAAGAAAAGGCATGCTTAAAGAGATATCTTATTTAAAAAAATGGTTAGAGGCATATTAAAATGACCAGTAAAAGTATATAGTTGAAAGCAAACGATGTAAATGTGATAAAATCGTAACATGTTGTATGTAGTAAAGGAAATATTTTATATGGATGAAGTATTTTGATCTATAAGTTATGGGCCGTATTATCGAAACGCTCAACATGCTGGTGTCAACTATTCTGATGTCGTGCTGCTTACTCTAATGTGGCTAAAGTTATCAAATTTTCTGTACCAATTTTGCCTTTCGTTATTCACTTTTACAGACGCCCGATGGAGTTTACTCAGTTAAACCGCTGAAACAGAAAATGATAGTAAGTACACAATGATTCTTTTACTTGTATTTATGGGAGTGGAATCTATTAGTAATATAGATGACGTTAAGTTTTTTAACTCATTTTTAGTAAAAGCCCTTTACGCATTGCAAAGTCGTGTTATGAAAAGAACACTAGAGACCTAGAAAATATGTCACCATGACAAAATATGACATATTCTCTATTACTCTAGTGTTCTTTTCAAAACTGACATTTCAAATCCTCTCTTCTCGATGATACTTTCGACATCCTTTTTTATTATGAGGTGAACTGTAACTATGTTAGCCAGTTAGTTCATGGCAGATTCATTTGTGCACCGTTTCCCTCTTTGCAGCGTATTAGATGAATATATGACAGCCATTTCAATTTCGTCTCCTCAAACGTTTACACGTTTTAGGATTTTTTCGAGTGAGGGGCTATCAGCTAAAGGTCACAGATACGAAACTTTCTTTAGGCCTGCCTGCCCGAAATGTATTCTCACCTGACAGTTTTACCCAGTTTGTTATCCATCACTGCCAATGGGTACTATGCCAAAAGGGCTTTAGCGACCATGACATTCGAACTGTCTCTGTCAGCAAGTTTTTCTTTTAACTTCCATCATGTCAAGTGAGACAGTCCATCTGCAATTTTTATTGTTTGTCCTTATTCGCTTATTCTCCTTTGATGTTTAAAAGCCTACCTTCTTATGTCGTACCCCTATAATCTTTCTACTGTGATTGAATGGCAAAAAACCCCTTTTTAACCAACTCTTTTGAAGACTTTTTAATTAATTGCCTTTCCTAAGTTAGGTAATTTAGGCATCCGCGTTAGAAAGGATGCTTCTTTAGCTTCGGTAGCTTAACTAATTGAGAAGAGATTTACTAGATCAAGGCCAGACTACCTAGGATCTCATAGAAATTTCAGCTTTTGCCATTCTGACTAAAGACATGATGGTTGGATAGTGTAGATAGTTTCAGAGAGTACATAAAAGAGAATCACACGAAGGATTTAGCCAAGTAGCCGAGTAATAGGGTAGGGCACTTTGAAATGTATGCAAGATCACATTGCCAACTGTTAAAATTGGTCTCCTTGAAGTCGTCCCTATCCCCTCCCCGCTCGATCAATTGTTGAATCCAACACTATAGCAAAACCCTTTTAAAGCTACCTCGCTGGGTTGTCTTTGTTTTGACTGGTTTAAGACGCTAGGAGGCATGGAAACAGCGTAGTCCCTTCTTTTTGCATATGTTCTCCTATTTATTTTCAATCCCCTTAGATCCTCCAATTTTGTATAGGTGTCCATATTAAATCTCCCATAGGATGGAGAATCGCAAGCAATATTCAGGCATGTCATGTAAGCTGCATATCCTACCTAAGGTGATGCTGATAATGATTTATTTACTATACACGATTTTCATCCCACTCTTTTTAAACATTACAATCATGTCTTTGGCGCTTCAACAGAGGGTAGGTGATCGAAACTTCCAAAAAATATCAGGGTAGGCAGAGAATATAGTCATTTTTTTCAAAGTATGGGAAGCAAATACGACGAAAAACGCATGAACACTATTTTATTATAAACTCATGAGAAACTAGTACCCACTGACTGAAAGAAGAGATCGCACACAAAACGTGGTAGAGAAGGTGAAATACATATAATTTTTTTCTGTGACATATGTTCCCCAGGGTAGGTGGAATACTGAAACAAGAGCTCATAGGGCAAATGATGCCTTACATTGCCTACCCACTGTGACGCGCCTGAAACGTTGTTTATCAATGATATTTTAAGAAGCTTGAAAAAAATGGAAATAACACTTCTAAACAATCAGCTGATTTCTTCTATTATAAATCCACAAATACAGACACCCTTCTGTGATGGAAAGTAGAAGCATTATATCATTTTTGATTCAAACGTTGGTAAGTCATCGAAACGTTTAGTAAAATGACTCCGTTATTAAACACAGTATTTAAATTTTGTAGCTTTAACCAACTAGTTAAGTATTTTCGACAACGGTACACCAGAAAATAGATCCAAGATCTGCACGAAGTTATTAAGCTATGAGATAAGGCGAGGTTTTCTATTTCTACAAACTATGTGTTGTAAAACGCGTCGTTCGAAGCTTTATCAAACGCGTTTTTCAATAACACGAGTGGCAGGTGTCATTCTCGTGACTGTTATGCCCTACGACGTGTTTTGGTCTTTCTCGTTTCCTATAAAGTCTCCGCAAAAAATCTTGCATACTGCAGTCCATACTACTGCTGATTAATGTAAGTCGAAAACCTTTAGCGAAATGAATCCCATACTCAACGCCATGTGTAGCGTCTATATTTTTAGAATATTTTAGGAGTTTGGAATTGGAAAAGGATGACCCTTTTGTATCGTGCCACTCTTTTGATGCATAAGACGTTTTATGATGAACTAGGTCTTAGAAATTCGGCATTTTTTCTGTCTACTCATCTGTCATGGGCACCCTAAAAGGGGAAGGAAAATAACGACCACAACGATTTTTGGAGAAGAAATGGACTATACTATATGAAATGTTTCCACGCGAAAAATGTGTCCAATCCGATGTGTAATTGCAATTTTATGAGCCAAGGGGAGGAATGTCCTAGCGATTTTGGCCCAGGGGAGGAAAGTGAAAATAAAGGTTGAGAAGCACTGTATTATGGTAATGCTCCACTCCTTGAGAATTTTGTATATATATGTGGTAAATTAGTTGCCATTTATACTGCATTGTTCTGTGGTACAACATCTAAAGATTGCTTTAAAAAGAGGACTTATAGTTATTCAGGTTGAAGCTTCTTTCATATGACTCTCATCAGAACCTAGTGTCATAATTTATAACATAGGTAAACAAAGAAAGGATCAAATTATCAAAATATTCAAAAACTAGGGATTTGATCGGCTACAAAAATTGGGCGGAACAACTAACACCGACATAGGGGTGACGTTACTTAAACAAAGGATGTCCTAAAATCTCCTTGTTGGCAAACCTCAGGCACAAAGCGTTTGATGCAAAGAGCCCCAAAACCCTTATGAAATATTGATCGAACTTGCAAAATGACGAAAATCAATCATGGCTAAATACCTCTAGTGCTGTGTGATGGCATAGTCGACCTTTAAGTCTGTTGTTTTCTCTGCAAGTTCGTGTTTAAGGATCCACAGCATCCCTTCCACGTGATACTACTGCAGGAACATGTTGCTTTAACCTCAATTCCAAGGCATGCTATTTCCTTGCATATATGCAGTTTCCTGTTTTAAGTAGATAATTGGAATAGTAGCTTACTTATTTTTTGTAGGTCACTTGGAGCAACCAAGAACGTATTTCTTCAGGCATCCTTTGTGAAATTCAATCCATCCAATCTAGTTAGTACAGCAGACACGCGAGCAAATATCAGCAAGCAGCCCTTTCTTCACTTGTATTGGACAGGATGCTTGGTAAGTCACAAATTGGTTGTTCTATTTGTTCGTGGACCATCTTCTTCCCAGGGTGATACATGTGTCATTCTATGGCCGAAAAGCAAATTAAGGCGGAAGAATGTATGATGTGGCAAATTGATATTTTATCATGTCTGTTGATTAACTATGTTGCCTTTTAGCGGTTCTTAATTTTTCGCAATCATAGCAGTAACATTGACAGTCATTAAACTCGAGCTGTTCCCTTGACAGTTATCCAAGGAATGACCAATTTTTACCTTTGCATCTGTTTTTCCAGTCGAAGAAACATACACAAGATGGGATTTTTGTCCCAACGACCTTTGTTTTTACTCCAACTACAGGTTTTCTAGCATGTGTCTTTGGGAATAGGAAGAAACCGAAGTACATTCTTAAAAGTTGATAATAGTGAGAACATGGACATATTGTTCTTTTGTGGTCTTGAAACTGATAATTAACCGTTCTCATGTGTAATGAGTAATACATTTTTAGCATTAGATCTTGAGGAGTAACTTGTAATTGGCAAGAAAAAGGCAAGGGTAACAGGCATCGAACTGTTGTTATTCCCTCTCCAGCACCATAATGCCAAATTTATATTCATTCCTTAACTGGAAGCACGTAAGTTGTCCGAGAGTGGCTGTTATCTGGCATTTTCTCAAGCACTAAGGCTTGGAAAAGTCGAAAATTTGGTCACGAAAAATGTCCATCAGCTATGTTCTATATAGGTATATAATGCTGATTAATGGCCTGGAAGACTATCCCAAGTGGAATCGGAGACTAATACGCTATAGTTTGGAAGATATAGTCAAATAGGCAAGTTGTGTGAGAGAGGCTGTTTTCTGGCATTTTCTCAAACACTAAGGCTTGCAAAAGTCAGAAAATTGGTCAATAAATAAGGTAGGTCAATTATGTTCTTTTTAGGTTTATAACGTTGGTTGATGGCCTGGAAGACTGTTCCACGTGAAGTCAGAGACTAATTCCCTACAGTTCAGAAGATATTTTAATATCGGTAACTTGTGCCACAGAGGCTGATTTCTGGCTTTTTCTCAGGCACTATGGCTTGCAAAAGTCGAAAATTTTTTCAGGAAAAAATGCCCGTCAATTATGTTCTTTATAGGTTTATAATGCTGATTGATGGCCTGAAAAACTATCCCAAAGGAAATCGGAGAGTAATTCCCTATAGTTCAGGAGATATAGTAAAATAGGCGATTTGTATGAGAGAGGCTGATTTCTTGCTTATTAGCAAGCGCTAAAGCTTGCATAAATCGAAAATTTGGTCAGGAAAAAATGTCCCTCAATTATGTTCTTTATAGGTTTATAATGCTGGTTGATGGCCTGGAAGACTATTTCACGTGAAATCAGAGACTAATTCCCTATAGTTTAGAAGATACTTTAATTATTGTAACTTGTGCGAGAGAGGCTGATTTCTGGGATTTTCTCTGGCACTAAGGTTTGTAAAATTCGAAAATTTGGTCAGGAAAAAAAGTCCGTCAATGATGTTCTTTATAGGTTTATAATGCTGATCGATGGCGTGGAAAACTATCCCAGGTAAAATTTGGAGAGTGATACGCTTTAGTTAAGAATATATAGTAAAATAGGCGATTTGTGCGAGAGAGGCTGATTTCTTGCTTATTAGCAAGCGCTAAGGCTTGCACAAATCGAAAATTTGGTCAGGAAAAAATGTCCGTCAATTATGTTCTTTATAGGTTTATAATGCTGGTTGATGGCCTGGAAGACTATTCCACGTGAAATCAGAGACTAATTCCCTATAGTTTAGAAGATACTTTAATTATTGTAACTTGTGCGAGAGAGGCTGATTTCTGGGATTTTCTCTGGCACTAAGGTTTGTAAAATTCGAAAATTTGGTCAGGAAAAAAAGTCCGTCAATGATGTTCTTTATAGGTTTATAATGCTGATCGATGGCGTGGAAAACTATCCCAGGTAAAATTTGGAGAGTGATACGCTTTAGTTAAGAATATATAGTAAAATAGGCGATTTGTGCGAGAGAGGCTGATTTCTTGCTTATTAGCAAGCGCTAAAGCTTGCATAAATCGAAAACTTGGTCAGGAAAAAATGTCCGTCAATTATGTTCTTTATAGGTTTATAATGCTGATTGATGGCCTGGCAGACTATTCCACGTGAAATCAGAGGCTAATTTGCTTTAGTTTAGAAGATATAGTAAAATTGGTAACTTGTGTGAGGGAGGACACAAAAGTTTGTATCGATGTTCAAGAGATAAATCTAAGCTTTCTAGTAGTGGCACAAAAAGCTCCTCCAATTGTCATTTAGAAGTCCTCCTTCACTCCTAAATCTTGAAGTTTTTAACAGAAAACCTTTATGATGTTTTGCAAAATCTTTTATCTTTCTTCCTTCTCAGCTCATCCGCAGAATGGTTGCTATAAACATCAAAGGAGCTAAAAACTCTACAATTTTTCACATGTATTTTTTGAAACCTCAACGCAGTCTGTTTCATCCTGTAATTTTCTTTCTGGTGATGTGCATGCTGAGGGCAATGGATAAGGCTGTTAATAATCTTCAAGTACTACTTTCTCCAAGCTGATTCTTCGGAACAACATTTTCATTCTATATTCATGGTTTTTCACATTTAGCATCTTCGCTCACAGTCAGTGCTACTGTGCTAATGTCTGGCTTCTTAGTCACTGATTTAGTAGCTAAATAGACAGACCCCACTGGTCAACTGATGCAACACAGTACAAGAGCTAAAGGGGGATGTGTTGTTGTTAATGCATCCGTAGTAAGTAACTCACTGGAGTTCTTTAATTTCCACAGAGGAAGTCCCCTTATCAGATGACAACAACAGAACTGTAGTGCATAAAAACTAAATTAAAAATTCAATAATTACAAAATCGCGTAAATGTTCTTCAGGTTAATCAGAAATCAGTTGTGCCAATACAATTCCTTACCTAAGCTCTTTGTTCAACCACACGCGCTTGGCCTTTAAAGAGGAGAAATCCTTGTCAAAAGTTTGAGAAGTCCTGGCTACATACATTTATTGCTTGTCTCAATTTTTAATGTCTCTCTTGCATGGTTTGCCTACCAGTTTATATCATTGTGTGTATATGTTTAAACCCCCAATCTTTCTCTGGACATAGTCCTTTTACCCTGCTTTTTCTCGAATCCAAGCTGAGATTCCCTGTCATAAAACGTTTAAAACTGATAAAATTTTCAATATTAGTGGTTTGTCCAAACTTTTCCAAACTTTGCCACTGTCATTATTCTCTTCAAATTCTTTGACATTTCTAGGTATTTCAGTAATTGTGAACCCTGAAAATGAGTTCCTACAACTCTCCCTTTAGAAATAACCCAGTAAATATAAATAGCACATGTAGTAGCTGTACAAATACCCTTTAACACTCCTTATAATATATTCTAGCTTGCAGCAGCTGTGTGCATTTCTTATATATGTGACAATATGAACATGGTATTACATCTCCGCTATGGTGCGAGGGGATAATTGTTAATCTATGATTACCAACGCAAACTAACTAATTGACTATATACTTTCTATGATTAGTTCCTCTTTTGCAACTATACTTAAACTTCCTTAACAGGGCAATTCCATGAAAACGTCAACCTTCAGGTCAAAATTTCAAACTGCTTGAAATTAGTAATGCTTAGTATCATTTTAAAGCTGAAAATGTGTACTTTTAGTATCTGTAGATGGATATTATGTAAAAGTGTGATATTGAGTCTTTTAAGAGACAAATATCAAAGTAGGTGTGTAATAACGTTTTTGAAAAGCAATTGGCAGGTTTAAATTTTGACTTGTTGAACATGTTCACCGGTTGGCAGACTGCCGGATTCCAAAACACATCCTATAATGGGAGTTAAGCTATGGCACAAGACCAGTTGGACAACCTAAGCAGCGCTACAACGATGTCTGAAATCGCAACATTAAAGCTTTGGACATCAAGATTGAAAGCTGGGAGAACTCAGCAGCCTACCGCTGCAGCTGGCGGAGAGTAATGAAGAAACAGGTCAGGGTGAGAGAGAAGAAGATTCGAAACCTGTCAGAGGAGAAGAGAGCCAGAAGGAAGACGTGCACGTCTGGAGACACAACGAATCGAGCCAGTGGAAGTGTGCCGGACACACAGGCACTCTACTTACCAACCATCCTTCCTTCGACTAATATCTGCATCTACTTTGACAAAGTTTTTCGCTCCAGAATTGGCGTCCGAAGTCACAGCAGAAGCTGTTCCAACAGTCGACCCCTTCTTGAAAAGAAAAAATAGTAATCCAACTAGGGAACATCATTATCTATGGTCAACACTGACCAGCATGGGCCTACTATTATCTGCTACTAAATGGTGCACTTTAGGGAAGTATTCCGGGCTCAGTCTTGCTTATTCCATACATAAAATAGAATAAATAAGAATCTTGGATTCAGTGACATTGGAAAACTGAATGCAAGATTCTTTTTTATCTACATCTTTATTTAGTGCCACCCTCATGAAAAGACGTAAATAAATAAAAATCTTCCATTCAGTTTTCCACTATCAATATAATGATGTACGCTGATGAGACGGTTGCTTATTATATTACTATATTAAGCAAGTGCTGAACATGAATGTAACAGAATTTTTGCAGTTTTGGATTTGCTACAGCATACAACAACAGGATAGTGATGACAAAAATTGATAGTTAAATGGTCAATTACTTAAAAAGTCCGATAACTTTAGGTAACTACATAGCATCCTCTCGTTTATTGAGCGTTATTAGTAACTTCAAAAAAAAATATCAAAAAATACTTTGAATGTTTGGAAGATTTAGATCATTGCTAACATTAGAAGCAGCAAATCCTCTGTAGATAGCCATCGTGCGTCCCACACTAGATTTCTCTGACGCGGTGTTTTATCAATGAGTAGTAGGAAATGGTATTGGGTTAGAAAGACTTTAAAATGAGCTATTATGATCGAAAAGGTTTTTCTACTGCCGATGTATTAGAAGGGTTCAGTTGGGAACAGCTGCAGAACAGAAAAACAAACACATATTTGTAAGTTCGTCTTGCTGTGCATGCAAAGTGAAGCCCTGTGTAGCTATATTTATATGAAATGTGAAGAAGTAAATCCTTATCATACCAGACACAGTTATTACCTAGTTGTAGAGAACGTAAACTGGAATGCATAAAGAGAACCTTTTGCTATGTAGGAGAAAATCTTTTTCATTTCATGTAACAAGAAAGGTCATAGGACGCATAATTCAACTTTTCAGCTACTGTAAATTTCAGATATGTTAATATAAGATTAATTACCATATAATTTTGTGTTATGCTATCTGTTAAGCATGCCTTTCATTAGAGTAGTGTTAACTGTGGATGATTAGTTTTCCTCTGCTTCTTGATAGATGATTTCTTCTACTTAGTTGGTTACATTACGTCATTACAATTTCTGCTTTTTCAGCGATAAGATAAGTCTTACATCATATGCTAATTTGCCTATGTCGCTATGACACAGCATAGGATTCCCCTAGTTATTTTATTAAATACGTCAAACACTACAAGAAGAGCTCCCAGCATATGGTGTTTCACCATGATGGAATGTAAAGCCAACAACTTGTTATCTTTATACTGCTGTCTTTATGCATCATCCCTCGCCATTAAAGAGAGAATCATTTTGTAACTTTTATTGGTGGTATGACCTTATAGTTACCAGTGTATTCTTTCAACTGCAGTGTAGGCATCAATCTATTAACCATCTTTTGTCTTACCGTCCATTCCGTTACCATCTAAACACAACAGGAGACCGATGTTGGGGCGGACGTCAACGGAAATAGCTTCCCACCAAAGCATCGAAGATGAATCAATCACAGAAAATTAGCGTCGAGTATAAATTTTAACACACAAAAAGTTGACACATCACCTGACTAAAGGCTAGCAGTATGCAGTTGAAACGTCGCATTCCTGAATGACAGTGACAAAATCGTGAGACCAATGACTACATGTATTGTTACTGTATATCACCACGATGAGCAACCCTTTCAATAATATTAACCATCTATTCTGTTACCAATCATTCTGTTACCACCCATTGATGTACAGCAATTCTTTTACCTTCCATTCTGCATCCTTCCAGTTATTTCCCATCCATAGTTTTACCATTTATTCTTTATGCATCTACCTTTTACCATCCATTCCTTTACCACCTCAATCTGTTAAAGTCCTTTTTTTTCATCCATTGTTTAACCATAGAGTCTTTTGCCACGGCATCTCTTTCACTATCAATTCATTTACTATGCATTCTATGATCATTAGTTCCGTTACTATCCATTCATTTACAATAAATATTTTTACCAGCCATTCTTCATCCATTCATTCTTGTACCATCTATTCTTTAGCCATTCATTCTTGTACCATTTATTCTGTTACCATCCATTCTTTAACCATTCATTCTTGTACCATCTATTCTGTTATTATCCATTCTTTAACCATTCATTCTTGTACCATTTATTCTGTTACCATCCATTCTTTAACCATTCATTCTTGTACCCTCTATTTTGTTATTATCCCTTCTTTAACCATTCATTCTTGTACCATTTATTCTGTTATTATCCATTCTTTAACCATTCATTCTTGTACTATCTATTATGTTATTATCCATTCTTTAACCGTTCATTCTTGTACCATCTATTATGTTATTATCCATTCTTTAACCATTCATTCTTGTACCATCTATTATGTTATTATCCATTTTTAACCATTCATTCATGTATCATCTATTCTTTAACCATTCATTTTTGTACCATTTATTCTGTTACCACCCATTTTTTAACCATTCATTCTTGTACCATTTATTCTGTTATTATCCATTCTTTAACCATTCCTTCTTGTACCATCTATTATGTTATTATCCATTCTTTAACCATTCATTCTTGTATCATCTATTCTTTAACCATTCATTTTTGTACCATTTATTCTGTTACCACCCATTTTTTAACCATTCATTCTTGTACCATAACTCAACTTGCTACGACTTTGTATATGGTAACCTACTATACGAAGGGGAAAGCCCAAATAAAGCCTCATAATATACTTATGTATGTTAATACACGTTAACACCCAGTTCAGCCACTACTGCTACATTTTTCACACTGTTATGCGAAGAATATAGGGCCTACCCAGTTTAATTTTAACTACTAAGCTACAGGTCGTGATAAACCAGGTCATTTGCTCTGTAGACAATTTAATTTTTAACATTCTTAGACAATTTAAATACAATTTAAGTGCATATATGAGGATCTTTGTACATAAAATATCTTGCTTAACCTGGAAGGAAAAAGCAAAATTCAAGGAATACCATTTCGTGGAAAACCACGATAACTGGGAAAGAGCGGTTTAAAATTTCCGAAAGTCGGAAGTATGCAGGTACAACTACATTAGCCATTGAATCATTGTCTGTCTTTAAAAACCGGATGTAAACTTTTGCGTGGCGATTGAACTCGCAATTTGGTGGTATGGATTAGTCAAATGGTTTACTGAAAAAGTGTCTTCTCGCTGCGGAGTAACCAATTCAAAAAGGCTGTTTGAAACAAGAGAGTTGGGGTGGCAGGGAGAATAAACCCAGGGAGCACCATGCACCAGTCAAAAAGCTTTTATTTTCTTAGCCAGGAATATAGCATTAAAGGTAGATGCTGAAGGTTCTCTGGGTTATAGGGGCTAAGATGTTGGGTGAGGGGCTGAGTAACTAATTTAAGAAGCTGTTGGAAACTAGGGGTTGGGGTTGGCATGGGGAACAAAGCCAAGGGACACAAGTCATCTTAGGGGTTATAGCCAGTAATCCCCTTTTTATGGTTGTTGCATAGGGAATCACTATTGGGAGCTAGCCATCCCAATTTATTTCATTAACAATTTGCTATATTTGCTCCAGACAACTGCCAGGTAAAACATAATTCTGCTCATCTTGTTGCACATCTTTACTTAGATTTTAAACTATGTTTGATAATTAGGCCGAAGGGGGGAGAGGAGAATTTGCACTTGTCACAAAATGCTTGCAAACATAAATTCAAATTTCCAGGTATTTTCAGAAAGGTTTGCTTTTAGAGGTAAACTCTGTACATAATGTGGTTGTTGTAGTGGGGTGACCAGGCCATGGCCCAGAGCCACATGCCTCTAAGGAGCCATGCAGTTGTATATCAATTTTCATATTCATAACTTATGCACAAAGTGGACGTAAAATATTTGCATAAGGAAATCATCAAATTCTGATCATTGAAACATATCAAGTAACTAAAACTGTTTATTTCAAAGGGCCTTAAATTACATACTTATAATTGTGTCAACACAACAGCTTTGGAATCTAACAAACTTGACTTTAAGTAACAAATTTATAATGAAATTTAAAATTGTTGTTACAGTATTTGTCTATTTGTTGGTCAGAAAAGGAATATGCAAATTTTAATACTTTCTATTTAACTTAATAATGATTGCTTTTCACTGCCCCGATTTGGTAAACTGAAGTTTATACTAATCATCTTGACCTTGATATGATTGGGAATGGTACAATTTCAAACTGGACTTACTTTGTGAGTAAAATTGGGGAATTTTCGCAGCGATCCCGATTCAAAGATTCCAAAATTCTACTGTAGTCCGCGTTTTTAACGTATAATTACAATAGCCAACATAATCCTATACAAACAGGATGGTAGGATTGTCTCCTTCATAACTGATTCATAGGAAGAGTGGAGATGAGAGAGCAACATTTCCTTATCTCTACTGTATGATCGGTTATAAAGCTTACGGGTGCAACGTGAGATTTTACAAAAAAAGAGGTGCCATTCATAGATCTCTTTATTGGTTACGTTAGCATTCTTATCTGCATGCAGTTCCACGGATTTGTACTAAAATGTGATCTCTTATAGCAAAGGGATATATGAGTGATGGTCAAAGTGCCCAAGAAACGTGTTCCGAGTTAAAACAAGGGATAAATGAATATGTAACCGACATTTTCTTGACCGCATGACATTATTTCAACCCTTAGACCCGCGGCTCCGAATATGTTTTTTTATTTTCTGACCTGTCGTACGTCTCCCAGCTCAGAGTCATCTTGTGCACTTTTTCAGGATTTTGGATTATTTTTGGCATGAACGAAAAACCAAATCATAAAGACCTCTTACTTGCCCAGGTGTTAATTGATAGGTTATTAACACTGATTAGGGGGTAATTATTGTATTGATGACGTCACATTGACATTTCCAAACATTAGAACATATTCATACGTAAAACTAAAACAAGTAAATGAAAACAGTGCCATACATATAATTTATGCTGAAAGGCATTTAACATAGGTACTACCTTTTTTAATTAGTAAAAAATCGTTTATCTATACATTATACACATACTTTCCGTGAAATTGTTTGGCTTAGACAATTGAAACATGTTCATACAGCGACTGACTATTTCTTGCTGTCTTTGCCATAAATTTTTACGTTTTGAATTCATGAAATACTTTATCATTCTTTAAGCATCAAACGGCTTTCTATGTAATACTATGTAATGGCACGGTGTAATGGTACGGTGTAATGGCACAGTGGTCCAGTGGTACTGGACTTGCATTACATATCGAGTGACCGGGGTTCGATTCGAGACAGTGGTGCCAAGGTTCACTCAACCTTCCATCCTTACGGGGTCGGTGAAATTAGTACCAGCGAACGAGGGAGAGGGGATTAAAGATAGGGTTGATCCTGCTCCATGGCTTGCTTCTCTGCCCGGTAGCCTAAATTGATGGGCGTCGCCCTTGGACGCCCCAGCTACCCTTTATTTATTAGTTAGCCTGTTTGGTGGTTTTTCTGTTTGTTAAGTGTAGTTTCAATGTCGGGCCCACTGCTCATCAGGGGTCTTTGATTGAGAGACTGCAAAGATAGCATTTTACAAGGGGAGGTAAGGGAGTAGCTTTAACCTTGCTAGTAAGAATATAGTGCAAGAACAGTAAAAATATAATCTGTGGTCTTCAGTTTATTTTATTAGTTCATGGTGGCGGTGGCTCCAAACGAAGCTACGCAATCCAAGGTCCCTACCATGGATCCCCCGCAACTTTGGCTTTTCATTATGACTAAAGATGTGCTGATTAGGTATTTTTGTTGGTTGAAGACTGTTCATTGTATACAATAACAAAGCGAACGGGAGTGAACGAGAGAGGTGGTGCACATCCACAAGAAAACTCACGAGCTTAACGTAACATCAATCAATGATAAGCACAAGTCAGTGCGTATACAGAAATAGATTTTAACAGTGTTTCGTCCTAGAAACACAGCTCAGTGAAAAAATTAGGGAGATGGATTGCTCATATTATCTCTCAAGGCTGATCTTTACTATACGTCTTGAAAAGTTGGTTTGTGGTACAAAACTTGGGATCTCGCGTAAACAAAGTTAAGTCAACAGATCCCAAAACAGACTCGGCAATAGGACAGCATTTGATTGAAACCCGACATTTGCTGACGACTGTCAAGAGGATTTGTTTAGGGTATTAGCGAGAGCCAGATCTCCTTTTCATCTTGCCGCTTAAGAGGCCGCATATATAAAAACAAAGAAGCCGGCACTCTGTCGACAAAAAGAATTTGTTTACAATTTACGCCTTTTAAATAACACGAGTGGAAGAAAACGTGTCGCTCTCATGACCGTTGTTTTGTAGGATCTTTTCGTTTCCTATAAATTCATCGTAATAGCTTTCTAATTTCACTCCATACGATTGCTGTGATCAGTGTATGGCGAAAACGTTTAGCAAAACGAATCCGTTACTCAACTATACGTCTTGGTCTCCTTCAAGAACAAGCACCGTAGAAGGATTATTTGCGCCATGGCAGCTGATGAAATACAGAAAAAAACCTCCTACCAAGCAGCTCTGGGTTGATGTTCTGATTCTACTCCGACCCACTCCACGAGATGTGTAGAAGCACAGCAATCACAAATAGTGCCTACATTTTTTGCTATCCTAGTCAAATCCCTAATTTACATCTTGGTACAATTAATGAGAGTAGAGAAAATATTTTGCGCAAGAATATTTCAGCAAGATCTGCACTCAAACCTCTGGATGACTCGTATATTACGTGGTCAGCTTCTGCAACCACTCGGCAACGCTGCCTCGAATAGTAAAGAGCAAATCACAAAAAGCTTACAAAAATATTTCGTCAAAATAGTAGGATTCCTTAAGGATTTCTGTTTTTACAAAAAAAACGATCTAAAAAAGTACATGTGATTCTCAAGAGTCGTTAACCGCGCTTGTATCTACCGAATTTTTGAAGGTTTGGTAACTCTAACAAGAGACATAGATTTAGATAAAACACCAACCATTACAGAATATAGCACTTAAAGTTTAAGAGAACCTAGTTCTAAAGTGAATATGTCATCGAACAAAGATCAAATGTGTGTACAATGATCACATGTCATACAATTTTTGCATGTGATATTAATTACCCGACAGATTTCGCTAAGAAAGATTTGCAATATTTCACCTACTTTGGTATTCTTTAAATTAACGCGGTTTTACTTTTTTGAAAATTTTTAATTCTTCCTCCTCAGAATGTTGCAATATATTTTTGTGATACATCAATAAGTAAGCTATTCGGGATCATAATCCCCTTACCGTGGGTGTCAAATACGTGCCGCTAAGGGTGCCCCCTTATGCGGGAGACATATATTCTCCAAAACCAAGGTATCGTCAATAAAATTGTTCGTTGTTCCCGCTTGTTTGCAGCGTAAACAGAAGAATGAGCATGCACTTTGAGTTGGCTGCAGTTTCTTATGGGGAAGAAAGAAGATGCACTTGACGAAGTTAATGCTGAACAACTGATCAGTGAGATTCGTTGTGAGTTTGAAATCAAGAACGCCCATATTGAGGAAATGGACTCTCAAATTGCAAAATTGAAGGAAGATGTTAACCAGTTAACATCCAGTATTCAGATAGCCCAACGAAAAGAACAGAAAGAACGGTTGGCTAGAGAACAAAGTGGTAGAAAAGTAGAATAAATGAAAGCAGATTTAAACAAATATCGTCGATCCCGTAAGGCTCCCTGCATTGCCAATTTCAAATCATTTGAAGCGCTTGATTCTGGTAAAGATTCTAAAGATGAACTTACATCGAAAGAGAAGGAAAAGCCTATGGATGATACTAAATCTCTTGAAGATGGTTATGTTGAAGATTTAGATGATTTTGACATTGGCGAACCAAATATTTCTGTGGACGTATCAGACGATGATCTCTTCGGACGAAGGCAAGACATATTTTACTATTTGTATAGGTAACGTTTTTAAAATTACTAAGCGTTCGTTGTTTGTATTTGACTACAAGCAGAAGTCACATGTCAAGCAAAAGTTGATGATGATATCAATATCCCCAATTTCCCTTAAAACCAGAATTGCACTATACAGTACTGATCAATATTCATTTCCGCATCAGTTCCAAGTTGGAAAATGGGAAGAAATTTGATGCTCATACTGTATCTTTGTCTCTGCATGAATTATACAATATTTGCTTTGAAGAAATATGATAGCCCATAATCTTTCGTTTTTCTCACTTTGATTACACAACCCATTTCAGACCCCGACAGCATCCTCTCATCTTATCAAAGTTTCATGCAATTCTTTACCATTTATGCATGTTGTACTTTGTGTATATTGGACATTGTGATCAGTTTAATAAGAGTTCTCAAGGTTTTTGGGGGAGACATGAACCGTGATTGTGTGAAAGTCATTTGTTGTATCAGTTATGAATATGATGGCTCACTGAGTAACTGCTCAAAGAAGTTGGAAGATTACCTTAATTTAAACTACAATATTTTTCTATACTGTAAACGGCAAACACCTACAAATTACACATCAACCCCAATCTTCTCTTGTTTCTGCCAAGAGTCTTTGCGTATGCCAACTACAAAGCAATGTATAACTGATTTGGTGCATGAAACCGAAACAAGTGCAAGAAGAATTTTTTTTGCAATTTTTCGTGTTTTCTACCTATTTTTGTTATTTTGTTGCCATAGACCACAGAAGATAGATCCAAAAGAACTTGAGGCTGACTTTTATGGAAGTGATCATTCCAGTTGTGAAAATGAGAATCAGTTTAAGGGATATTTGCCATCAAGAATTTGTAGAGGAAAAGAGGTGAGTAATGGAATACTATTAATGCAAATACATTAATTACGTCTTTGAACAACATCAAAGCACTGTTCAAGGATTGATTTGATGATCTTCCTTTTTACAATAGATACATACATACATATATACATGCATACATACTTATACATATGTGGATGTGGATGTGGATGTGGATGTGGATGTGGATGTGGATGTGGATGTGGATGTGGATGTGGATGTGGATGTGTAGTTTCTTAGGGGCATTGAAATAACATGGAATGGTGAGGATTTTTCCCGAATTTCAGGTTAAATGACCCCTTCCAGGCACACATTAATACACTGTAACTATGCTATGCAGACGCGAGTGCAAACATACTCATTAATAATGATTACATAACTTTAATTGGATTGATTAAGCTTGTATGTACAGCTTTGGCTTTACTGAAAAGACTTAAACATGATAAATGAGATAAAGATGTCCATAAAGACCAGAAAAAGGGTAGGTAAAGACCTCCTTACCATACCAGAGTATCGTTACCGATGGCGAGGAAGGGAAGTACAGAAATCTAGACTTTACGCTCACACAGCTTTAAATTTTATCATTTTTTAGTGGTCATGTAAGTCAGGAAGCCACAAATGCTTAGCAATGATTATCGAACTACAAAGTTCCTGTCTATTTAATCAATATTGATGAGGGCATCAAAATACAAGCATTCCTTGACAGCTGATTTTGAGTAATTTTATGGTCCGGCATATATCAGCAACGTTGATTGTACGGATAGAGAACTCACATATCTTAAAGGACGACAGAAATTTTTTTACACAAAGAATAAGACATCCATCTTACAACTGGAATGCAGACCTATGAAAATGGCCGTCTCCATCAAATGGCTCATTCAACCTTCAGTTTGAAAGATGACGACGGAGAACGTTGGAAATAAAAAGTTCCTGAAACATGGAAAAACTAACAATGTCAATTCTGTGAGCGTCGCCAACACTCAACACAGAACAGAAATGAAAGTTCCACTGAAGTCTATGTGTGAATCGTCCTACAAAATAAACGTTTTATTGGCAAAAGCTACACAGCTAAACAAACCACGAGAGATTTGAAAACTTTGATAACAGTATGGCGGTAGTAAAATTACTTTCCAAGTGCAAAGAAAAGTGTAAGCCAGTAGTAAATTGCTCACTATACTATTCCAGTAAAACCTCGTTGTAGCACTTATCTGACAAGCTAACTGTAGAGACTAACTACATCTGTTCGGCACTGAAGCTAGTCTTCTTCTAACTTTAAACCAAAGTCACAGCATGTAGCATCTCATATAAAATTGTCTTTTGCCAGCCATTGATAACACTAGAGGCATTTTCTGACCTATTTCACGTTTACGTCTAATTTTGGCCATTACTAAATGAGTAGCCAAGCTAGAAACGCTCAAGTATGCACTACAGTTCGACATTTCCATGTGCCCCCTTGTTGACGGTTTTGACCGTTTGCATAGCTCAAATATGGGCGCCACATTTGTCCTGTGAACAATGAAGCGTATTTTTACGTTCTCCTTTTGTGTCACATGGCACAGTGAAAAGTCAAAACGAGGCAATAATATCGGCAGCTAGTAGTTCAATTTCAACAATTTTTACGGTAGTAAAGTCAAAATTCGACAGAAAGAATAGACGGAGGCATATCAGTTAAGTATGATAAACAAACTATCAATATATTTCCCACCACTCTAGGTACGGTTTAATGTTCCGTGTTTGTAACGTTTACCTCAAGTTTAAATTCTTATCAGTCATAGAAGATAAGTATTCAATTTCCCTAGAGCGTCATAATGCCCTTTCCCTGTTTTAACGTTTTTATATTTCTTTTAACATAGGTTTTTATAGTCTGTTTTAGTTTTTATATATATATATATATACATAACTTCTACCTTAACTATGATTAATAAACGTATTAGTCTGTACCACCACACTACAAACTTGACATCTAGGTCTACCACATTTATAAGTACCACCTACTCTACATTCCTCGATAGTTGCTAGTTTTGATCTAGCTAAGGCATCCCGTAGATTCTTAGCTGTTCGAAAGGCTACCATTGGTTCCTCAGGGAACACTTCCCTGCACTCCTCCGATGTACTTAGGACATACTGGAACCTTCGGAGAATACCTCAATACCTTATGTAGTGAATTACAATTTAGATTGCAACTCGAGTAATGTAGTTTACCTTTTAGAATGTAGGGTCTGTAATAAGCAGGATGTAGGTAGTACTAACACTAAGTTCAGACGGCGTTTTAATAATCATAAGTCCTTTAGTAGGAAATTTGAGAGAGGTTGTAGTGTGCCGCAGATGGATTTTTTCAGCATTTTAAGGAGGAAGGTCATAACGGATTTTTGGAGGACGTCAGAGTTAGACTTATAGATAAGTTGTATGGTGGTAGCCGACGTAGAGAGTTATTTTGGCAGTTAGAATTAGGTAGTTTTTCCCCGAACGGTCTTAATAGTCATGTAGTAGACGTGTAGAACTTTTAGCTATTCTGTTTTAATTTCTAGTTCAGATTTGCATCCTTTCTTAGTATTGTTTTTTCGTTCTTTTGCATGCACACCTGTCACTTCATGTTTCTCTCTCTAATTCCGATATTTCTTTTTACAGCCCCCTTGGTGATTTGTTGTTTATTTTCCCTTTCGTCTATTATTTGTTTTGTTCTTTTCTTTGTTATATGAAACACCTGTAAGTACAATGATTAATCAGTGGTCTATTGATAGTACGATCTCTATGTCATTTTATATTTGTAATTTCTAACAAATCTACTACCTTATGCCTTTCAAATTTCGCCTCCCTATAATTTTCGCTCCCTTTAATTTTCTTTCCTTTAATTTTCACCCTCTGATCCTTCGTTTGACCCCCTTTAATTTTCGCCCTCCCCTCCCCTCCGGGGACGAAAACTAAAGGCATACAAAATTTCGGGATGCATTGTATTTCTTTGCTTGTTTCCTACGTTTTTAAATTTTCCTGTGGTGGAAAGATATTGCAAAACAACATATCCCTGCAAACCTGCCCATACTGCAGCCCGCGCAATTAGATATAAAACGCCGCAGTGAGGGCAAGGCACGGTGGAAATTACCACAGCGCTTTTTTCCACGGCAAAGAAAAAATGCTGACTTATATGACGCTGTAAACAATAGCACTCCTTTAAAAAACTACTAGCCTCCCATATAATTTTATTATCTGTGGTATTGAAGTAGACTACCTTCTTCAGAATGCTCATGTATCTATGTCTTTGCCTACCTGATTGCCTTTAATTTTGCCCCCCCTCCTGAATTCTAAAAATTGATTTTACTCCCTTTAATTTTGCCCCCCCCTCCTGCTGACTCTCCAATTCGCTCCCTTTAATTTTCGCCCCCCTGGGGGCGAAAATTAAAGGGAGACGAACTCAAGACATGATAAACTCTACCATCTATGGCAATGACTGAGTCGAAAGTGTATTTAAAAGTTGATTTCAAAGAATCTTGAAACCCTTTTAAAAGCAACAATTGCAATTCTATTTACATAAGCTTCGAAGACGACAAACCCGTCTTATTCTGATTTTTTATTATGATTGTATAGTTGTACATAACATTATTGCATATGTTATACACTTACTTATAGTCAGCAAACATTTTAGTAGACCGCCTTGAAATGCCTTCACGAGATCATTTTCTATGTCATGACCAACGAACTGAAATGAAGAGAAAACCCGACGGAATAATTTGCAATTCTACTGAATATTTAAGCATTATTTTGAAAACATATATACATGGCACCAGGAGGTAGTAACAAAAAACAGTTAAGAGGCTTTTAAACTCTATCATCATTATAATCAGCATCATTATTATCATCCTACTCATCAATGACCATCATCTTTATCCACAGCCTCAACAAGAACAACTACATCATGGTCATTAACACCAGCATCTTCATCATTACTAATCTGATCGTCGTCATCATGATTGTCATCATCATCGCAATCATCAATACCACCAAAACCATCACCATCACCATCACCATCACCATCGCCATCACCATCACCATCGCCATCACCATCACCATCACCATCACCATCACCATCACCATCACCATCATCGTCATCGTCATCATCATCATCATCATCATCATCATCAACAACAACAATACCACTACCACCACCACCACCAGCATCATTATTATCATCATCTTCATCATTACTACAATCAACATGCGCAACAGCAGCAGCAACCGTAGCAGCCACAATACCACCATATTTTTGAAAATGCTACAGTAAGTGGTTTTCAAGCATATGACCCACAATAGTCTCTTTTCAAACATATCTATGATCAGAAAAACATGAAAAGTGACTACAATAATATGTTACATAAGACAAAGGGCGAAGGTGCACAAGAAACTTGGTATCTCAGGTTGTGCATTTAACTTGGAGCAATATTTCGTGTCATATAATCGTGAATAAAGAAAACACAAATATAAGTTAGAGTTTTTACGCCCCCACGACATTATAACACTTATAAAAGATTTTAGCCATAATAATTTGAAGGTTGGCAAGGTTTAAACAATGATATGTTTAGAGTTTCGTCAACATTAAACGGTAATTCAAAGGCAGAAATCATAGCCTCTGGAAGGAATAGGAAATGGTACAATAAACTGTGGAAGATGATTCACTTACCTTGCGGTATTCTATATTTATTAACCTCAGCATCTGAAAACTGTGCTTTGCAAATGTATCCATGTACTTCTTTTCCATTTTTGCGCCTTTGACTTCTTGTAACTGAAATAAGAAACAGAGCATTGCAATCTCAAACTGCAAATGCGTTGTCCAGAATGGATCTATGTAGTAGACCGATAAAATTTGGTTGCCTTAATCCGTGACGACACTGATGTATCATTGTAAACGTTGGCGAAAAGAGCAAGAGAACAAGAGCGACCGGAGACGCTTTGCAAATAGTACGTTGGCAAGGGCCCACAGTGGATTATGTATCAAAGTCAAGTCACATCTGGTGAGAGGAGAGAAGCAGAGGTTGCCTTTGCAATTTCGAATCAACTTTTAAAAGAATTTGAGTCACTACCGACTAGAAAGAGTGACCTTCTAATATCACTAAGACTTCACACTGTACAAAGAAGATACATGACATTAATCTCAGCCTATGCACCAACAATGACCAATAAAAATGAAGCTAAAGAGATCTTCTAACGTTCATTAGACAGCTTGCTCTCCGACTCCTGCTGGTGACAAGCTTATTCTACTAGGAGACTTCAATGCAAGAATGGGAAAGGAACATGTAGCATGACCAAAAACATTGGGGAAGTTTGGAATGGGGAAATGAACTCAAACAGTGAAATGCTCCTAATGAAGTGTTTATGAATTATGAACTGGCTATCACAAATGTGTTCTTCAACTTCCCAGACAAGTGGTACCACTCCTGGAAGCACCCAAGATCCAAGCACCAGACTCTCTTGGACTACATCATTACTAGAAGGTGTGGACTGAAGGACTTCCACAGCACCAGAGATATGAGGGGAGCAGGGAGGCTGTCATCACACACACAGGCATTAGCTCTTCCCTATGTCATTGTAATCATAGACAAACTGCTGAAGAGGAGAGGAAGCATGCCGCATGCATTCCCATTGTATCCATAACCAATGAATTGATGCATTATATAGATACACACTAACTAAAATCCAGGGAAATATATTTGAATAGTAAAGAGGTATGCTATTAATCTTGCTCAAATATTTGAATGTTCTCTGAGTTAGGTCTCCTGATCCAAAATGTAAACCAGAACAAGACATATCCAATAAATTATTATTAAAAACTTAATCATAATAAACAAACCTATCCCTACCAAAGCTAACAAGAATCTATTTATGACTAAAACAATGATTGTGAAACACATGTGTGTAAACCCCTACATTGCTATTAAAAAGCAAAAAGATTAAATCTATTTAATCAATGTCTAGCTCAACAATGTACTTCCCATCTCAACAAACTATCCAAGCAATGGTTTCATGTACCATACCAGAGTAAAAAGGGTAGTAATGGTAGGCAATGGAAAAGACAGATCAAAAACAAATTCCTAATATAAAGATCAGTGCCAAGCACAAGGCGCAAAGATGAAACATAGTGAAAAAAATAGGATGACCTTTCAATGAATTCCACCACCATCTTCAAATTAAATACTTACACTTCATAAAACACATTGAGCTGTGTTGTCCAGTGAATAGGTCATTTGCCTTCTATGCTGAAGGGTATGGATTCAATTCCCAAAGGGGCATCCGTGACAACAGGAAGGGCATCAGGTATTAAAGTGCTCTCAGCTTCAGCAAAAGTCCCATATAAATGAGCACACTCCTAGCCCCTGAGTACAAGGCATAAAACCCAATAGGCGGAGGCAGAGAATGGATGAGAACAGGTTCAGAATGTAGGTCTTCGAAATTAACGCATTTTCTGACATAAATACACCTGAGAGTAGTAACTTTTACAGGCTTATTTACAAGCTTTGACAGTTTTCTGCCTGTGGAACATAAGAAAAGTTTAATTTCCACACTTGTCAATTGTATGTTTAATATAATTTTGTTCTAACGATCCATGACATTGCACTGAAAATGTAGTTTCCTGATGAAAAATGAAAAATAAAGTCAGAATTGGCTAGTCATAAGCAAAATGTAACTATATAGAACAGGATCCTGTGCATGTTTACAAATCGGCAGTCGGAACGGGGCGATAGGAGGTGGAGGCACTGGGTTCACGGTATCTATACGAGATACATCGCTTAGAGAAGAGAGGTTGGTAGAACAAGCCAACAATACAAACCTGTGAATATATGTAACTTCCACGAAAACTATTTTTTGTCATACATAAGAACTTGCTGACTGTCGACAGCAAGCACGCTTCCCTACACAGCACTTTCAATATATTTCATCATTGATCCGAAGGAAACGCGAAGAAACTAATGTGACCAGGCAAAGATATTAATTACAAATCACGCCCCTCTATATCGTATATCATAAGACAAGTTACCTGACTTTGTGTATGTTTACCTCGTGATCCAGCATGCACATCATGTGTTATCCACAGAGTCACAAGACTCACACAGGCTAAGGTAACGTACGATTTTATTGGCTAGAGCAATCGTCAGATCGCCGTGAGCCTAACTCATGATCTGGCCATCGTGCTCTATAAATACAGGCGTAATTAGGGCCTAATTTAGTCTTTGGTATCGACTCCAACATCGACATTGCAAGCTCACTTCTCGGTAAGTCGTATTTTTCACATAGATCGATAAATCTCTGTTGTTGTTGCAGTATTACATTGCATTGTCGCATCTGCTTATTGATTGGTTGACATACAGAAACATCTTTAGGAATAGCTTAGTTGTACTTGCTGTTGTAGAATAGGGACAGTCTATAGCAAAGTTTGTTTACGTTTTGGAACTCTGAGCTCTTCCTGACCGTTCTTTTGACTTTAAAATGTTAAATCGAACTAGTGTTAAATGCGTTGTATATATTTCTTGTTGTAGACGTTATCGCTCTTTTATCAGAAACATTTTGTAAAGGAATTGAAAATACCACAAGCCGGTCAAGCCTAAGGCCGAACCAACAACCTTGTGTGGTAGAAATTGTCGAATCTTGATACTTCGGTCACACTAAGCCACAATTAATGTGCAGTTTCTGAGATTCGATATTTTCGTACCTCACTTCTCCCACAGATAATTATTTAGCCCACGTATGAGATCATACCTTTTGAAGAAAAATTACACCATGTGATACTAAACATTAAGGGTAAAAATATGGAGGTAAAACTCGAATACAAGCCAAAAAATATTCCATCACTTAAAAGGAAAACGTGTGACTATTGAATAATCAAAGTTCTCAGGGAGGTGAAAAACACTCGGTACTTACACTGTAGAACGTTACCTATCAACAAACGTACGCCTGACAAGTGCCTCTCTTTTAAATTTCCTTTGCAGATGCATATATGTGGTTCAAAAACGTTGAAGGCGATTCAGGCTACTCGCATCTAGTACATTCTGAATACTAGGCTTTAAACTGTCACTTACAGGAAGACCTATCAAGTCTTCTTTTGAAACCCCATTTATTCTTTAAAGAGGATAAATAATGGTAGGTGATACTGGTAACGGTCGTTGGTAATGGTAGTGACCGGTGGTAATCTGATCACCTCACCAATGCTGAACTTTATGGCAATATACCGCGTGTAACTACCACCATTCGTGAACAAAGACTACGCTTTGCTGGTCACTGCTGCTGGTCGTAGTAAAAATGAAATCTACTCTGAGGTTTTACTCTGGGAACTAATACATGGTAGACGATCCCGTGGTAGACCAAAGAAGACATACATTGAACAACTTTTAGCTGATACAGAGTACACCAAAGAAGATCTCCCTAACGCAATGGATGATAAAGAAAGATGGAGAGAATGTGTCATTGCAAGCTGAGCTACCTCGACCTGATAGATAATACCAGATGTAAAGGATTACAGAAACGCAATAGGTATTTTAGATCTAAGTATACCAACATATCAAATGTTACTATAGGTTAGGGATTCCAACAAAGCGGTCCTGGCCTCGTATGCATGTTTGTATACGGATTCTCAAGAAATATATTGGGTTCGCCAAAACCAGTTAGCTCATATTCGGAGGCATAGATTTGGAGGCTTTTCTTCGGAGGTTTAAGCTCTCAGGGTTGTAATGGGAGGTTAAAATTGAAGGTCGTCTATTCGGAGGTTTCACAGTGGGAAAAAATTAAATAGGAAAGGTAATGCTAAATAAATTTAGGAATCTATAAAGGGAGGGCAGGACATCACGAATCAGTCCAGATAACCATAGGAGGGTCTTTGCTTTGCAGACTAAAAGAATTTGTTTTTTCATAGGGCTTTTTCAGTTAATCTACAGCTCTAGCTGGACCTGGTTGGTCCTTAAAAGCAGAATCACCTAAGTAATCCACATTTTGATGGGTTAAAAATCCTGTAGTAGTTTCTTTGCTTTAATTAATGTTTATGTTCTGAACTTTAAGCAAACTTTTTAAAGTAATGATAGCCAGGAAATACTGTGTTCAGAACATGATAACGTTGCAAAAACCTACAGTATATATGAGCAGGCTGTTAAATGAGGAAGCCTGGCCTTACGTAAACAATCTGTGTACGGCAATTAGACGATGTTGTCATGGGAAGCAGTATGGCGCAAACTGATTGTGTAATGATAATCAGAAGCTAGTACGTTGAAGAGGAAACTATTGTGCAAACCAAAGCAGGTAATGTTGTGTTGGGTAATCTAACCTTGCAAGTAATGGAACTTTTCAAGCAATTAAAATATACCTCGAAACAAGCAACATCACGTATACCATTCACTTCATGATCACTTTCTACTTCCCATTTCAATCGATGCCCCATTGACATAATGCACTAGAAGTCATTAAGAATTGTACAGGGCTCTCAACGGGCAGATATACTAGCAAGCCCCAAAGTAGGTCAGATTGAGGAGAACATTGGCCTTGGAAGATGTCTTTTATTGAAGGAGCTAAATATGAGGCACCATTGCTAACTTAGCCCAGCCCACTCTATTTCGGAAATGATGTGTTCTTACAATTGTGGTCTTCTTTCAACGAAGTGCTCAGGAGAACCAACGTGTATAGCATCCAGACACTGCTGACAAAGCGCAGGCTCTGGTGGCTTGGACATGTACAGCGGATGCCAGATGGTCGTATACCGAAGGACCTTCTCTATGGTGAACTGGCCCATGGCGCCGCAAGCCTGTTTTCTTGCTGTTCTTGTGATTCCTCGGCACGCTTTCTTTTCTTACTTTCTCTATCAGCAGCAAGTTTTTTGGCATAGACTCTTTGGGCAGCTTCCTCGGCTGTTGCCATTGAAGGTTCTTCAGTCATTTTACAATTAAACATTTTTCTGTGAACGAATGTCTTAAATACCTTTAATGACGTCATCGTCATAACAAACATGACGACAACTAACTTAATGACGACATGACATGATGACATGACGTCACTCGACAGACCCACAGACAAACAACTTATTTATATATATATAGATGAAGATTTACATAAAGTGGTTATCTGTTTATGCCGAAGATTGCTTATCAATTTTCAAAACGTGATGCTTTTACACCTTACAAGACCGATTTAAGGAAAAGAAAATAGGAAAACTCTAAGAAACCCAAAGCATATTTCAAAAAGATTTAATAAAAAATTAAAGAATATATTTTTCAAAAACAGGTTTCAAAGTACAGAATTTTTGAAAACGTAGAAAAAAAATAAAAGAAAGGTCTAGCTTGGTAATAATTTACTCACTACTCGAAGTGTCAAAAGTGGAAATAATAGAAAAGAAGATATTATCTTCACTTCCATCTATTGTTGCCTACTTTTTCAGTAACTTTAGGCAACCTTAAAGTTAACTACCTTTAAAAACTTCAATCTTGAGAAAAATCAATTAGCTTCATTGATAGGCAACTTCAAAGTTAGCGATTTTTAAAAAACTTCATTTTAGAGAAAAATCGAAAGAGCAAAATCGAACAGAAAACATCATTTATAGAAACTACTTGATAGAACTTTGAACTTGCATTTTAATTTATCTTGTGTCATATCAATCCTTTAGAAAGAGAAAAAGATCGAACAAATGCAACTATGAAGTTACACGCTCATACCCGCAATGAAGAGTTAATATTAGCTAGTTGAGGATAGATTTACTTTTTTCTGACTGCGCCACTGGGCTTGCCGTGTTGAGATAAAAGGAGGACACCTTGAACTCTTTTAGAAAAAGAGTTCAGCCGTCCTGCTCAAGGGACCTTTGATTATGCTTTTCTGCTATTCAATGAATTAGCTGTTGAAAACTGTAAATATACTGTTGTCTTTCATAACTTGGCCTTACCTAACAAATGCAACTATGTTGTTACACGCTCATACCCGCCATGAAGAATTAATATTAGCTAGTTATGGATAGAGTCCTTTCAGATTCCATCAGACTTGGACCAACTTTGTTCAACCGTCCTGCTCAATGGACCTTTGATAATGCTTTTCTGCTATTCAATGAATTAGCTGTTGAAGACTGTAAATATACTTTTCATAAAAGTGTCATGCGCTCTCCAAATACTCCAGATTTTTTTTTTTATTTATGTATAGCTTTCATTCTCTAATAGTGGGAGGGGGATTCTAGTGGCTATTGCACGGCAAACAAAAACCAGAATAGCTTGTCTTAGTGTTTTAATTTCGTTCCATTGCAAATGAACCACCGTGCAGCTGAACCCCCGTGCAACTCAACCAACGTTCAACTGAACGCCGGGACAACAGAACCCCCGTGCAACTGAACCCTCGTATAACTGAACTCGTATACCTTACAAGTAATTGAATTCGGACAGTTTTCAAAATAGCGCAATGAAATGGTTCACGAAAGTTAAACTAAGCGAGATATATTCCGAATATTTAGTTTTCATGAGGTCAAACTGCGGTAATTAAATCGGTAAGAAAAATATTACTTACAGGGACTTTAACTTCTCCAAATTAGACAGGTCTACGCTTGCAATAGCGACCCTACTCGACTGATGTGCATAGCTATCTGGTATTCCTTTGGATACTCTTTCGTGTTTCCAAGTGGTGCAAGTACACCTGGTTTGGAAAACCTGGCGTAAACGAAAAGGGCTACACTGAGGTAGACACAATATTTCTAGAGCAGATATAACCTCAGATATAGCCTATTTTCACACCAGTAAACATTGACAAACATTATCATAAGTCTTGATATGGAGATGGCTCCTGTTACAAGTAACAAATACGATGTAAATCAGTCTGTTTGCTGATTACATCAACAAAAGATCACCGTACAAAGGGGTCTTATAAACTTGAGATTGGAAGGAAAATATACTATAGTTTTAAGCAGGAAAATAAAACTTAAGGGTGCCCTCCGAGGAATCAAACATCAGTGTAGTTTTTTTTATCAAATTCAGTTTATATGCCAATATTAGCTCATTACTCATCAATTAAGAAATTGTCAAAATAGATACAAGCTGGAATATTAGTTGAATTATGTTTTTAAGCGCAACGCGGTTGAATTGTTCAGTAAATTATGATACGATGTACATCAGGATTGCAATCTGAATGTGATGTGGATTATAGCTTGGATGGTAGGTTTAATAATTTAATGAGTGACGAGATACACAATGCAGTGGATGATGATGACATAGATGGTGACGTTGATAATGACGTGGAAGACGAAGTGTATAATGACGTAGATGGTAACATGGACGATGACGTGGATGATGAAGGAAATTATGACATAGGTGGCGACGTAGGCGATGACGTGAACGACGAAGTGATCTATGACGTAGGTTGCGACGGTGATGATTTCATCGACGGTGAAGCCAATGATGACATAGATGGCGACGTAGACGATGACGTGAACGACGAAGTGAATGATGACGTAGACCATGACGTAGACGATGAAATAAAGATGATGGGGATGATAACATGAATATTTCTTAAGACGGAGCATTAAAATGCAAACACGGGCAATGTAATCTTTAAAAACTGTAAGCGTGTACGGCTTTTAAGGAATTTCTGTCCTAGTCAATGGATTTGAAATGGTTACTCTAAGAGGCATAATGTGAGTCTGATAGATTGTGATTCGGCCATTGGTACACATTTACTACATCAGCTCGACTGTTTGTGGGCCTATACCAATGATTGCTTTCGTATATTAGCTAAAGCTAGATCAGCTTTCCATCTGAAAGTTTTAGAAGCGGTTTTCATCAAAACCCGAGATCTTTTACTTTGCCAACAAAAGAAGTTTTTGTTTTCTCTGAAATTGTTCCAACAATTTTGGCGCCTTTAAATTGTTGTTAGGTCCTTACGATTGTCCAATCAGCGGTCGACAAATTTTTGCTTCGATCCCTTTCTTTGTTTGTGAGTTATCATAAATATTATCCCACCGTTGGGAGAAGCCTCTTCTTGGTTGTGCACTAATACGTAAAACATATCAAAATGGGGCATAAATTCTGGAACGGGAGGTGGTAAAGCACCTTTAAATTTGCCTGCTACAAAGAGAACGCCATATAAGCTCGGGTTACTTCACTACAGTAGGCTCTTTGTCTGCCATACGTTACATGAACTCTAATACGATTTTAGGTTGAAAGTATTGAGTCAAGAGTAATGGACTGTATGCTATACCGCACCCAATCTAGCCCCCCTCTTATCCACCCCATATGACTGGTGAGTTCAGTTAAAGAAAATCCCAAATAATGTAACAACGATTAAAGTGCCTCCAACGCAGGTGAGCCGTGAGATACTGAAACCAATTTTAGTTTCTTTTACCGATTTTGACGGGTGCCCCGAAGTAGGTAAGCCATCTCAAGAAGTTACAGATAGGAAAGGCACAGATTACTTTCAATTATTTATATACTTTTATGATATCTACGTACTATAAGTATACGGACTCACATTGCTCTTATGACAGCACTGCTGTAGTACGTTACTATTCCGTTTTGTCCTGAGTCCCTATCCGTTGCTTTCACAGTAAACAGAGATCCAAGCTGTAAAGGTGGCTTTGGAAAGAACGTATAGGTGATGTCTGGGAGGTAAGGACAGTTGTCGTTCACATCCTGAATAAACACCTATGAAGAGCAAAAAAAAGGCGAGTTAAAGTGAGCTTTGAAAGTAGGGACGGTGGTACTGGACTTGCATTACAAATCGAGCGGCCGGAGTTCGATTCAAGACAGTGGTGCTAAGGTTCACTCCGCCTTCCATCCTTACAGGGTCGGTGAAATGAGTACCAGCTATGCTGGGAGAAGTGGTCAACAACTTGACTTGGGATAGTGGTGGCGCCCACCCCTACCACTGTAGTAGTAGAAGCTAAAGAAAGAGGAGCATTCATGTTGCCTCAGACAGCAGTCGACCATCTTCTTCTTCTTGAAAGTAGACAGGATTTCAGAACCGCTTAATCGGAAAGCCAAACCCGAATTTGCAACCCAGTTTCAATACCGGTGGTTATATGTTCGCTTTAACGATATCAGCTCGCTGTAGCATTGTATCCGCCCATTTCGGGATGCTAGGGAAGCCACAAGCTCGAAAATGCCCAAATATTGCTAAATCTCTAATTCTGCAGTTAAAACCATAGATTTACAAAAGAAATTTAACTACAGTTCATACATTTTTGTCATGCTATATATCGCTTTTTTATATCCTTGAACTTTTCAGGGCCCTCTAGAGCTTTGGGGGACAATTATTGCATAAGTACAAAGTACATGGTCGAATCTCCCTGTTTTTTTCATGGTTCATTTCTGGTACATTCTCAACAGTATTTTCAGCAGGTGACGCTGTTCAGTTGAATTTTTGATCAGACTGACAGCCTGGTACAGGGTACATTAAGTTTGAAACAAGCTAAAGTTACAGTTAAAATAAGTATAGGCGAGTCAATTCAAACCATGACATTTGACAAAGATTCTCTAGTTGAGAAGGTGGTAGACATAGGCATGGAAATAGTCAAGCTTAAATTTACCATAATGTTCCGAGCCCCTTTGGCCGTGCGCCCATGGTTATGGCCATATTGATGAATATAGGTATTAACCTAATAACGCAGTAGACGCACGAGTAAGGAAATATAGTTATAGGTATCTCATCCGTGATACTTGTAGAACAACGAATAACGAATAACGAATAACAGATGACAGTGCAGAGCATCTAACAAGTTGTCATATAAAGAAGAACTAAACGTTATAGTATAAATGACGGAACGGAATCAGTTCAGCGTACGTTTGCCAAGGTATACTACGTCAGCTTATCACACTTAGTAAATCAAATTTGAGTGCGTAAGTCCAAACCAAATAACAGTCATAGCAACATCAGAACTTTATCATAAGAGTTTTATCAGATCTGCGGGACAAATAGTTTCCTAAGAAATTTATGGAACTCAATTTAGGAGACTTTGATGAATACAGGTATAACCTAATCACGCAGTAGACACAAGAGTAAGGAAACATAGTTATAGGTATCTCATCCATGATATTTGTAGAACAACGAATAACGAATAACGAATAACAGATGACAGTGCAGAGCATCTAACAAGTTGTCATATAAAGAAGA
>JAAAKM020073195.1:47952965-47994299 GCA_010016025.2 Alatinidae sp. Z8VKAUB7J3 | reverse complement strand
ATCACGCAGTAGACACAAGAGTAAGGAAACATAGTTATAGGTATCTCATCCATGATATTTGTAGAACAACGAATAACAAATAACGAATAACAGATGACAGTGCAAAGCATCTAATAAGTTGTAACATAAAGAACAACCAAACGTTATAGTATAAATGACGGAACGAAATCAATTCAGCGTATTTTGCCAAGGTATTCTACGTCAGCTTATCACATATTCCACGTATTATAACATCAAAGAAAGAGGTGACTTGCTCCTCCACCTCCATTGGTGAACCTCACTATGTGCCATTTTGCAGCTTTATGCTTAACCAAAACTCTCATCTGATTGCGTGATTGATAACAGTGAAGTGACATCCGCCATCTAAAAGCACTAGCGAAGAGACCAAACAAGCGTCAATCGCATTCACTCCAGACGTCCTCAGCATGTTAAAAAAATGCACCTTGGAAAACACGAGCCTTTCTCTGTCTGACTCAAGAAATTATAAGAAAAGCATTGGAAAAAATATATCTCACTTGCTATATGTCTCATTTCACACAATAGTCTAGTCAGGACCCTCCCCTTAGCAACAAATGATGTATTATTGATGAGCTGGTGCCAAATTTACCTAGACGCTCCACCTCTCTTATCTCAACATCGTTTTGTTAGAAAACTCGTCAAGGCGTAATATGCGTTGCGGTGACCGTTGGGGATGGTTAACCTACTTATGTGCAAAGACACTTGAATTTTATAATGGGTAGCATTGGAAGCAATCGTTTCGACCCAAGAGTGTGGCGTGATTGGATGATGACATAGCATAAAAAGCGCAAAGGTGAAAACGTAGGACAGCGAGGTATCGAACCCCGTCCTTCATTTTTACAACGCTGATGTTCTAGCCATTACACCATGGTCTCTTACCATTGACGCAGAGAATTTTCTGTATCTGGCTCGCAGCCGCAGTAGTTAAGCAAAAACCAATCGAATTTTAACTCAACAAATAAACCTCCATACTCTTTAACATCAACTTCTACACACCTCTACCTCGTGTTCCTGATTACAACATCTGCGGCCCATAGGAAGCATGGGCACTAATCACAATTACAGTGGATACAACATCACCCCATAGGAATTATGATAACATATTTTTTTTAAGGGCGTACTTTCTTGTTTTGGCAAGACCTCGCATTGTTTTTCAGCATTGTTAGGCACAACTGAAAACAGGTTGCAGATAGTGGGGCACGACCAATTTAATAGGTTGCATATAGTGGAGCACGACTAAATACAGGGAGCTGTTGCACCGTGTTCGACAAGTTGAGCTCAAATCCCATCCACGAAAACTTGTCCTCTTGAAAACATGTAAACGAGGCCAAGAGAGAGACGAATTGTTTCCGTGGCTAGAAAATAGATTTAAGTGGTTTGAAAAATGGAAAGGACAAGGGAATTCACTCAAGAAAAAAGTCATCTTTGAAGTTTCTTGGTCGTGCTGGGCACGACAAGCACGCCTTTTAGCTACGTCACTGGTAAAAGGAAAACTTCGACACTGATTGAAATATGCATAGGCCTACATTCACAAAGGTACTATCTGACCAAAGCCAGCGAACACAAAATCAAGCGATTGGCAAAGCAAGCCGGCACAAAATGTAAATAATGGAGCACTCGGCTAAATCGTATCTACTGCAGTATGTTGTTATTTGTTGTCTTTTGATGATTAATCATCATTATCATGGAACGGAGAAGCAGGCAAACACAGGAAGGTATTCAATATCTCTTTATCTGGCAAGCAAAACAGCAAAAATGTCGGGATCGTTTTCTGTCTTTCAAAACCATTCCTAAGCTTGTACTAGTCAATTGTCATAATTTTTACAGCCCGTTGCGGCATGGTATGCTAGTCAAACAGACAATGATCAACATCGATTAAACTTGACGAAAGGACAAAATAATAGAGGAACGGGAAGTATTGCATACTGTGATGGAAATGTATGGGTTTTTGCAATAGGTTGCTCATGAATCCGAGAGCACAATTTCCCCCCGGGGGCTATAAGCTAGGGCAAAGATCTTTTTCAAACAAAACTGTTGCCTTAGGACTTAATGGACATATCCCAAAGATACAGTAGTTATTTTATTATGTCTGCTTATTAAGCAATCCAGTATCTAATTAGGGAAAACTTGTGTTAAATTAGTGCAAAAATGTTTCTACGTTCATTTGTTCTAACGATAAAGTTTTTATAGAGATTGCATCAGGGGCAGGATAGAAACTTTTTGCGAATCTGATTACACAAGTTTCATGTAAGTGCTTTAGGGTACAGTGCGTTAGACGTTATTGAGTCATTGTGTGATGCAGCTCTAAACTACTGATTTCACGAGCATCAGTACTTGTGGCATAGTCACATACTAGTGTATCTCGTATTGGATTAGAGGGTGGCAGAAAACTGAAAACGTCGAGGGAGCGCGGAAAATAACGGCAAAATTTCCTGTGGCGTAATGAATTTGCATTGTTGCATAATTACGTGTATTGTACCTACAATGAATGAGCATGCTGCAGAGGCTGTATCTGGTAGTCGGTGACACCATGAGGGAGCGAGTTACCATTATCTAGGCGTGAGCCAACGAAGGCATGAATCAGTTTTTCAGAAGCTGCTTTTTAGAGCTATTTTTAGATCTGACTTATGCGACGGAGTTGACAATTACACGTGTTTTCTATAAGCAACTCAGCTGCTTAGGTGTGACGCCTCGATTTGGTCCAAAATCTAGGCAGCAAGCTAAGCAACTCAAGGCCTTAAATTCAGGAGGGAAATTTTTTAAACGCCTGAAAAACAAATCAAGAAAAGTTTTTCATTAAGAATTGATTACAAACTGTTGATATATAACAAATATCACACTGTTGATCATGTGTCAAGCAAAAAGATTAGAGATCCAACCATCATTTGGTATTTCATCGGCTACAACACAACGAAACTCCAAGATAACCTGTAGTGATACCTAAGCAACTACTTAAGCAACTCCAGGCTTGATTTTGGAAAATTGCTAAGCGACTCGAGGCCTGACCCCGAAAAGGGGGTTGCTTATAAAAAAAACGTGTACAGATTTTACTAGGGCAGACACACGATACGACGTGCGATTCAACGAGATTCTCAAAAGCTTTAAAACGAACCAAACTGTTCACCTAAGTGATATAACCAAGCATGGGCAACTTCAGCCTACTAATAAAACTAATCTCCAAAATAACCCAGGGAGACCCAAACTAAATTAAGACACCTTCGTGTATGAAGACACTGGACTCATTGACGTAGAGAGGGTACTGGCTAACTGTTGTGATGGGTAAGGGTGTGCCAGAGTAACGATGGCGATGATGATAATTATATCTGTACCATTCTTTAACGATTACACTCTGCAAACTTTGTCGAGTATTTAGACGACCTTGCGCTGTCAATACACCAAACGTATACGTGCAAAGGTCAGTAACTCGGTCGCCTCTCATATAGTGTTCCAAAATAAATTATGCACACTCTGTCTAGAAACAGAGAAACCACGTAAAAACCCTTAAAGATGAAGAAATATTTACATTAAACCACCTGCTGTTTTTGCTTTCTTTTCATACTGGAACGAGTCCGTGTTTCCGTAGTTTTAATTCTCTATCCAAAAACGCCCGATTTTGATTTACAGACATGATGACCAACATATCGATTTAACTAATTAACGCAATATGATATCCTAGCAAGAGACCTGTGCAAAATCATGATAAACAAGGAAGAAATGAATTCTCTTACCTCAGGAATACCAACTTGCAGATTATCGACACTGTTGTGGTATCTGTTAGATGGAATGTCCTTGTACGATTCGAAGTAACTGGAAAAGAAATTTACCCGTTATAGTTACTGTTCTAAACAAGGGCTCTGTGGAGGGCCAGGTGATTAGCGGCAAACAGGATCGGACTAAAATTGGGTTATAAGCCAGTAAACTACATGCTAGGACGGCCTTGGTTACTCGGTGGCAACGAGATGCCCAGCACAGTATTTTCTACGAGATGCTGAAATTATTTCAACAGATTTAGACTTATCACCCCAAAAGGACTCCTTCGACCAAGTATAATTGTAAGTTCATTTGATTTATCAAGATTTTGTCAAAAAGTTAGGAGCAACTCACACAGTCAACTACAAACAGCAGGACTTTTCAGATGTTGTTGTTAAGGAGACCGATGGTAAATAGTGCTAAGAATGAGTGTGACAAGTGTATATAGTATCAGTACTCCTTTCAGCATTCTCACCAGATAGTTAAAACGTTTGCATTTATTGTAAAGGCTAAATGTGACATACTAAGAGCAAGTAAAACAGTCACTTCCAAAGTAGTTCTGGCAGATTTAGGTTTGTAGAATTGAGTAAAGCGCACTGCATCTATACAGTGCCCTTTTATGCTAGGTACATCAAAGACACGTGACAAATTATATATTTGCCCTGCAACTTACGACTGCTGTTAATGATTTTCTTCTGATCAACCCATTGGGGACTGCAGACTTGCAGCAGCCACGCAAGGATCGAACGTGTGTTTTGCGATCATAGCCACGACCTAATTTGACACCATTATGTGGTGAAACACAACAGAATTCGTCTCTAAAATTTTACAGCACAACCAGGGTCGGAACCTCTGAATCTCACAAGTCTTGGATTATGAGACACTTGCTCTAACCACTTGACCATGTTGCCTCTAGAGGAACATTTGATAGTCATATCTAGGTTCATGTATCGATATTATGCAATGAGTATGTTTTATGTTAATATCAGCCACTGCCATCATAATCACCACCATTATAGTTCTTATTATTATCCTCTGTGGAACGAGTAAGATGAATGAGAAATAGACCCAAAAGAACACGAGAAATTAACGTGACCCTTAACAATTGTGCGTGACATAATATCTTTTACAGAAGTGTCTTGCAACCTTCATTTTGCCCCTACGTGTGCGTACATTGACGGAGGCTGGGAAAGTTCAATAAGAGAGGCAGATAAAAAACGAGACGCACTTATGAAACTTTAACTTTAAATTTAGCATCTGTCTGTAGCTAGAAATCTCCGCATGCACTTGTTTCGTATTTGCTTTGCAGGGAAGGGAGTAAACTTAATTCTTGATCCGGTTGGAGCATCGTATTGGGAGAAAAACATAAAGTCATTGGCTGTAGATGGACGATGGGTTTTGTATGGTTTACTCGGTGGAGGCAAAATTGATGGACCAATTCTGGCTAAACTTCTTGGAAAGCGAGGACATTTGATGGCAACAACTCTCAGAACACGATCGCTTGATGTAAGTAATAAGATTTGCATGGCCTTCATTAATTAAAAAAACTGAAGTAGATTTTGTGCGAAGCGTTGCGGGTGGCTGCTATGCTTCTATTTGTTTGTAAGAGAAAATATACGGAGATGTTTCTCAAATTACGTGTTATTTGCTGGGTTTTCATATTCCTTAATCCAATAAGATTAGCACCCGGACTATCAATCGAATTAATTTCAGTAGAACTCCCCCTTAAATATCGGGTTCTCTCTTGGAACGTTTTATTTAATTTAAAATATACTATTTCGAGTACTCAGTAGCAGATTTCGTATGTGTAGCTTTGGCCCAATCTCGTGAAAAGCATTGTAGCACCATTGCCCCAGCACAACACCTCTGTTATGACAGTACTAGCGAGGTTTCTTCTCTCAGTGACCATCAGGGATACTTTTGATTCGTTCTTGCCCTCAGAATCAACTGACATTATGCAGTTTGCAGTAGCAGGAGCCTCGATGCAGTTTTTGAACAGCAATGATCTTAGCGCGTACTTAAATTGAAGAACGTTAGGGTTGTTGTTCCAGCCTAATCTACCCGGTACCTTGCTGAAGAACATCTCCAGAATGTCTTCGGAAAAACGATAAGTTAGTAAATAGTCGAAGTTTCCAACTTCTCTGGAGAATAATGTGCCAGCAATTTTGGAATGTCCTGGGTGGAAAATTTCCGAAAAACTAATTAGCGGGGGGGGGGACGTCTATTAGGCACCTAAGAGTACATATTCATATCAATTATTGATACATCTGTAAAGTTTATTTAGGTAGATTTATTCATAAATGAATGTTAGAGATGAAGAAATGAAATGATAAAGAGAAGTAACTAGTCTTATTTTAGTTTATTTACTTCACATGCTCTCTAAGTTTCCATGTCACGTCAATCCCCCAGGGAGATCTCAGGGGGCAGATATTAAGCATAGGCTAGTATTTATAGAGGCAAATATTTCAAACATGTTGCAATAGTAGATTTCGGTGATGTCTCAAAAGTTAAAAGGCACCTTTTATTGTTGTGTTTTACCCTCAGAATAAAAAAGAAGCTGGTAAAACCTAAATCTAAACGGATGTGGGTCGTAGTAAAAGCTTGCAGAGGCTAAAAGATATGGAAGTGGGGAGGATTTTTATTTTTGTGAGAAAGAATGCCCCCATCTGTTAACTAGGGTATGCAGTATATTCTGAGGGGGCATTTGCGTAGTTTGCGGAGTCTTGATACTGTATTATGAAAGGGGTAAACCTACAGTAATCTCTCAGTACAGCCCCCTGATAAGCAGCGGAGCCATAAGCAGAGATCGCTTCTCGGCCTTTTGGCAAGGAATGGATGTAGTATCTGTTCTCATTGATGACAGATGCTTTCCATAATCCGGGCGGTTGAGCCTGCCTCATGCCTTGCTTCTCTGCCTGGTAGCACAAATTGAGGGGTGTCGCCCTTGGACACCCCAGCTGCCCTTTATTTATTAGTTAGCCTGTTTGGTGATTTATCTGTTTATTTAGGGTATTTTCAATGTCGGGCCCACTGCTCATCAGGGGTCTTTGATTGAGAGATTGCCATAAGCAGCGATGTTTGGTGTTTGGTGATTTTTCTGTTTATTTAGGATAGTTTCAATGTCGGGCCCATTGCTCATCAAGGTTCTTTGATTCAGAGACTGCCATAAGCAGAGGTAGGACTAGAGCATTGTAATTCGCAATGGTCTGTTAAAAACTTTGTACAAAGATATATATGGTTGCCAGTTGGTACGTGTCTTAATAGAATTGATGTCGAATGACTTATATGGGTCATTTACTCGCCGTCTTCGCGTTATGACGGTACTAACGGTCTTTGTAATACAAGCGTGTATGCAGGTTAATTCTGCATCTTAGAAGGGGTAATATTTCCTAGAGTAAATGATTGAGAGTTGTAAGATACCAGTTACGTCCTTAAGTAAGAATATCAAATAAGCAAATACTCTCTTGAAACTTGTTTTGGCACGCAATACAGTAATATGGTAGTGTTGCCAGCTTAGGTGTAAACGCAATATTAGATTGAGACCAGCGTTGACACATAAAAGACAACAAATCCCTGACATCAATGACTTCCACTCACTGCGGAATTTGTCTGCTAACCCTACCTAGCACGGGCTTTTCATGACTTAGCCTAGCCCGGAGTGTGTGGGGGTGTGTGTGGGGGGATCTAGTAGGCCCGCATCTATTTAAACATGTATAACTTCGGATACCAAAGGTCAAATGCATTGAAAAAGAACTTCTTGTGTTAGATAAGTATCACTATTAAACAAATCGGATGCCAAATGTCAAATGCATTTCAATAGAACTTCTTGTGTTAGATAAGTATCACTACTAAACAAATCGGATGCCAAATGTCAAATGCATTGAAAAAGAACTTCTTGTGTTAGATAAGTATCACTACTAGACAATTCGGATACCAAACGTCAAATGTATTGAAAAAGAACGAGATTATCGTCCGTACATATTAATTCAATTCAATGATATAATTGTACGTAGTGGAGCTAACAGTTGCCTTTAAAAAAAATTGAAGAAATAACGTCAATAGGAAATATATGATGATTTGTGTCAAGATTTGAAGTCAAGTTTTAATAAGTTTGCATACATCAACCTTATTATGAGCACGATTAGAGGGATCGCAAAGGAAAGTAAGTAATTTCTAATGATGATGCATGACCTTTGAATTGTAAATCATCGATTGTTCAAAATTCGTTAAGGGTATTAGCGAGAGCCAAATCTCCTTTTCATTTTGCCGCTTTAGAGGCCGCATTTATCAAAACAAGGAAGCCGGTATTCTGTCGACAAAAAGAATTTGTTTAATAACACGAGTGGCAGAAAACGTGTCGCTCCCGTGACCGTTATTTTCTAGGATCTTCTCGTTTTCTATAAATTCATCGTGATAGCGTTCTAGTTTCACTCCATACGATTGCTGTGATCAGTGTATGGCGAAAACGTTAAGCAAAATAAATCCGTTACTCAACGCAATATTCGAGTTTTGTACCACAGACCAACTTTTCAAATTTCAGACTTGGTAAAGACGTATATCATACCAGGTAAATGCATTAATGCTGTAGTGAGATTACCGAATTGTATTGGATGAAAGCAATAGATATTTCAAATTTAAAAAAATTTACATAATAATAATAATGATAAACAATGATATTATTAATGAAAACGACCTTATCGATCAAACTTTAGATCTCAATTGAATAACTCTCGAAAATTCAACTTTAATTATTTTTTACCAAGGAGTCCTTTGATTTAAAGATTTTTGACGTCGATGCAAATAGGCTTATGTTGAATTGTTCTAGAGTACCCATCAGAACATCTTACTATATCTTTAATAGTTGCAATAAAGACTGGACTTCCCTGGAACTATTGCTTTTGATGTAATTACCTTTCTTCTCTCTTTCCATTTTTTTTTCTTTGGTTTTATTGTTGCTATTGTATTTTTGTAAATATACTAATTAAACACTCCTGTATATCAATCCAGCTGTCCCATGTACCATGCCCGGAAAAAACAGCAGGAAATGTTATTGTATCATGAAGATTAGCAATAATGGCATTGAGTTTAAAAAACAGAATGAAAAACTAGCTAGGGTTTAATTGGAAAAAAAATGAATAAAGTATCCTTTTTTCCAAAAGCGCTCTTTCTAGCCCAAAAATGTTCAAGTATAACCCAAGGAAAAGAGTTGTATTCAAAAATCTTTAAAAGTGTCTGATCTCTTACCTTAACTTATTAAATAAAATAAAAATTCATCAGAAAGTAAGGAGCATCATTAAAACTTTAAAAAACATAAATAATATAATATGTGAGGATAGCTGCCCCCTCCTCAATCCCTTGCTCTTCATTCTGAAGCTTTTTAGTAATTTTTAGTTCATGTGAAGTTTTTATAAGGTTCTTATTCCAGTTAATTGGGTATCATCTTTCAGAACTGTTTGATATAAGTGTTGATTATTTTTTACTTATAGTTTTCTCCCTCTATTTTATTTCTTTTTTACTGTTAATTTTATTTTCGCCAAAATTTTGACATTATTCTAGATTAAAATTTATCTTATCCCTTCTTTACTGTTAATTTTATTTTCACCAAATTTTGACAATTTCTTGCTAATATTACCTTTCCAGATTCTTTCATTTTATTCCTCATATCTAAGTTTTGCAATGCTTCAATACTTGTTTAATTTCTAGTTATTAATCTCGTGTCCCACAGAGTCAGAGCACCAAGAGCTAAGAAAACTGCCACTGTTATCAACGCCTCAAATATGATTGCTGACCGCCGCCAATTTCGTTGTCGTGGTGCTTGATTCTCAATAGCATGCGACTCTACTAACTATAAATATATCAAACAGTTCGTGGTAACGAATATATTCCTTATATACGAATTAAATTAAAGAAGGCTCAATAGTAACCAAAACTCTAAAAAATTGAAATTTGATATCAATAGATACATCAAAAGAATTGCATTTTAATGCTGATTTTAAATATATAAATCAAATCAAATTTAGTCTTACCCATCAAAAGTTACGAGCCTGAGAAAATTTGCCTTTTTTTAAGAAAATAGGGGGAAACACCCCCTAAAAGTCATAGAATCTTAACGAAAATCACAACATCAGATTCAGCGTATCAGAGAACCCTACTGTAGAAGTTTCAAGCTCCTATCTACAAAAATGTGGAATTTTGTATTTTTTGCCAGAAGACAAACCACGGGTGCGTGTTTATTTGTTTGTTTGTTTTTTTTTTCTTTTTCCCAGGGGTCATCGTATCGACCAAGTGGTCCTAGAATGTCGCAAGAGGGCTCATTCTAACGGATATGAAAAGTTCTTATGCCTTTTTTAAGTGTCCCAAAAAATTGGAAGGCATCTAGGCCCCCTCCCACGCTCATTTTTTTCCCAAAGTCAAAGGATCAAAATTTTGAGAAAGCGATTTTGTTCAGTATAGTCGAAAACCATAATAACTATGTATTTGGGGATGATTTACTCCTTCATAATCCCTGGGGGAGGGGCTGCAAGTTACAAACTTTGACCAGTGTTTACATATAGTAATGGTTATTGGGAAGTGTACAGACGTTTTCAGGGGGATTTTATTTTGTTTGGGGATGGGGCTGAGGGGAGGGGGCTATGTTGGAGGATCTTTCCTTGGAGGAATCTGTCATGGGGGAAGAAAAATTCCATTAAACTTCCTAACCTGTTGCCTATGAAAAAAAGAGATTATCTTCTGAAGAGAATTAGTCTCCGCGCCTGGAACTCTCCATGCGCTTTCTAAATATAATATCACAGACTGATCAATAAAATGAGAGAGGTCTTTAGCTGTTTTTGAATACACTGTTTAATTTTATTTCTAGCGGGAATGTTTCTGAGCACGCTGACCCCCAAATTCTACGTTGCTCTTACTGGCACTTCATCTCTGATATCTGGATTAATATTGGTGAGTTTTTTTTTGTGTTTACTTAGAACTAGCTTGTATTTACAAAGCCTATAGAAAAGATATTCTTTTTATGGATCCAGTAGAAAATTATTTTCTTTTTATGAACCCCTTAAAATATTTTCAGTTTGGATTGAAGCAATCTGTCTTCTTATTATGTCCAAAATCAAAATCTGGAATTTTATACTGTTCTTTCCAGGTAGTTATTGTGCTTTTAAGTTTTCTTCGGTGGAGTATATTTCAATGGTTATATTCACTGAGGTGCATCTACATTTCAGAAGAAAGGAATGATCAGCCGTGATTGGGATAAAGACTTTCGAATGGCTCTAGCTCAAAGATTATTAACTAACAAATTATAGGTTATTATCAGAACGAGTCAGAACGAAGTTCATTATTCTGATGCTTACTTTAATTTTGATGTTTATTTCAAATCTAATTCCTCAAAAGAAAATGAAAATGTCTTTGGGATGCTTGAAAATCTTACTTCCGCATTTTATTTTAAATAGGGCTATTTTAGAGACACCCGCTGGTTTTTGGCATCATGTAATTATTTCTCAAATCGTAGTCGTTGTTCCTAAGGACGAGATGGTCAGAGCCATCCCCAACATATCTGGAGTGACCCAGCGCTTCTTGGAAATTATTCATAAACAGTGTAGGGACTCTAGTTCACCGACAGGGGGGGGGGGCGGGATTCTATTCGTTTTTTTAATGAAGGTACGAATACAGGTATTTTAAAAGTCTATGAGTGTGGATGGTGAATTTTCGTTTTTCTTTTGATTTTCCAATGTAAATACTGAAAAAATGTACCCCCAGTCTACAAATTAACACCAATGAAACAGCATGCATTCCATTTCACAATATTGGGGCCTAATTGATATAGTTAGTTCGAGCTTCAGTTGCATATGAAAAACTGATAACCTAGCATACAAGCCATAATAGTTTTTTTTTTCACGGGAAATAAAGAGTGACGTTAAAATAGGAAGATCAGGTATTTTCCTATATATTTGATGATAGTGCCTTCTTTCACGCTAAAGTTTGACTCTTTTCTTCTCATCAATGCTCAAAAACGAATGCTCCAACACGAATCCAATGAGACAAAACTCTTAATCTATTTTCAACAATGAAGTTTTAAGTTCAAAAATTCTGCAAGGCAGCTGGTAATTGCAATGCTTACTGTTTTCCAACTTCCTGTATTTTTCACACTCAACTTGTAAGTTTTTGGGTAAAGAGAGTGGGCCTGAAGTGGCTGTAGCTTCCCTGAAATGTAAGATGATTTCCTCTCGCTTTTAGTTTTAATTTGGATCTTTGATTAAATTTGAAAGCCTTTTTTAAATAAATTTTCTTTTTGTTATTGAGATTGCCCCGCTTTAGGGGATTTTTCTTCGTTTTTTCTTAAATGCAAAGTATTTCAGGCTCCTAACTTCTTATGAGTTATTTTAAATCTATTGGATTTTATATATTCGAAATCATCGCAAAAAGCAAATTCTTTTGATATGCCCCTTGTTATCAAAGTTTTGTTTCTTATAGTTTTGGTTATTATGGACACGTGCTACTCTTTACTTACAGTTTGTTACCACGAATTGTTTGATTGCTCTCAGCTTTTACCAAAAATATAATAGGAAATTATTCTTACAATCGTTCAGTAGTGCACAGGTGTAACCAAGAGTGAACCTCAACTGAAGAAAAGACAGGACAGAAGCTAAAGAAAAGGCTTCATTTGTCCGACATTTGTCAAATTGACCCTTAGATTACTGGCTTTAACGTACTCCAATTCTGTCATAAATATCAAACATTATTGTAATCTTTTTGCCACAAGCCTCTGTCAGGGACGACAGCTGTTAATTAACCGCTTGAAAGTAAAAAGAAAGTAGTGTAGAATTATATTGTTCTTACTTTAAATGCTAACTTTAATTAAACAGAAATAATCAAAATATTTTTCATTTCTTCACCTCATTTTATATTTGGAGTGCACACTTAGTTCAGGCAGTGCTCTGCGTGCTTTCTTGTTGCTCTATAACTAAAAAGTTTTGTCTATTCTATTTGTAGAGCTTGACTCGTCGTCCAAATAGTCGGCGAACTTGTACAGTTGCTGTAGGGACCGATCCAGACTTGGATGTTGCTCTAGCTATATCCGCGTCAATACATCAAGCAGAAACAGAGAAAGAAAAAGTAATGGAAGAGAATATGCTTATGGAAGCAGGGATGGAAGAAGCTATTGTCGTGTTGAGGGAAGATTCTTTAAACCTAAAGGTATTTATTTAGAACAATGGAAAGGTGTTTCCAAGTTCCTACCACCCCAATGTGCCCAAACTGTATTTGTTTTATCCAAGTTTGGCTGAGAATTTGCTTTACTTGGACGTTACTTGGCATGGTGACTCCCGCGATTTGAGCCAGATACTAAGGTAAATCCAGTCTTTTTCGAAAAGTAAGATTCGAACGAATTTGATTTTTTTTTTTTTTTTGAAAGTTCGAATTAGTGATGATAGAAGCTTGAAAATGCATTTTTTTTTCCCTAGTTTGCCTATATGCACATCACAGCAAGTTTCGTTCCCCTATTATCTTTAAGCCAAGTCCATGATAGGTAGGGGAGGGGTTAGAGTTTCGAGTGAAGTTCACATTCTACTCACTTAATTCTGAAAAGAACAATGAAAAACAAAAATGAATTTTACTGTTACAGAAAATGAGGTGAAAATCGTCAATTGATCGTAAATTTTTTTAAAAAGAAATTGCTCTTAAAATTGTTATATTTATTTATTTAAGTATTTAATTTCTCCATTAAATTGATCTTAATTACCTGTGACCTTAAAGTTAGTTTTATGAAACAGGCCTTTTTTGAGGTGTTTTCATTGAAAAAAGGTTCTTGATTTTAGCATTTGAACTTAATAAATGACCAATTTGCCCCTCATTAGACTTCTCACGCAAATTCTATACTAATTTTCAATTACCAGCTGGCTATGTTTATTGCAGTAAAGCATCTGTCAAACTTAAGCGTAAAGATTGTTAAGGAGCAAAAATTGTATTGCCATGTAAGTTTTTTGAGAGTCTAACTTTCTTTTTTACTGTAACACAAGACAAACACTACCATTAATTGGCAGTAGGCTGTTTAAGGAATTAATTGGCAGCCAGTTCTTTAATTTTGGGAATCATAATAGCGCTTATTGTAAGATAAGTACTATTTTTGAAGTATTAACCCCGTTCGTCTCCCTTCCTTGATAATGCACCAAAAATTGGATCTAGCCAATATTACTTAAACAGGAAATAATGAATGAGTGACAAAATGTCAATCAAAAGATTGTTTGTGTTTGAATTTATACAAAAGAGAAGTATTTCAAAATTTACTAAATTAGTTTACTCTTTTCACAGTTCACTGTGGCAAGAGTGGCGAAGAATTGTAATATCCGTAACCTTGTAAGAACCAAATAAAAAAATTGTATAAATCCCGGTTTCCTGGTTTAACTAAACCTAAGATAGAGCCAGGAGGATGTTTTCATTTGGATATTCTTAGTACTTTAAGAGCCGCCTAAATTTTTAAGAGAACAATGAAACTGACTGTACAAATAGTTCACCTTAATACTCGATTTAAACCCAAGAGATATGAAACTATACTGTCTCGTTTACTAGTTCCATATATTTTTTAGCTGCGTCTACTCCCACAAAATGGGATAACAGAAATAATATTCAGGCTTTCCACTCCACCTCATTCAGTGAATTTACAAATTCAGTGTCTTTAGTCACTTGTCTTATTTATTTTCCATTAAATATCACTGCTTATATTATTCCATACTCGACTGAGGTATTTTTCTGGCTTGTATACGCAAAGCATGAGCCAATTTTATAAAGTGTCTTTAAAAACCGCTTCATTAGACCCATCTTGATATATAACAGAGAAAAGGCTTTTCTAACCTAGTGATGTATTTTGTCTCTGCTATTCCCAAGGCGCAAAAACCAAGAATTTGTGCGTTTAGCCTACTATTTGCAGTCCAAGGAGAAAATTTAAAACCTAACTAAATCCTCACTGACCTTCAAGATAAATTATTTTTTCCAAAACCAAAATTATGGCATCATTCTGCTGTTTATTTTCGCTGAGTGAGCAACTGGTATTGAACCCATTTTTTTTTTAATTATACAGAAGAAAATAGTTCAAACTTCAAGTAGAATTGTCAATAAACAAGGAGTCCTCTAGAATTTCAACAAAATACCATTTCTTATTCTTCAGAAAAACAGGGTAGCAGGTTTAACTCCATTACATGATAAAAGGTATATTCTGTTCCTGGTTGAATATTTTCATATTCTATTATGAGAAATCAGCAATTCACAACTTTCTTTTGACAAGTTGATATCTCTGGTGAGGTCATTCACCTCGTCAGGGATAAATCGTCGAGCAGTCAATGATATATCCTTATAATTACTATCACATTCAGCTGTATCAGAAGGCTGACCACAAGCACACGGTTTGTCCTAAGAGAAAGCTGGCATCTGGAAAAGTATCGGAAATGGGGCTTTTTCTGAGCAAAGATCAAAATTTCATAGAAGTACATTGTATTTTTGTAAACGAAGTTTCATACCCATTTTGTAAAAAGCGAACAAAATTATTATTTGTTTAATTAAAAAAAAAAACTAAAAAAGGTCAAATAACCTGTTATGCCCCGTATCCAAGGCAGAACAGGGTGATAATTAAAAACAGTATATCTAAATAAGTAAAACTGATACTTGACTTTTTATTTGTTTTGTTTAAGGAAAACAAAACTATTTTAAACATATTCTTTCATAAAATTAATCTGATTCTGATTAATTAAATCAATTAATTAATCCGATTAATGAAAGTAAAACTATAATTTGGCTTTTTATTCATTTTGCTTAAGGCAACAAAACTAGTTTAAACATATTCATCACATTTATCCTATTCTGAATTACAAAATTCACATACAAGGATAGCCTCATCGTTCTCGCTATCAATTCCTGCACAGGAATTGTTTGCCAATTTTTTTTACATATGGAACAGACAACCCTCAGTTGATCTTCAGTAAAGCTCACAAAAATATAAATATTCACTGTCGAAAACTCGTCAGAATCATTGCCATAAGTTTCGGGTTATGTCTTTATCTTCTTGTTTTCTTTCGTCGAATTTCTTTACTCTTTCAGGCCCTTCCCCTTTGTTGTTAGAATTTCCATTTTGTTTTATTTCTTAAAAAGTATCTTCAGTGATTTTTCTGTCTTTGCAATCTTCTTTTCTTTTTTTGTTTTTGTCGCATCCTCTGGCTTTTTTTTGTATGGTGTATCAGTTATAACTGTAGTCTTCCCCCTAATTCGATTCGTGCTTTTGCACATCCTCTGACTTTTGGAAAAGGAATTAAATTTTCAGGAAACAATAAATGCAGTTGCAGAGTCATTCATGTCAGTTGTCATTCAAGAGCATTCAGGAGTAGCCTTGTCATTCATGTTAAATTGAACCTTTTTGGCTGGGGTGCCATTACCACCAACGGTAGGGCTAGAATCTATAACATCTTCACCCTATCACTACAAGATGGGGGGATTTTCTTTATCAGCAAAAGAGCCAGGCGCAGATTTTCTCACTTGTTCTTTCTCTGTCATTGGAGGCTCCTCAACCGCTTTTTGGGTTGAAGGTCCAGCTTGTTTGATGTCAGTAGTGTCAGCGGGTAATCTGAATAAGAGAATATGGCTGGGTCAGGTGGCCAAATTCCTGTTGCTCTAAACCCTTCAATTGCGATATTTGTAATGGCAATTTGGATAAACAGTGATCAGAAGAGCATTGAAATTTGGAACAGCCTTAAGACTTTCCCTGGGTTGCAACGGAGCCACTTTCGAAACTTGTCAGCGTAGTGAAGGCTCAAAGGCTTCGAAAGACACATCAAGTAGACACGAGAACAATGCGTGGGCAAACACAACAACAGAATGCCATCATCTCTTGCGTAGTTTATGACCTCTAGGTTCTTGGTGTGGTTAGAAAGTCCGTCTGATATGAAAAGAACTGGAAAGTCCTTTGATGCCTTAGAAAATGCTACGAATTTTTTAAACCATACTAAGAACAGCTCCATAGTCATCCATTCAGTGCTGTGGACCTCAACCCAACTCCCTGGAGGTAGTCCGTGTTTTATAGTCCAACTGGTTAGCGCTTCATTTCTTTGAGGGGAACCCGTTTCCAATCCTAATGTGGACATAAATCTTTGGAATATAAGGGTTCCCTGAAAAAAAGTAAAAAGTATAGACAGAAAAAACTCTTAAAGTATTATACCTCATAACCCAATTGTGCATTATTTTTGCGTAAAACCCCATTTGTATGCCCTCCAAAGCTACAAGAGGGGATTCCCCACGGGGCCTGAAGAAATAAATCATGCTAGAATGCCTCATTCTTAATAGGTGTATTTCCCTATTACATAACCACCGAAGAAACCTTGAAATATCTTGATAAACGTCTTGTCCGTGAAATTGGCTGTTATGGGTCCTTCCCCCGACAGAATTAGATGCTCGGGCCTCCGCTGGAATTGGATACTAGGGCCCCTGGTGGTTAGTTTAAAGGTCCCAGTGAAATTGGATGCTAGGGCCCCCAACAGAATTGACTGCTAGGGGGCTGATGGAATTGGTTGCTAGAAGGCCCCATTGAAATTTCTCGATAGGGGCAACCGGTTATATTGGATGCTAGTTCCCCATTGGAATTGGATTGTTAGGCCCCCAGCGGTTAGGATTGAGCCCCCTATGATATTGGATGCTAAGGACCCGTTGGAATTTGATGATAAGGCCCCCATTGGAATTGATTGTTATGGGTATCCCGGTTGTTAGGTTAGGGGCCTGATGAAATTGAATGTTAGGACCTCCGATAGAATTGGATGCTTAGGCTAGGACTTCCCAATGAAATTGGATGCTGAGGATCCCCGGTTGTTAGGTTAGGGACCACGTCAAGATTAGATTTTAAGGCCCCAAATGGAATTGGATCCTAAGGCCCCAATTTGATTTCTTGCTAGGCCCCTGGTGGTTATATTAGGGGCCCGATTAAACTGAATGCAAGGGTCACATTAGAATTGGATTTTAGGGCTCCCGGTGGTTTGGTTAGGGCCCCCGAAGAAATTGGATGCTCGGTCCCCGATGAGATTGGATCCTAGGGCCGCTATTGGAATTGGTTGCTAGGGGCCCCCAATGGTTAGGGTAGGGGTCAGATGAAATTGGGTATTAGGGACTCACGATGGAATTGAATACTTAGGCTAGGGCCCCCAGTGAAATTGGATGCTAGGGGCCCTGGTTGTTAGGTTAGGGATCCCCCGTGAAATTGGATAATAGTACCCCAATGCTATTAGATGTTAGGGGGCTTGTGGAAATACTTGCTAGGAGTACAGCGTCTTGAAGGACCCCCATTAGCAGACTCTGAAGGTTTTCAAAAGATTCCTTCTAACATAACAACTAGGATAATCATGAAGTGAGGAAGTCCCGGCTCTCGTAGATTTTTGCAAAATAAAAACTTTTTGGTAATCAACACCTGCATCCCTTAGCAAAAGTTCCTTATGATGTAACAGACATCTGCTTCTCATAGAAAATATTCCCTATGACGAAAATAGCACCTGCGCCTTTAAGAAGTTTAAAAAATGTGTTCAGGTCAGGATTCAAAGGGATACGTGTTTTGTCGAATCCAGGGATATGTGTATCTTCAAAAACATCTTGGGCAATACTACTTGAATAGAGGGTGAGAAAAAGTCAAAAAGATTGAAAAAGTACCCGAATAATTGATCAACAGATGGAAGGTTGATACTTTTTATAGGAAGTTACATTCTTTTAAATCATGTTTTAGAACCTTTAGAGTGAAAACTAATATAGAAAACATATTATTTATATGAACTGGTTTCTAAATAATACAACTAATAGGTAAAAACTCAAGATATCACTTTAATACTCAAAAATATTTATCATATAAAACTGGCATCTAAGGTGTGGAGCAACTATTTAAATACTCTATATATCACTTTTATATCCCCTTAGGACCAAAAATTGTTTTTTTCTTAAAGAAAAAGGTTTTGAAAGACGCAAAGACATGGTTATTCAAAAGTATAGAAAAATATAGAAATGGCAAAGAGACAAAGAAGAGACAAAGAGAAAAGAGGCAGAGAGGTAGAGAGTAGGGTCTAAAAGGGAGAGAAAGAGATTAGCACTTTTAAATAAAGTGTTTATCTTAATATTATCGTTTTCAAGCTATAGAGTAAAGCTGCTTCTTGTAAAATATTAAGTAAAAAAAAATATATAAAATCAACACAAAACACGTAGCACTGAGTGTAAGGTGCAACATTTAAAATGAACAAAACATTTTTTCTCTGATTTAGACTTCCCCTTCCTACACCTTCTATCCATAAGGTATTGTTTTTAAGTGCTTCGAATAGGCTTTCTTTAGGATTAGGCATGCCCTACCCCAGCTAGACGATGAATCTCAAGCCATAATACTTGACACACAAGGATGCATTCCTGTATATAGTATTATCAAAAAACCAGAGGATCTACTTATAATGTCAATATAACTTAAAAACCAATTTTGTTGCTATTCGAGTTGTTTTCTTAACTTTACTTCTTGTAAACTATGTAATTCTGTATATGCAACTGCAAATTTGCAACCTCTTTGCAGGATAACATAATTTGTACTTTTCTGAAAAGAAAGTAAATTGCAATGCTTTCACTTTTATGACTTCATTAAATAAAAAATTGTTTAACACTTTAATGAATAAATATTAGTATGTATTTTAATCTTAAAATCTACTTTTATTTGTGATTTATGCTACTTTCATTTTTGCCACTTTCAAAATGCTTCCACTTAATGACTTTAATAAAAAAAATTGTTAAAACTTTAAGGAACAAATAATACTATGTGTATATTAAACTGAAAATGTACAATCATTTGTATCTTGCTTCTTGTTTTTCAGTATAATACAAGTTTTGTTCAGGTCCTGAGAAGGCTATGGGGAAATAGGGAAAGCATTTTTATTTATTTGTGTTTTTGTGTGTGTATGTCTTTGGTTCTTTCAATGGATTATTGTATCAAAGCAGTGGTCCTAGAATATTGAAAGAAAGTCATTTGATTGTAAATAATAAGTCCTAGTTCCCTTTTTAAGTGATCAAATATATTGCAGAACAGCTAGCCCCCCTCCCTGCTCAACCAGATCCCTATTTCCCCACCCTAAAAATCATCGTATAAAAATGTTGGTATGGCCATTTTCTCAACATGTTCAAAAGATCTATAAACCAGGTCTTTGAGGATTATTTGACCCCCAACAGTTTACTGGGAGAAGGCATCAAGCCGCGGGTTGAGCTTGTCACCGGGTTCCACGTCCGCTGGCCCGCCGATGCCGGAGAGCACATTCTCGAAGAATCCGAAACCCCGGACGGACCGTGGGTTCGCTCCGAAGCGACGCCCACAACCGTGGACGGCGAAAACATCGTCGTCATGGATCTCAGTGGACGCTCAAAATTTTATCGCTTGGTTGAACCGAACTGAGGCCCGAACGAAACCAATCGAGTTTAGTACGCGCGTTCCCATGGGTGTGGGAATGTCAAGCGTCGGCGAAATTACCGTGTGTTCGCCGACGCTTTACTTGTACGCCAGTCGCGATTCAAATCCGCCCATCGCTTCAATCAACAACCCGTAGTGTAGAAAAACTCGATTCGTTCGCAATCTCTTGATTCAGAGCGATTTCGGATTCTTCATTCCTCCCCCATTTTCCTTCGTTTCAATCGTGAAAGACCTTAGGACTCGTTCCAGTGAATCCATTGTCGTTCATTCTCCTCTGTCTTGCCGGATGGACTAATCGAGAGCAGCAAGACACAATCGACTATTTTCAGGAGGAAATCAAAGTCCTGAAAGAAATCCTCGGCAAAAGCCCAGATTCACCGACCGCCAACGTCGGCGCCTGGCCGCGTTGTAGAAAAACTCGATTCGCTGGCTGTCCTTTCTTGTTGGGACCGAAACCGTCACACTCGGCAACCCGGTCGTGAACTACGAACAATTTTGGGAGTTTTCAGCCAAAGCGTCTCTGAGTCAGGCAGTTACAAGCGGCCAGATGGAGCTTGTGGTATAGCGAAACCGGAGAATCGTTACGTAGAGAGTCACACTCGGTCCGCCTTCTTTTTCAGACCGGATTCACAGGATCTTCAGGATGAGGCAGATTTCGTCCGGCACACAAAGCCGGCTTCCTGTAATTCCTGCTAGTCCTGTCAGATAATAGCCCAGTCACTTAATCCCAACGGGAAGCAATGAACTTCCCTCCAATCACTGGCGCACCATCCGGCAAACGGGGTTCGCCTCGTTTGCGCCACGTGACATATAGATGGCTTCCCCAATACAGTTCTTGGTGCAAGACCTTAAACGCGTATCGCAGACCTTTCTCCAAACGAATCGGCTCGGACTCAGCGTCCCCATCGATGGAACTCCACGCCTGAGCCTCACCATTCACAGAGGGCGTCCAAGCGATCAAGCGCAAGTCTCCCTCCCCTTCGTTGGTACTGAGATAAACCGCCCCCACATCGTTGGCACTCAGGGAGAAAATGTATTCGCCGGTCTCTTCCGGAACGAACCAACCGCTCAACCGCCTTAAATAGAACGACTCTTTTACATTTGGAAAACTCAACGCGGTCCGCAGACTTACCTGGCTCGGTTCCCCCTTGCGGGCCACTGCAGCCGGTAAGTCCGCAATCGCCACGGCTTCCGTAGGTCCTTTCAGGAACAGCTCTTCCTTCAAGACCCCCGGCATGATTCGCGACGATTCCTCATACAGGAATAGGTCCGGGCTTAAGAATTCCCAAAAAGCGGGATCGGACTCTCTTGGCAAAACACGCACCTGATATCGGATGGTGATGCGTGCCTCAGGATCGGGAATCGTCAACGCCAACAGTTCGTTACCACGAACTGTTTGATAGTGATTTGTGGTAGTTTTACGCTTGGAAGGTTATTTGACTCTATTTCTGATCCTTTTTGGCTTAAGGAAGCTCTTTACTTTTCATTGAAAAACTTGTTTTGTGGAAAAAGTTTTTGTTTTAAATTAACCAAATGAAAATCCATACAAAAATTAGGTTTTATTCCACTTTCTAGGGCTGTAATAAAAGAAAGGCCAAGGTGACTAGATTATGTTCTAAAGATTAAAGATGACAGATGGCCAATGATTATGCCATTTGGAAATCTATCTGAGACCAAATGAAATATGGGTCGTTCCAGGATGGATGTGCAGAAGTCATTAAGAAGGACTTAAAGACAAAATCAGTACCTCACGATAACAAGGTAAAAAGTGAAGCTTTGAATAGATAGGGGTAGAGGAAGACTAGGTGCAGCTGTGTTGGGGTTAGGTGACCTGGTGTAGCATTGGGCTGTTAGAAGCAATGGAGTAGTAATTTAATAGTTGATTTTCTATGAAATATTCAATTAAACTTGGGTTTCAGGGTAAAGATGAGTTTTTAACCAAAAAATTGTATTTTTGTCAAAATAATTTTATATTTTAGCTTGGTAGAAGGCAATTTATAGTGCGACTTGGGGTCGTCGACTCAGGACAAAACTTGTAATTCAATATTTTCAGGTTTCTGGAAGCTCGACCAACCTGACCCAAACAAAGGGGAATGTGTCAGAGCCCACGTGACGGACCCAGACCAATCTTGGGAGTTAAGTTCCTGCCAGTCGCTTCTCCCTTTTGTTTGCAAAGCACCTGCCTGCTTAAAAGGTAAGTTTCCTTCGGCTGACCTATGCATACGTAAAGACTACCATCTTTTGAGCACATAATTGCTAAACAAAATCTAATTTTGGCTTATTCAGAATACTAGGGGTATCTACGATCATATCCCGTCCTCTGTTTATCTGTTTATGTTTATCCCATCACAAGTACTTCATCACAAGTACTGCACAAGTACTTCTCTTGGGTATGTTATTCTTCACAGAAGTTTATCATACCTAAAAGCTCATCGATAGCGTCCGAGAAAAAAAAACACACTTTTTTAATCTGAAATCAAGGAGCAGCATTAAAATTCAAAACAGACAGAAATGATTCCCCACATAAAGGGATAACCCTTTCCTCAATACATTATTCTTCACACTAAAATTATCACCAGTTTTAAAAACATGTCTTATTTTAAATAAAAAGCTCACTTTCCCCCTCGAAGAATTTCTCCCGCAGAGAATTCTTTTATGGAGAATTTTGCAAGCGGAAAAGGCCCCCCATGAAAAAATCCTCCAGACTGTTCCAACCCCTCTAAAAGCTCACCCAAGTTAATTTCTTATGGAGCATCTCCACATGCAAAATTGGTTGTCAAAGAGAAAGTGACACAAATAAAAAGAAATTCGTATTAAAATTCTGGCAAATTAGCAAGAGTACTATTTTGATTACACAATTCTGGAGAAAAAAAGTGCGTGAGAGAAGGTTTAATTGCCTTCCAATCTTTTTGGGCACTTAAAAAGGACACTAGAACTTTTGATTTTGGTTATCACGAGCCCTCTCTTTCTCGACGACCGTTGCCAGCATTAAACGGCCTACCAAAGCAGTTCCGCAGCATGCCCTGGATATTTCTCGACGACTGTTGCCAGCATTAAACTACACATATCCGGGTGTCAGATCAAATTTCCAACATCAAAGTCTAGCGATGTTTTTACAACATCGAAAGAACATCAATCATCATCAAGCACCCTATCAGATTTCTAACGACAACGTTTACCGATATTTTAGCAGCATCAATTGAGCCTCAAGCATCGTTAAGTTCAGAATCAGCTCTGCTGGCTTGGACACGCTATAGGTCACCCTGACGATTGCCTCATTATATAAATACTGCTTGCTGAACCCTTAGCAACATGGGACAACAGACACGGAGGACAATTAAATAATTGGTGGGCACTAGTTAAGCGAGATCTAGAGCCAGCTAGATTTCCGTAAATGTGGCCGCACTCGAGAAAAGCGCTGGCTGAAGAGTTGGCACAAGACCGGTCATCATCGGAGACTCTCATTCAGAAGCTTTGTTCAGTTGTATGGAGAAGTGGAGACACATCTACTGTTTTACTATGGAAAGTTTAAACATAAAAGAAAATTTATTGTCTTAGGCTTTATCAAAGACAAGGATTCGACAAAGGAAAGAAACACAAGTAATGCAATGCTTTAATTATTGTCTTATGAAGCAAAGAAATAATTGAACGTCTATTTTTCTAAAAATGTCCATATAACATTGTTCAAATAACAAAGCAAAATAAATGAGTGATAAAATCTACTGTACTAAAAATCAAATGTGTTTTTCTTTTAAAGTGTTTCCACCCCGACCTTGTTTCAACTTTTGAAATGAAAATACTATTTAAAATTAGTTTTTCCACTTATATCCATAAATATTGTCCAAGTAGTCAAGTGATTCAAAAGTGTGATATAATAAATTTTGTAACAAGAGTAATCTGTTTCTTCTCGATTGTTTCCACTACGGATTAGTTTCACCCGATGTTTCAGATGATATGAGGCTACTATTGCAACGAAACCGCTTTTGAAAGATTTTTCGCACTTCTGGGCTACACAGTATGTACAAATAGAAATTAGAAGCGAAATTGCAAACTTCCAAAACATTTGTAACATTTTTGAAAACTAAAAACGAAAAATATTTTTCAAGATCTTCAGAATAAATTATTGCCATAATAGCAGACGGTAAAGTAGTAATCAAAAAGATGGCAACAACGCCACTAAGCATAAGAAAATATCGCCTTTCTCTTTGATAGTCAGATGCAGCCATGGCGCTGGCAGAGCCTTTCAAGTCAATTCGTCGTTTCGAAAGCTTTGTAAATTTTCTAAGAATACATGCATTAAGAACCGTCAGTAAAATTATTGGTATCACTCTCACAAGTATTTCACTTGAAAAGACGAATATATGCCAAGACAGCTGGCTGGTTACAGCTCTTCGCTCACTAACTATGTAGAAACCATCTGGTGATTCATGGAATTTCTTCAGTAGACATAGTGGTGCGCTCAGTAGAACTGACAGAGCTGTAGCAATAATGACAGATCGAAGAGCATTTTTTTTAGTGTGTACAATCTTAAAATAATGTGGGCGGCAAGCTGATAGTTATAATCACAGCTCAAAGCAATCACAACACAAAGGCACATAAAATGGCGCGTTTGCATGACTATTGGACATTGGACTATTGGACACACCTGATTCTAATGCCCCTCTCTTCTAACAGACTAGGATCCTCCAAAGCACCAACGAAACAATTCACAATACATTACCAGAACACGAATTAGAAAAACATTTATGGTTATTGAGATGGCACTACTTACAAATATTATTATGTCTCTCAGACAGCATTCAGGTGCTCTCAGCCTGAGAGACAGCGATATTGTCAGGGAGACAGACACTTCCTCTCAGACACAGAGGGATACGAACTCTTAATGTCAATGTCCCGTCTATATTGGTGCAGTGGCTTTACTTTATTAGGAAATAACCGTCCTAAGAATCCTCTATTTTCGGGCAATAAAATGAATAAGACGAGTAACTGTAAAGATGAGCAAACATCTATTCTTCTTATTCATCATAGTGTTGAAGAAATACCAGGTTAGAGGGTCGGAATGTCTATTGGTTTGGAAGGAGAAAAGGCGTGGTCTCTTTTACATTAGCTAAAATAGATGAGATTCGCTCTCCACAATTTTTATATAACTACCCCATGGTGTAAAATCCAAATGCCCTTTTTCACACCAATCAAGACGGAGCTTTACTAGGAAAATGTGTCTCTGTGTCAGAGAGTGGGAGAAACAGAAAGACACGACATAGAACGACATAAAAAGGCACGTTTTTACAACTATAGCTCATAACTTTCAGGCACAACTGCTTCTAATGCCCCACCACTGTTAACAGAGTAAGATCCTCTAAAGCGCCTGCGAAACAACTCACAAGACATTACAAGAACACAAATTAGAAGTACAATTATGGTCGGTAAGATGGCACTACTTACAAAGCCGTAACAGTTAGCCAGTCCGGATATACTGCTATCAAAATATGAGGCACAAATATCATCTTTGGCTGGAGTAGCGCTTGGAATAGTCTTGGATGAGCATTTAGAGGAAATTTCCCATGAGGAAATAAAGCTTGATGTTTTCAAGGGTTTTTCTCCATTTGGTTTTAGAAGATCGGTCTCCAATTCTGTTGCGATGTTGCCCAGTACTCCACCATATTGAGCTAGAGTACTGGCTGAAAAAGACAAAGAAAAGGGAAGGATAGAAAAAGAAATAAAAGAAAGATAATCCAAGATAATCAAGTCATTTTAGATCTGTACTACAAAAAAAGAAAATGGTCAAATAAAGCATGGGTGCTTTTATAGCTCACAATACATTAAAAAACAAAAATACATCAAAACTATACACGTAATACATATAAACATCAAATCCAATGAATGAATTTAATTTTTATTTTAAATAATGGCTAAAAGTACCCTTAGAAAATTAAATCAAAGAGAAATTAGCCCATAAAAAAGAGGAACAAAAGAATTAGAAATCCGAGTCAGGCGTCAATCTAAGAAAAATCAACGCAGGAAACACCATTCACCAAAAGATTCAGTAAATGAAAAATTTATTAAAATTCATTAAATTTATTTAAAAACAAATTCTACCGTACATTTCATTCCATCTCCTTAGCCCCAACTGTTGTTCTTATCTTAGTCGTGACATCTACTAGAAAAGGTTGTCGGATACCAGTCAAAACTGATTTAAAGTAAAAGATAGTATCTTAGTATACCTTTAAGGTTCAAGCCATATCCTCTTTTTTTTGGGGGGGGGGGGAGGTTTCCTGTTCCTAAATTATTGTCATCAAGACATATTGTCACAAAGTGTCCTAGTTGGATTGTTTAGGTCTCATGCCCACTACAGTTTCTATTGGGAGAGAAGGTACCTAGATTTTTTCATCGCGACATCTCCCAGAACGGGTCATCGGATCTCAATCAAACTTTGTGGGAAGTAAAACTAGTGACAGCTATTATACTATTTCTGTCTTTTCCGCAATCAATAACATATATGCGGGAAATTATACAGGGGGGCTAAATTATTGTAATCAGAGCACCTACATGAACAAATCGTCATATTTTAACAAAAGTTGATGGACAGTAAGAGCTAATTTCCATGCTTTGTCTTTTAGGGATCCAAACCGGGTACAACCTCTTTAGAGGTGAGGCCCCATCCATCAGGTCTAGATCTAAGTTAAAAGTGGTAGGAAGTAGCAGTCAGTATTTTAATTGTATCTTTAAGAGGCTCAAATTTGACCTGGCAGCCTGTAGAGCATTTGCTCTTAGAAGCAAATGCCTTGATTCGTCTTTACGAGCGTAAGTCAATCGATGTACGGAAATTCCATAAACGTGGAAAATCGTTATCGAATGGAACATGGATAATCAAAGAAATGCCCAGCATTGCTACGCCATTTGAGTAGAACCGTAGCATTGCCAATACTGTTTCTTTGTGTTCATTCAGGTTTTCTGCTTTCAGATTTTCAGCATATTTTGTGTATATGGAATTTAGTTCTTCCAGTCTATTATCTCGGCCTTTTAATTTATCGTCCAGTAATTCATCTTGCTCAGAATCGAACAGTACATTTCCTGAGAGCTCAATCGCTGTTAATGTCGAATAAAGTTGCTCTAAGTTTGACATCTCACCACTGACTTCTGCAATCATATTTTCAAGGATATTTACAGACGAATAGTCACCAGCTACCTTCTCGTATTGATGTTCTTTCAAATTCTTTAGCATATTTAATAAAGTATTGGAAAGCTCAGTGCTTGTACTAATAGGAGGCTCATGTGAATCAGCTTCATTCGCCAGCACTATGGGACTTTCTTTATTGCTTAAACTGTTTCCGTTACCTGTAAAGCTGGAATCTGAGTTGCTACCATCATTCAGGATTTTTTCCTTTTCGTAATTGAAGCTACTTTGAGTGGCTGTTTCCGAGTCCTCAGGGTCTTCCAAAAGTCCACGGAATGCTGACCAATCGTCCTCAATTGATTCTAATTCGTCTCCATCAGCAAAAACATCATCTTGCGAAGTAACAATATTCAAATCCTTATTTGCCAAGTCAAAGCCTATATTGTAGATCTTTTGATCCATTATCGACGGTTCTTCTGAGATATTGTTCTGGCCCACTTGGCTGGGAACAGTTTTTGTGTCTTGAATCTCATCTAAATTGGCACTGCCATAACTCTCAGTTTCTTTTTCGTCGGCATTTTCTGGATCATTCTGCTCATCTAAAACATTGTGTAAAATTTTGAATATCTAAAGTTGCTCCACAGTTTTGTTCTAGGCTGCTTTCGTGAACATTTATCAGTAGTCTCTTCTGGTCGTTATAAATCTACTAAAAGAAAACTCGCGGAAAAAAGCGATTTTTCTTGTTTTTGGAGATGGGGACTCAGACCTCCGGTCTCGTGTTTTTGACCGTGTTTTGACTCGTGTTAGAGTTTACCGCCATTTTGAAGATTTTGGAGGGCTTTTCCAAATTTCTCAAAAATTATTTTAACAGTAAACTTATACTAGTATCATAAACTTATGTAATAGTTATCATAAACCTTAGAAAGTGTGAGCTTCACTGTCGGTTTACCGCCTCAAAGACAGAGTCCATTAGTGAACTTTCACAGTGCACTAGCTATCATCAAAATCTAAAGAAAATTTCTACTTTGACTGGGAAATCTGACTGAAAACAAAGTGGAATTTTAAACCCTTTTGTTGGTGAGTTTATCAATCAAAGTGAGTGGCACCACAGGGAACTTCCTAAGTGGTAGATTTGCTCAAATCTTAATTACTAAGAACTGTTTGTACATTTTTCCTCAGTGGGTAAAGAATACTTTTAGGGACTACCCTTTCGTGAACCTTAAAAAGAAAATTCTGCTCTGTTTGATCAAAGAAACAAAACTCACACTTTCTGATGATGCAAGTTTTATTAAAGCTCTATATCTCCATCTTGGGTAAAAGACGGGGGAAGTCAAATGGTTTTGATGTGGGGTTTAAATGGTTTCCTAAGATTGTCAGGAAAGGTCGGCTTTTGTATTTTATTGTTTATATTCGGATCTCTCGTCCAAGCTTTACAAGTTATGGCAAAATTGGCCAATGAATTCTTATAGTTTTGCCACATGAACTAAAAAATTTTTTACATTGGATAAGGGTGATTTTTCCCTTTTTACATTGGATAAGCCAGGGTGATTTTTTACGGTATCACTTTGCTTTAAATGACAAGGGTTTGCCCCTTTACAGTTTTTTTTTCCAAACGGCTTTTTAAATTGTTGGTCCCTGTGAGTTACATTCATTTAGTATTGTGTTTTTCAAACACAAGTAACTTTCTCAGAGATAGTCGCCAATGTGGAGGTGAATATATTTGGTTCAGGTGGTGCTGTGGAAAATCTTGATTTACTTTGAGGAGATACGGTTAAGAATATTCTCGATTTCACTCCCTGTTCCTCAAGGTCAAAAAGTTAGGAGTCACAAATTCTCGAAAATCGTCACTTTTTCTTAGGCTGTAGCATTACTAATGGAGCATACTAATAAAGGTGATAAAGATATGTCTCTTCTTGTCGTCTTATACGAAAATTAAGACAGAGTGAAATTCGTGCCCTATTATTTCTGTATAAGCTGCTTAAGCTGTATAATCCAACACCCTGAATGACGTCTCTGGTATAATCCAGGGTATAATCCAATATAATTCAAATGTAAGAACTGATCTCAGAGTATAATCGAATATCATGAGTGACGTTTCTGGTTAATCCAGTGTATAATCCAATATAATTAAAAAGTAATTACTAATCTCGAGGTTTAATCCAATACCCTGAATGGTGGTTTCTCCTAACTGGTGTTGCACCTTGTCTTTATAATGTTACGGTACTACGCCATCCTTTTACACGGCACCAGCGTGCCGCTCCACAACGCCAAACCCTCGGCACCGGGTATCCGCAGCTTGACAGTTGTTTTAGCGCTCACCACACTCGAACCGAATGATGTGATTGTGGTCCAACAGACCACAACAGGATTCACAGACAATAACGCTTGAGGCGTCAATTGCGACAGACTGACACGTTGAACACAGCTGCAATAACCCAACAACATATGGCCACCAGTAGTGAGCCGATCGTCGGCGACAGTAGCGGCGCACGCAGGAGATGCCACAGCCTCCTCACCGGTGTGCTGCTCGTTCTCGTCTATGGCTCAGGTTGGGCATCCGAAATTGGCAACAGCGAGGACCGCACAGAACAAACTGAAAGTCTCGTTGAAATCAACCAACATGACACACAAGTGTTATCCGAGGACTCTTCCGAGCAGGATACCGCCGGCACAACCAACTCGCCGCAACCGCCAGCCGCAGAACCCGAAGACGCATCGGGTGCGCATGAATCCGTAGCCGAGCTGCCTGGAAATGAGGAGGCCATCGAGGCCTACCTGCTGGACACGCCGGAAGAACTGGTATTTTTGGAACAACAGATCCACAGCGGCGAATCAACCACCGCGCAACGCCAGCTGGATACCATTGTGCAACAGATAGAATCCAGCCTGCACCGCTACCACCCGGATCTGACCGTCCCGCTGACCCTGTCTGGGGACGCCCATATGGTGCGCGGCGAGTATGCTGAGGCACTACAATATTATGACCGGGCGCGGCATGTCGCGCGGGTAAGCACCGGTTTATTCGACGTCGGCCAGCTACCCATTGTGTACCGGGAAGCCAATGCGTATCGACGCACCGGTAATCTGAAAGCCGCCAGCCAGCGCGAAGAATATGCCCATGAGGTGGCAAAAAAGGCGTTCGGCAATTACCACACGGACGGTCTGCCGGCGCTGTACCGGCTGGCGAACTTTTACATTCACGTGAACCATTTTGTCGCCGCCCGGTCGCTGTATAACCGTGCGCTGGCTATTCATGCCACGGCGCGGCAGGACAACACGCTGCAAGCCATTCCTGCACTGCAAGGCATTGCGAAGTCGCATCGCCTGACCCGTTTCCCGCCGTATTATGTCAACGAAGGCAGTGAGCAAAGTCCGCTGGCCGGACCAACCCCGGGGCTGACGACCGGTGAATTATCAAATCAACATGTGGCATTCAACGATTTTCCGGCCGGAGAACGGGCGCTGCAGCAGATTATCGAAATCAGACAGAACCAGCAGCCTGAGGATAAGGAGGCCATTGTCGAAGCGTTGCTCGACCTGGCCGACTGGCACCTGTTGTTCGACCGTGCGAACACTGCCAAAACTCTGTACAACCACGTGTATGAATCTCTCGTCGAGGACGGCCTATCTACAGCAAGATTTGACACCCCCCAGTTAATCTACTTTCCGACCCCGGAAGATCCCCGCGCGCCGGATTTCAAACATCCGCAGGACCCGGTCACCGGCCGGGTCACGCTCGGTTTTGAGGTTAGCTCTGCGGGTCACGTGCGGAAGCTGAAAACGCTTGAATCCGTACCTGACATACGCGCCGGGTGTGGTCTGCACTTATCAGTCTCCAAAAACGCAACGCCCAAGAGGGGCGGTGCGAATTCTATGTGTGTGCAGCCAATATAAGAACGTGCTTATGGGTTATCAACCACTCTGTGAATGCTGCCATTTACGTAGTCAACCACATAAATTTCCCCGGCCAGGTCCTGGGCGAAGGTGGATATGCCAAAACTGGTGTTGCCCACCTCAACGGCAGTTTCGGTGGGGGTAGCGGTGCCGTCGGCGGCAAATAGGCGTCCACTGATAGAGTCGCCAAATACATACCAGCCAGCCAGGTCGGCAATGGCGGTGCCCCGGTACACATAACCTCCGGTGATCGATTGCCCCACGCTGTGGCTGTACTCCGCTACCGGTTCGGCAAAGGTGTTCGCACAATTGGCCGGCGGGTCAAAACAATGTGCACCCTCGCGGTCATTCCAGCCGTAGTTGCCGCCGGTTTGAATGCGGTTCACCTCCTCCCAGTTGTTCTGGCCAACATCAGCCAACCATATATCACCGCCCCCCGTATCCACGCTCATGCGCCAGGGGTTGCGCAATCCCCAGGCAAAAATCTCCGCACATGCGTTCGCCTGCGCCACCAGCTGACAGCGGTTGTTACCGGCAAACGGGTTATCCGCCGGCACCCCATAAGGCGCCGCCCCATCAACGTCAATGCGCACCACCGTGCCCAACAGATTTGTTAAATTCTGAGCGTTCTCACCCGGATCACCCGCGCCGCCACCATCACCAAAACTCGCCAATAACAGCCCATCCATGGTGAATGCCAGATCACCACCATTGTGGTTGGACTGCGGCTGCGCCACCTCCAGCAAGATACTTTCACTGGCCGGATCCAGAACACTGCCACCGGTCATCAGGGTGAAACCGGACAGGCGGGTACGTAGCGCACCTGTGGTGCTGTACAGCACATAAACTGTGGGTGTGGCGGGATATTGCGGATGAAAAGCCATGCTCAACAAGCCTGTTTCCGAACTCAGGTTGTCCACCCGGCTGGCTATACCCAGAACCGCAACACTGGTGCTGACGTCAGCATCATTGTCGAATTGTTGTATGCGCCCAGCCTGTTCCACCACATACCAGCTGCCGTTGTCGCCCGGCGCCTGACGCATGGCCACCGGATCAACAAAGCTCAAATTGGTGAAAGCTGCTGAGGTGGTTACACTGGGCGTGCTTGGCGCCGGTGGGGGGTTAACATTGACTGGTGGGCTGCTGGAAGATCCACCACCACCACAGCCGACCAGCATGGCAAACAGCGACAGAAATACGACAACCGTGCGGCTGACAATCATTGGGACACCTCCTGTGACAGGGATCACGCTCAGTGTATTGAACGGCACACACTATGAACAATCTTTGAACGAATTCAAATTCCGGAGAGATTCATGGCAGAACTGGAATGCGAGTACCTGGTGGTAGGTACGGGCGCGGTAGGCATGGCTTTTGTGGATACGTTGCTCGATCAGAGCGATGCCACCGTAGTTATGGTGGACAACCACCATCAGCCGGGGGGGCACTGGAACGACGCTTACCCCTTTGTGCGGTTACACCAGCCTTCCCATTTTTACAATTTAACACCCTTTGCCATTCTATAGATATTATAGATTATGCCCTTTTGACAATGTAGATGCAAATGGTTTCTTTTGACTTGGTTCAGCATCCTCCTCAACATTTCTATGAAGTTTCAACTTAATACCCTTAGCCATTCCTGGTGTATTGCACATGTGCCAATTTGACAACCTTGACGCACATTGTGCCTTTTTGTTGGTGCAGCAATGAAAAATGGACTTAGGGAATAAGCAGAGCTCCAATGCCTGGACAGTCTTCATTAAAACATTTTATTTTCAGATACTGTGTCTCTAAAAATAAAATCGTTTTGATTTTTTTTTTTTAGTAGGAGTGCCTAGCTTCAAATTCTTAGAAACACATGATTCTTGATAGAATATCCAGAAAAACTGCGTTCAACTTTTCACCAGCAGGTCCAGTCGGGTTAGTTTCCAGGATACAGCTCAATGAAAAATATACCCACATCTCACTGAATTCTCTATCAATAGGTGTTGAACAGTATCCATTGTCGACCTTTTTTTCATTGCTGATTTTAAGCATCAAGGCCACCACCAGATGAGGAGCAGAAAAACAATATCCCAAGTCCAACCCAAATTCCTGATAGATTTTATCTATCAGTGTCCAAGAACGCCCTTACATCACTTTCCAAGTACAACTTACAATAGTAAATTCCAAACTTGTAATAAACTCTTTCATGTTTCACGCTTCCTTTCTCCAAAGCTCTTTCTTAGTAAATTTGTATTCGGCATGGATAAATTGACCGTTGTGAAGTGAATCATAAAACGATTAGATGGGGTTAATTTTTCTCACGAAACTTTAAGGTGCAATTGTGAAATTCGTAAAAATAAACACCTATGCACGTTAATGAACCACAGATATCATCATCAGGAAAGCGTTGTTTTAAGAGGGGGAAATGATAAAAAATGAATCAATGCACTAAGGGATCTGGGGAAGAAGCTAAAGGAATCTAAAAAACGGATTTTGTTCAAGTGCTCTTTACCATTTTTAATATATTTACATATAAAATTTAAAACTAGTAGATTTTCTGATGATTTTGGTATAATTGTATGCAAAAAGCTGTCCTTTAGCCATCCGCACTCTACAACTTCACCTCTCTGTAACCATGCCACCCCTAGTAGTATGAATTTCAGATCTTAGTTGGAATTGGCCACACAAACCGGTGGAAAGTATTGTTGCTTAACGTTTTATTTACATGATTTGTGGGCCTGCCCCCGAAAATTTTGTCCCGGCGAATTAAGGTTAATAAGGTCATCATGGCCGCATGCTGCATCTTTCCCATTAATAATTTCCTCGCGGCTAACCCGACACATTAACCCAGTCCTAATTGCTATACCATCCACTGGTAAAATGGGCATAGGCTAGCTTGTTTGATACAACCTTAAAATGAACTTATTTGCAGCTAAGAAAGTGCTGTCAAGACTGCAACCATACAATCAACCCCTTTCTATGTGTCAAATACCTCAACCATTTTCATAGTAATAATCAAATCTCTTTGGGCATATGCAAAAGAGACTATAACAGCTCCATGCTCTTAACAAGTTTGGAATTTGACAAATCATACACGAGTTTGAAAAACACATCAAGCATAACAAACCCAGAAATCACAATTCCAAAACTGAGTAAAAAAATAATAAAAAGAGAATTGCAGGTCACCCATGGTTTAGAACTCTTATTTGATTTGTTTGCAATTTGTCAATTGTTAATGTTTGTAAGTGTCACATCATTTTTGGTTTTATTTTTATTTGTGTTTGTTTTTCATTCATACTTAGCTTTTTTATATATTTTTGCGGGCAGATTTTTAATAAAATTAAATAAAATATTTTGTAACTTCCTGTGATATTAGAGAAAAAAGAGAGTAAGAGCTTTCGGGAAAGGAAAGCTCTAAAAAGTGTTTTTAGAGCATTATAATTACTTTCTAAATAGAGAGTAATTACTGAAGTAATTTTTCAGTTGCTTTAACTGTAAACAATTAAGCAACTAAAAATGTTTTTTTAATAGCTTATAGCTAGGTATTGTCAGTGAATTATCGATCCTAGGTCAAGACTTATGGGCATTAGGGATATGACAGGTTCAATATTTTTTGTTAGATGGCAGAAAAGTGCCTCAAGTTGTGGCAGAAGGGAAATCTTGCTCCAGAAATCTGAATTGACGTTGTTCGATAAGCGAAAAGAAATGTTCAGTTCACCTTCCTTTGTCAACATTCTGTTCGCGTCTGTTTCAGATATCTGGGGAAAAATTTATTGTTTCAGATTGTACAATTATGTTTTAAATAATTAAAAGTTCTATGCTTATGCACTAGTAACAAATATACACAAATGTACAAATTATTCAAAAGACTGAGAAAGATTAAAGCAAGCCATTTTTGAAAAGTTTAAATTCTCCCGAGCACTTTCAAAGAAGGTTGTATTTCTCAACAGAAAAAATGTAAAATAAATAATTTCTCAAAAATAATGTAATTTTACATGACCACTCTTTGACATGAAAATCATTTTCAATTCAAAAGGTGTCAAAAACAAAAAATATAAGCACACAATGGCTTAAAGTACCATTAATATGCCACATATCCAATCAATTGTTAAGCTTCACAGTTTGGATGACAAAGGAGAGCAGTGTCTGCTATAATTTGAGCGTTAGGGCAGAAGAGTATGTGATTCAAAACAAAACGTCAATCATCTCCTTCCTTCTGCATTTTCTGAAAGCCAAACTGAAAGCCGACACCTACTTTCCCAGAAATCTTAGAAAAACTATTTAACTTCTCCAGTTGTGTACCATAGATAGAGATATTCGTATTTGATGAAACTTACTTCATTAGAAAGCGTATATTTATTTCTTTTTATTGGACTTTCAGAGTTCAGGAAAGTGTAGTCCCTAAAAATTTTTCTTGTATACCTGCTTGGGAAACATTAACAATGAATTCAAAAGAAGTCTCATTGAATAATTTGACAGCTCTTGAAGTCTCCTGTTCTGCTAACTGCCTTGATTGAAATCTTTGCGGACACAGGATGCATGGTGTTTATAGGTGTTGGTGTTTTAACGCCACCGCGGTTTTTCACCACCGTATGTTTTCCGCCGCCCAGGAACTCTTGCATCATAAATAGGATTAGTTGGGTCAGAATAGACATGTTAGGTTAGTCTATGTCTATGTTCTTGTCTATATCTGGCAAGATTTGCGCGCTAGAAGCAAAAAGTTGAGGAAATGTCGAGGGGAAATTTGAATTCCCTATTCACAATATACAATTTGGATACACATTCCAAAAGGGCGTATCAGCAAAATGTTTAGGACAGCTTACTGTATCAGTTGAAAATTCCTAAGAATCATGAAGGGGATATTCAACTGACCAAAACGTAACTACTGCTATTGTTAGTGTTAATATTACTAAAGCTTATCATGTTAATGCAAAACTTTCAGGGACTGTAGATCGTGGTGTTGGACTATATCAAAACATAGTGTATATGCATGTAGGCTGTCAAAAAAGCATAAATAAACTTTTCTGGAAATGGCATTAAGTTTTATTTTTCAGAAAAACTTGTATGAGGTATACAACTAGATTAAACAATACTACGTAGGCTACGTCCAGATTTTCTAATGGACGTGTACTATTAAAAATTGTTAATAAATTTTCTTCAACAGATAAATGGTAAGCCAAACTATGAATTCTTATAGAAAAAAACCGAAAAGGTTTAAAATTCTCTATTTTTTTCTAATGAAACAGACTAACAATAAAAAACGAACAAGAATTAATTTTAAAATTTTTTATAAAATAGTGTCGGTATATGAAAAGGGCAATCTCAAATAGTGTTTAAATAAGTAAGCCACCAGGGATAAATCTCTCAGATGGTTTTGATATATCAAGTTTTATTGTAAAAAAGCATCTGATGAAGATATCCAAATATAATGGTCACAATTTTTGCGGTAGATAAATCATAGTAAAGGAGGCACCACGGACCATAGTAACCAAAAATTAGAGAGAAACACCTAATAAGCTCACCATTGGAATCGCCTTAGCCGAAAATCCCCTACAAAAAAATATACATTCTTTTCGCTTAAACAACAAGGAAAATCCCTTGGTTTGAATGCCGAGAAAAATCATTTTCTTTTTTTTGCATGGGATTCACCATCAACGTCCCTTTTTTTCATTTTCTCCTTCTCCACAGCTAGCGGGGCATTGGAACATCATAGAGAGCAGTTTAAGGGGATGTGTAAAAGGAATTCGCTGTACCTACTTTCTTTTCCAGTTAATAAAACGTAATATCTAAAAAAAATCAATATTTTTAGGAAATACATAGACTTTCATGATCAATGACGTTCTATATCGTAGTTCTTAACCAAAAATAACGTAAAAAGTACAAGGTACAAGAACAGGGCCATACTCTGGGTAGGATGGTGTGCTACATCAAACCATAATGTAAATATATCTAGGTTGTCAAAATAGCATAGATAAAATTTTCTGGGAATGAAATTAGGTTTGTTTTTCAGGAAAACTTGATGAAGCATAAAACTAAATTAAACAAAACAATGTATGTCCTGATTTACTAATGGACGGATATTATTAAAGAATATTGATACATTTTCTTCAACATATAAATAGTAGACCAAACTATGGATTTTTATATAAAAAAAAATGCTCATACTTCAATTATCATTATTAGAAACGTGTGAAAAAATTACTAATGATAAAACAAATGGTTGACAAATTTTTATTTGGATAATATATATTTTTTATGCTTGGCGCCAATTTGTAATCAGTAAAGATGGCTTTGGTAATGCCGGTGGCCAGGGCGAAGGTGTAAAACGTGTAAAAGTCAGCCAATGTCAGCTCGCTGCCCGCCGCGTAAGGGTCACACACCATCAGCCGTTGCACAGCACGCATGCCCTTGGCCAGATCTGCCTTGGTGCTTGCTTTGGTCTCGTCGCTGACGGTCTGGCCAAAAAATGCTTCGGGTAAACAACGGCGCGCCACCAGTTCAACGTCAAGTTTCAAATGACAGGCCAACTCCACCACTTTACCCGCGGCAAACGGGTCGCTGGGTAGCAGCGGTGGCTGCGGTTGCACACGGTCAAGATAAGCGGCAATGGCAAGACTTTCCGACATGTATGCGCCGTCCACGCCGATAGACGGCATTTTTCCCATGGGTGTGCGCGCCAGGTTATCTTCCTCCTGGGTGGGCGGTGCTTTTACCTCCTCAAAGTCCAGCCCTTTTTCGAGCAAGAGGGCCTTGGTCAGGCTGTAGTAGTTACTCATACGCAAACCGTATAATTGAATCATGTGCATACCCCTAGTTGTGTCCTCCGGCAGTCGTTCCACCGGTTCAGCTTTCCAGCATAAATGTGTTGCTATTGCTGCGTCCAGAGCAGTTGTGCCGGTAGCTCCAGTTGTGTTGGTGGGTTGAAATGAGCAGTACCGAAGCGACAGTGCGCAGCCTGTTGGGCAACAGTCAACGCCTGTTGATCATCAGCGGCGCGGGTTGCAGCACCGGTTCCGGTATTGGTGACTACCGGGATGACGCCGGTGAGTGGAAGCGTCCGCCACCAGTCCAACATGCGGATTTCATGGCCAGCCATCATTGGCGACAACGGTACTGGGCTCGCAGCCAACTGGGTTATCCGGAATTCCTGCGTGCGCAACCCAATGCAGCGCACCACACCCTGGCTGGATGGGAGCGCCGGGGCCCGGTGTTTGGCGTCATTACGCAGAATGTCGACGGCTTGCACCAGCAGGCGGGTCAACAGCAGGTGATTGATCTGCACGGACGCCTGCATCAAGTTATCTGTATGACCTGTGGCGACATCACGGCGCGGGCGGCGCTGCAGGTTTATCTTGAGGCGCACAATCCGCAGTTGCGCCGACAACAGTTTACCCCCGCCCCGGACGGCGACGCAGACTACACAGCAGACAGCTTCCAGGACATCTGCGTGCCGTCCTGTTTACGTTGTGGTGGTATAGTCAAACCGGATGTGGTGTTTTTCGGCGACAGTGTGCCGAAGGCGGTGGTCGACCGCGCGTACGCATGGGTGGCGCAGGCTGACGTGGTGCTGGTAGTGGGCAGTTCGCTGATGGTTTATTCCAGCTTTCGCTTTGTGCGCCGCGCACACGAGTTGGGCATACCGGTAGTGGCGGTAAATCGCGGCAAGACACGGGCTGACGATATGTTGAGCGGCAAGATTACAGGGGATTGTGCCGCGGTGCTGGCCGCGCTCGACGTTTTCCAATAGCGAACTTTTGTCGGCCCTGAGGTCAAATGTAAGGTAGCATGAAGTGCGCAACAGCATGGATGGGTGAAAATATGGCGACTCCCCTCATCTTCGATTCAACCCCGGGCCAGGCTTTTACTAACGATCCTATTCTACTACCCAAGATCTTGCTCGAAGGGACTGTTGAAGGGCGTCGACAACGGGAAAACCTCGTAAGAGGTTGATTGACAACTTTGATCGGCAACATATCACCCAACTATCCAGAACTGCGTGTGACCAAACAGGATATGGAGCACTGGTCGATGAAGTTTTGAAAGGAGCGGCCCTAAAACGTCACATAAAGATTGATGTAAGTAACATAGTAACATAGTTACATTGATGTAAGTAACATAAGTAAGTAAGTAACATAGTTGTCAGATGGGAGGATTATTTTCAAGCTGACAGCTATTCTGTTCATGGTGTCGTACTTCACAAAGCGTTTTTGATGCTCTGTGTGGATGCAGTCTGCCATATTCTGAGAGTTCATATTCATTGTATTTAACATTTTCATAATAAATGCTAGAAAATACAAATATTTCTTGGTAAAGGCCCTTTCCCAATGAGATTTTACTTAAACCAAGAATTCGTTCGCGCTAGTTTGGGAATCAGTTGAAACCAAACCCGTTAACAATCGAGATTTAGCTAGCAACCAGAACTAGATCAAGCCAAGATGGAAGTTTGATTTGAATTAGTTCGGTTTGTTCGATATGAATTTGTTCTGTTTGTTCGATCTAAAGAATCAATTTGAACTTAGTTTAGGCCAAGCCAATCAAAATTTTTCGTAAAATTTTCTCATTGGCTAATACCTGAACCATATCCACAAAGAGAAAAAAGTGTAAATAAAAACAAATGCCAAACAAGAAGAAGAAAAAGAAAAGAGTGGTGCCGTGGGTTTGACCTCAGCTAGGTAATACGGGAGCCAGAGTTCGAACCCAGCTGTAGCAACACACTGCAGGGCTCGGAATTCAACTTCAGTGAAGAGATCATGTGAAAGCGTCTCCACAATAATCCAGTCAAGAAGAAGAGTGGCGCTGTGGGTTTGATCTCAGCTTAGTAATATGGGATCCAGGGTACGAACTCAGCTGTAGCAACTTACTGCAAAGCTTGGAATTTCATTCCGGTGTTGACATTTTGCCAAAAGTGTCTCTACATCAATCCAAGCAAGAGGGAGAAGAGTTGCGCAGTTGGTTTGATGTAAGCATGGTAAAAAAGACCCAGATTTTGAACTTAGCTGTACCAAAACCCCGCAGTTTATATAGACACCAGTTGCGCAAACATTTTTCAAAAGCAACACATAAGTATCGTCGCGACAATAATTGCCGCTGCGTCAAAACCAGACACCCTTGCAGTTGAAAAGTGGATTCCGAACACTGTGATTGGTCACGACAAAAATTTCTGCTTTCAATCCTGAAATAGAGCTAGGATCTTTCCGCGCTGATTGGCTGTGGGAGCGCCGGAGGTTAACGCCTAGTCTAGAGATGTGTGTTGAAGTCCTTCTATGGGCAAGATATGACTCGGCGCAACTGGTGTCTATATAGTCTGTGCAAAACACTCTAGGACTTGGAATTTGATTCCAGTGGTGTGATTATGAGGAAGTGTCTCCATATTAATCCAAGCAAGAAAAACACTTACTCAGGCATGTATTATTTTAAACGGTTATGATTACTTGGAAGAATATTACTTACCACGTGTACTCAGTTAAAGGCTATTCCTGCAGATTTAAATTCGGTTGCCATGCCCAAAACACAGAAGCTCATACCCAACTTCGCCATGGTGTAGGCGACATGGGGACCGAACCAGCGGGGGTTCAAAGTCAATGGCGGTGAAATATTGAGAACATGAGGGTTCTCCGCCGCTTGAAGATGGGGAATACAGGTTTGGGTGCATAAGGAAGTGCCCCGTGTATTGATTTGGTGCATGAGATCGTAACGTTTCATGGGTGTTGCCATGGTTCCCGTCAGACTGATGGCACTGGCATTGTTAACGAGAATATCGATGCCACCAAAGGCTTTGACGGCTTTTTCCACTGCTTTGTGAACTTGATCCTCGTGGCGGATATCTACGACACAGGGTAGAGCTTTGCCACCTGCTTGTTCCATTTCCTCTGCTGCGGTGAAAATGGTCCCGGGTAGTTTGGGATGCGGCTCGGCCGTCTTGGCCGCGACAACGATGTTGGCCCCGTCCCGGGCGGCTCGCATACCAATGGCCTTGCCAATCCCGCGGCTGGCCCCACTAATAAATAGGGTTTTACCCTTTAAATCAGCCATTTCTTCCCCTCCAATATCTGAAACTCATGAAATCAAAGTACAAATTGAATGTTCATTCAGTGAAATTATAGGAAGAAAAGGTACAGGTCAATGAAAATTCCGC
>JAAAKM020073195.1:47922377-47952955 GCA_010016025.2 Alatinidae sp. Z8VKAUB7J3 | reverse complement strand
CCCTGTTGCCAATTTCATGTTACTGGGATTCATTTAAATCGAGGTGGAATCTATTGACATCGCCATTGACCAAGGGAAACCCCCGAGTCAGGCTGCCGTCTTCTCCAAATTTCACCTGCAATTCCCAATGGCCTTCGGCCACACCTCGAATCATGATGGTTCGATTGTAGATGACCGCAAATTGATCCACGGAAAAAAGCCGACCAATTTCAAAGATGGATGCTGTCTTGATCTCGATCTCTTCTCCTGATTGTGTGTTGACGAAGGAAAAGCGCTCTTGGGAGCGTTCACCGATGAGCCCGATTTCTAAATAAGTTGTGAGTGTGTAATGGACTGGGAGTGTGGTCGTTTCTTCGGGTTCAATGGTAAGAGGGATTAAGGAACGATTCGTTTTAATGGCTTGGTTTGGAGGTTGAACAGCCGCCACGAATTGACCGGAACTTACCTCGGATAAATGTGCCTGCCCGAGCTCCACGGGCGCAAAATAACTGCCGACGGGTTGGGATTGGAAATAATGTTCAGAAGGCAAATTGGGTGGATAAAACATGACGGCCACCTGTTTGACTTTGTCTGCTGCCGGGCCGGTTGGGATAATCGTTAAACTGCCCGTTTCCGGTGGGTAAATGTCGCCTAAATCGATTTCGGGATAGGTGTCTGGCATGATGATGTCGCGTACCAATTGAATGGATTTCATGTCATCACCATGTTGGCCCATGATTGCGTAAGTGCCGCTGGGTACATTGTCAAATTTGAAATTTCCGTCCCCGCCAAGTTTTATGTTTGCGTAAAATGGCTGTGTTCCGGGCTCAATCACGCCTTGGGGAAAGATAATCAATTCTCGATAATCTAATTTGGTGACCAACCTCCCCAGAACCGCACCGAAACTTATAAAATGGAATTGGTCGTAATGGACCTACTGGCAACCACGTCCTGCTGAAAACCCAACCTGATTTTCTCCAAAATATACTGAAGAATTAGCTGATGGGAGCTGAAGATACTCAAAAATTTTGCTTATATTGTAGGAAACCGTTATTGACCTGTAAGATACACAATCAGTCGGAATCTTTACTTTTTTCAGGGTCGAAATATCTATTCTGCACAAAAAAGCCATAAAAATTGCCTAACTTCTAAATTTCACTTCAAACTTGATAGAATTTTGAATTTGAAGCATGAGAAAATGAAGTTTGTTGAAAATAAAGTTCATTATGCGAAAAGTTATTTAAATAAAATTGCAGTCATTTTTTACCATTTTTTACAAATTTGGAGTTAACTATCTATATATTACAGTTTGCTTACTTACCAGGATAAAGAAATTTGTTCTCTTGCCACCAATTGAGACTTCTACTTGTCGGGGGTTTGACTTTAAGCCAAACCGGGCTTTCTCTCTCCATTCGTATTGGCAAAAGGAAATCCAAGAATACTAATCGCACCAAGATCATATAGCAGGATACTTGCCTGAATCTTAACTTCTATCTCCAATTTAAAAAAGGTTAGGTTAACAATAAACTATAATATATTTTACTATCAAAGACCTTATGGGAAGGACATTCTCTCATTGGCAATTTGAAGAATTTTTGAAAATTCGGATAGACAATTTGCTCTCTCATTTGACAATTTGGATAATTGTCAACGTTAAATCCTCTGAAAGTATACTGAAGAGTTTAACGTATATAATAAAGGGGTTGTTTGTGAATGTGCTTAAAAATACATTTTCTTTAATATACATGTTGGTGCTCAGAGCCACGGATGCATAAAATAAACAGTCAAAAATCAGCCTGCTGGTACTTCTATTAACAGATATTGGTTTCTCAATAAGATTATTTTACATTCTGATCAGAAACCTCAATTAAAACATAACCTTCACCTACCGAAGACGCTTTCCCTCCTTTTCTGGCATAATTACCCCATTAACGATGTCCCAAACATAAAGTAAAAACATCAAATACACAAACACAAAATAATTCAAACATAAATAGGATACATATATGATAATAAATAAACACGCCTAAAAATATATAAATTCAACGAACCTCCATTATGTGACTATGCATCGGGGTTTCCCAATCAAATACTTTGCTTGCTTGTTAGAGGGCATATTGGTGACTTCTTCAATAGCAACTGATTCATCATCTCGGCAAAGATTTGCCCATTTACCGCCGACACCCAATTCTTTGCCATAAGATGAAATAAATAAAAAAGAGCTGGTTAGATCTTTATGATCCTTCATTTCTGCAAATTGCTTAACGTGTCTACGCAGATCGTAAAATGAAGATAATGACTAGAAAGCACTCTAAGCAGAACAACATGAAAGAGTGCAAGAGCACATTTTATTTTGAAAATAGAGACATTAGATTTATTTTATACGTTCTACGTTCTTATTTTATACTTTTCATCCAGATTTTAGACCTTTGTCCGATCTTATGAATTGAAATATGGATTCCTTAAGTTTGTCAGTTTTTTTTACTCCAATGTAATGAAAAAGATAGATGGATAAGCTTGCCTCGGGGAAAGCGCGTTTATACTCTGCAACGATTTGCTGTTGCAGTTCTTCATTTTGTTTTTGTAGGTTATATGCATTAAGACCTTTGTCCACAAAAGTAGTCAGCACAGCAACAGTGGCTAAAACAGCGGCAATTCGCCATTGTTTGACAGGACCTGTGCCTTTTTTCTTTTGTTTGTATTGGTCTTGTAACAGCGTAAATTTGCTAGCAATTGCGTTGGTCGCTAATACCTGTAGCGGTAGAGCTGAAGCGTTAAAATTTATTTCAGCATTTGCAAGATTGCCTATCTCGGGTTCGGTAATAAACTCAATAGAGACTAGCTGTTCTTGGCTCTTTGTCTCCGCTTCTAGCGCAGTATAAATCCAACTGCTTTCACCCATACTAGCCTGCCAGCTATGCTGACGTACCAGCAACTCATTACCTATTTGACAGGCATGCCACTTATCTTCCAAAACTGGCAATGCCAAAAAGTCAGGTAGCATTTTGGTACAGTGAATTTCCGCTTGCTCTAATAAGCTCAGCCAAAGTCGCATTCTATCGTGATCAATCAGAAGAACATTCTGTTCATTGTCTTTTTTAGGACCCAAAACAATGAATTGATTTTCGATGTCACCAACAACGTCGTCTTCCAACATATAAGGAATGGCGGTTAGTGCTTTTCTACCCGCTTTTGCTGGCAACTCTAAGGTTCGTAAGGAAACGTCACAACCTGGAATCAATACAATGGCACTCTGGTGCTTGGTGCGCTCCTTAAGGGAAGATAGCTCAATAGGATTGTTTAATTCGCCGGTAGCAATGATTTCCTGTTCTGCTTCGGACCAGACAAGCCAAGCAACGGGAGCATCTGCTGATACGCCAAATCGTATAACTAAATGTTCCACTATAGTTTTCCTCCGAATTCTCGTTGAATGGTTTTTACAGTGTTGTCTTGGTCTACCTGAAACACGGAAGACATGGAAAACGAGGCGTTATTGTACCTGCTCTTAACATGTAAAATAAAATATTCTGGGTCTGTTACAAACCATTTTTTTTGATCTTCTGACAGCGATAGCCTGGAAACTTCCTTCTGTGTGAGAAAATCGTTGGCATCATTATAGGGAATGTTACTAATCGCATTCTGTGCATCAGACACGCTCATTCCTGTTATTGCTGATAAAAGTAAAGCTTGTTCCGGTTTTAAGGTGTTTACGTTTATCTTTAATTCGGTGCTATTAGGAATAACACATACATATGGCATCAATTCTTTTAACCATTCTTGCTCAACACCTTTCACTAGTCTCAACTCTGATTTACTAGCCATTTTGTTATTGGCCGCTAAATACGGGTGAACAAGTGATTCGTAATCGGGATCTTCAGCGCCGTAATTACCGGATAACACAGTGTCTTCGTCTAACCAGTCCATCATTGAATCTCGCAGTGTTTCGGCATTAAGTGTTGGTATATTAAGCTCGTTTTTCTTCAATAAATTGAAAAAAGCCTGTTTTTCTTGAGCTTTGTTTTTGTTTTGTCCTGTTTTCAGTGCATTTAGATTAAAGCAGGCTTGCAGATCACTGAGTTCTGCTTCTATTCCACCATTAGGCATTGGGGAATGTAAGGATTGAAATTTTGGAGATCGACCGGAACGGATCCATGTTGCAATGGAATAATGGCTTCAGGTCCATTTTCGCCAACCATAGCAAACCCGCGATTATTAACAATACCGCCTGTAGCAAACGCGCCCTGGAATTATAATATCTTATCAACGATATGTTGAGGTTTGCCGCCCATAACGGAATCCAGATAAGATTGACGTTCCGCTACTGATACGCCGTTTCCAGCATCTTCCCCAAGCTTTGGGGGAATATATAAGCGTAGATCATGAGTTAAATTTTCTAAAATTTCCTGAGGCGTTCGGTGGCCTTCTGCAATCAATTCAGCAAAACCAATAAACGTTTGTTCGCCCACTTGCACGTTAACGCGGTCGGCTAATTCGTGGAGCGCGTCCGCTGTGGAATCGTCGCCTTGATCTTTATTTACGTCGCTAAGTAATCTTGCAGTAGCTAAATTTTTAGGGAAATCCGCGTCGCGATCGCCGGAAAATAAATTTTGATCTTGAATCGCGTTGAAAGCTTCGCCGATACTACGTTCCCCTTCGTGTAATTTTTTATGACCTCCGATCAACGCGCCAATTCCAGAACCGGCAATATTTCCTAAAAACGCTCCTATACCCGCGCCAATTGGCCCTCCTAACACAAACCCGATTCCAGTTCCAACAAACCCCCCTGCGGTTCCACCTAGGTTTGATTCGACGCTAGGCGTAAATAATTGACTTGAAACCAAACTACCGGCAATAGTCCCTAACGTACCAGCCAAAGCAACGCCATCAGCTCCGTAGATATTAATAAAGTTCGAGACGCCTTCTTCAAATAAATTTTGTGGGACTAAAGCTGTTAACGGATCTAACCCCGCTGGAAACCCCTGCGAAGCCGCCAAAAAACTTTGTGAAGTAACGCCAAAAATACTTGGAGTAGCTCCAGAGTTTAATGCGCTTAAAGCAGAAGGCCCGCCAATATTAGAAACGGCGTCGGCAGTTAAAACGCCCTCGCCAGTTTGACCAAGGAAAAAGCCTTCACCCGGAATCAAACCTCCTGAATGAAACTTTGCACCACTTAAAGCTGAAGAGAGGGCATTAAAAACAAGAATTTTAGCGATCATTTGAGAAAATAAACTAATAAATGTACCCGCAAAACCTTGCCATAACCCCTTAAGCGAGTCGGTAGCCGACTTTGTTCCGGTGACTAACGAGGATAAATTACTCGAAACCGTGTTACTCAAACCATTAAAAACGCCGCTCGCAAAATTACCGGCATCAAACAAACCTTTTTTAATTTGACCGCTTACTTTATCCCAACCCTCGCTTAGAAAAGAAAACAAAGGTTTTGAAGTAACTTCAATCGTATCCAGGGTTACTTGATTGGCTTCGCTGATTTGATCGTTTGCGTTAACGACGGTTTCAACGGTTTGCGCGGTTTCTTCTTCAGCGGTTAAATTTATATTACGAAAACCGCCTTTCCATGTATCCTCAAGTTCCGCTATTTTTTCTTGAATTTTCGGCATGTTCTTTCCCATGCCTTCGGCAAATACCACGGTAACTTGTTCTCCCTATTTTTCAGAATCGCGATAACCCACTTCCGCGGGAACAGGCCGCACACGAAACCAGCGAGGTATTCGACGGTTATGTCCCAGCCATTGGCGAGACCCAGCGACGAAACGGCGATCGCGGCCAGAAGTATGCCCGTGGCGTCTCCGGCCAGACAGTGCATCTCGCTGTTGACCGCCTGCTTCCAGGTGGCCTGAGTGAAGCGGTCGTGACCGCCTGGAAACGGCCGACGGCAGGTGACCAGGTAGAAAAACAGCCCGAATACACCCGTATAGGCGGTGACCAGGATCCAGGCGATCCGCTGTACCCAGCTTGTCACGCCATTGGTCAGCGAATCCCAAAGGACGAACAGAAGGCTCAGTCCGGTCAGCGCGAACCAGACAAGCATGGCACCGTTCAGCATAACATGCCCCCTTGAAGCCGTCGCAACGGCCAAAGCATGCGCGCATCACCGGGGAATGGCAACCGGAGGTGCTGCCGCGCCGGTCAGGCTTCGAGACAGATCTTGTGGCGGGAGCGGATCACCGCGTCGATTTCCGACGACAGGTGGGTCGGAAAAACCGACGATAGTATCCGGTTCTTTTCGGCAATCGCCGTTTCGACGATGTCGGGCCGCCCCTTTTCAACCCATTCCTTGGGGCTCGTGCGGTCGCCGATTCGCGGATAAATGTATTCTGTCTGCATCAGAGCCAGCGTCTGCTCGTGGCCGAGAAAATGACCGGGACCGTTCATGCAGACATCGGCAATCGACGCCAGGGAGAGCGTGTCATCTGTGACTTCCACACCACGGACGCAACGAAGGCACTGGCCAAGCATGTCATTGTCGATAATCAGGCTCTCAAAAGAGAACCCCAGCAGCGAAGCATGCATTCCGGCCGATTCGTACACCATGTTCAGCCCGGACAGCCCGGCCATGACATTGGTGATTCCCTTCTCGTATCCGGATTGAACGTCCGGCATTTTGGAATCGGCGATGCCGGCAGCAGCACCGCCTGGAAGATCGTAGAAATGGGACATCTGGGCACAAGCCGCGGAAAGCAACGCCTGTTCACCCGATCCGCCTGACATCGCTCCCGTTCGCAGGTCCGAGACAAACGGCCAAGTGCCGAAGATGGCGGGATGCCCTTTTGAAATGGCATTGACATAGACAAGACCCGCCAGCACTTCGGCCACCGCCTGAACCACGGCTCCAGCGATCGCCGCAGGCGCTGTTGCTCCCGCCTGCCCGGCCGAAAGCAGCAGGACCGGCATGCCGCCTCGCACGCATTTTTCGAGCACGTGACAGGCATCTTCCGCAAACTTCAGCGGCGGCACCACGAAGCAGTTGGAATTCGAAACAAAGGGCCGCTGCCGAAAAGCGGCCTCGCCTCCGGCGGCCGTATAGAGAAGATCAAGACAGGCATCGACATTCTCACCGACCGTGAAGCTCGTGCCGACATGTTTGGTTGTGCCCTTGATGGCCGCATACAGCGTGTTGATATCAAGATCGAGCGGATCCTCCATGTCGCGGGCAACAAGCGGACGCTGGAAAAAGTGAACATTGTCAAGCGTCTGCACGATGCGCGCAGCGTCATAAAGGTCGGTCAGAACTGAATCGCGGTATTCACGCTTTTCCACATCAACAATGAGGATTTTAAAGTCCTTAAAAGTGGGCGTTTCAACTGGACTTGTGGTGAAATTAACAAGCAATAACACTAGTTTCCGTGTCGTCATATCATGGTTGATGGGTCGTCAACGCCTTTCATCTGCACTATGGTTAAAATGCTATGCTTAACAGATTATTTATGAGAAAGTTGCATAACCGTAGAATTTATAATTTCTGTGCATTTTTTTCGTTATGTTTCATGTTTGTTACTTGTATGTTTATTATCTCTTTTATTTATTGTCCTATCATTGCTACCGGAGTTCCGTATCAACTTTCATACCGTTTCATAGGAAAGGATAAGAAAACACCTTCTGAAAGACATTATATAAGTTTCCGTTTTTTTCTTTTAAAAATTATGATGTAGGAATATTCAGTCAGCTTCGTTGCACTTATTTGATGTTACTAAAATTATTTACCCTTCTTTTCTCTGTGCTATTGGTATTAATTCCTTCACTAAGAAATCACTAGAGTATGAAATGCCTAAAGCTCCTTTCTAGTGCCTAGCATCATTTAGAGGGAAGTTTATGATTTTTTTTGTACATAAAAGTGTTTTCACACAAAAGAAGCTATTCTTAATCTGTAAGAGTATTATTGTTAGTTTTGCTAATATTATGCAACAGGTCTGCTGGCACAGACCGGCCATGACTGAAGTTGGGCAATGAATACTTTCAGGGCTGGCTGTCATAAGGATAAGGAGAAAGTTTGTAGGTAAATGTTTGTGCCTTTTTGAATACTCAGTCCGCTACTCATAATCTGTATTGAAAAGTAAACGGGTACGAAGTAGAATGTAATACAATAAACAGGGCTTTTGGAAATTTCTTCCTAGTGAAAATGGTGCAGACCTCGTTGGATCAGACAAAAGGACTGCTAGAAAGCTCTTTACTCGAAAGATTTTTACAATCATTATTGACAAAAACGAAAGTAGTTGTACAAAAATGACTTAACCCTACCTTAAATGGGCTTTTTGGTTCCTCTCATACATGGGAGGGGGGGCTAGTAGGCCCTCATCACTTTGACACACTATAACTTTATATCTGCTTATGCTATTACAAAGATGTTTGGCATGTTTATAGTTTAGCTTTTTTCCAACAAATTTCAAAAACAATAATTTCAATTTGGTGTGAATGACGTCATCTATGGCTATGAAATGTTTGGTAAAAATTTGGTAAAAAGGCCTTAAAACATATTTTTTAAATTACATTTTGATCTTTTAAGGCCTTTTAGTATCTCTAGGGTATTTCTGCAAGTATACGTTGTATTTCGGCAAGATATTTTAGATTTTGAGACAATTATTTTTCAAGATGTATGAGTTTTGAAACTACCGAAATGGTTTCTTACTTATAATCCACCGGTTTTTATTTATTTTGAGCATTGTGACTAAAAAAATCCTCCAAACATCCAAAATATAACTCATAATTCACTGTTGGTACAAAATTTATAAAAATATGTGATTTTCTTATAATTATTTTGCATATATTGTTAGATAAGGTTCTCTAGCAAACTTCTCCTTATTGCACAACATTTTTTCTCATTTTTTGCGAAATTTCAACAAATTTTGCATTATTAAATATCCAAAATCTTATGAGTAGGCGGTCAAAGCTACGAGAGGTGAATCTTTCTTAGCCGAAATTTCACCTACAAATACAAGAGGCACATACTAAAGCAAGGGGACTTCGACATAGTTTCTTATCACTCTAGGTGTTACAGATCTAAAAGACCTTTTTGAAGTTAGTTTGAAAAAAACTTGATCCATTAACAGAACAAAAGGATCTGTAGTTAAGCTAGTACGTTTTTCGCATACACATAGGAAATAGCCACTAGACACTGTACAGTGATCAGCCGTTACAAAAAGTACCGGCCACAGAAGCGACTATTTGATCAATTTGGTGCATGATAAACATATCTTGCACACCCTTTACCAGTGATGACCGAGCATGCGGCCTATGATCGTTTTTTATGCGGCCCGCTTAACATTTATGAAATTCACTTTCCTTTGGCCGGACTAAGCAACAATTTAAAATTCGGACAACCCCTGCATCATTTTCATCTTTTTTTTTTACCTACCTGAGCAACTTGTACTGTATTATTGCAAGATTTCCAGTTATCTCTAAGTTGCCCGTCGCCAGGTGAAATACTTCTCGGTGCTGCTTTGAGCAAAATTGTAACTAAATTCTGATGTTGTGGGAGCGATACCAGTTTTCCTCTAAGATCCTTTTAAATGGCTCACAGTTCAAATGTAAGAGGTGCATCTTCTCTTTATTAAAAGGAACTAATAGTTACAAAGATATAGTCTAGAAATTCTACAGCAATTTCATCACAGTTCCAAGCAGTTTGATTATCAACTTTCTTACTTACATATATTTTTGTTTATATTTTCTACTTTTTCATTTTTGCCTATTTAAGGCGCTGTAATACAGTGTTGCTAACAGTTTTATCTCATTTACTTTTCTTCTTTTGAACTCTGCTTCAGATTTACTTTCAGGACATATATGGTCTGCTATACGTCTGAGGAAGATGGATATTTTCATATGAAAATTCTGAAGTAATGAAAGATAGTTGACTTGAATCCATTTTCAACGCTCCCTTAATCTTTTAAAACATTTCATATTACCTCGATGACATATATACATGATAGTGCTCTAGACATACTAAACCGTAAGATATTGCCGGAATGCTGGTAGTAGTGATTTTGATACTCAGCAGCTTACACTTTCAGTATTTTTCTTTAAAAAAACGCCCAAGAATTGAAAATTTCAATTGGTGTATTTCACAGAATTCTTAAGCAGCCCAACATGTGCTACTTGTTTTTAATACAAATCATGGAGCAATTCAACCTATCCAGAAGAAAGAAGTTGTGCTCAATAAAAATCTTAGTTTTAGGCTCTAAAATCAAGTTTACCAAGAGTTTAAATTTTGTCGCTAATGGCAAACCTTTGAAGAAGACATTTTAGGACCATCAGGATAACCTTGCTATTGTGTCTCATTTGCTATTTCATTGACGTCAAAGGTCAAAGAAGAGTCGGTTTCAACTTCAATTAAACTGTACGACCAAACTCTAGCCCAATGGTATACAAGATAAAAACTGGAAACAATACATCCCCTTTCACGTCTTTGTTTCAGATAGGCGATTATCTGAAAGCAAGGTAGGCAGTACTGCACGGAGATCTAAGATGAAATAAAAATGGAAGACTAATAGAAGATAAATAAAAGGCTGGTCTCATGTAGCTTTTTACGGTGTGGGTTTAACAAATCAGTGCTGATTTGCAAAGAAAACGGTGCTGATTTGAGCTTGAAAAATTTTCTAATATTCATTGCTGATTTACAAAGACAGAGCCAAATTTCATCATGATTATAAAAAAAGTCTTCAATCCGCTGCAGCAAAAATCCTTCTCTTCAGCAGAAAAATCAAAGAATTAAATAATAATAGTAATTAAACATTTAATAATCAAAGAACTTCATAATTTAATAAGGAAAAACTTCAAATTTAATTGAATTTTCTAAAGGAAATAAAAAATAAAAAAGAATAAAAATTTAAATCATGAACGAGCTTATTAATAATGATAAAAGAACTAAATAGTAAGTTGAGATCAATCATGCAACTAATGATAACCTACAGTTGACTCTTGATGTCCATGATGTTTAGATTTGAATATCTCGCGAAAAGGCATTATTTTTGTACCACTATCGTTTGCCCACTGAGCTGGTGAATTCTGTTCCTGAAAAACTTACGTGTGTCGGGCCCTTAAGGAAAGTTTAAAAGAATTCTGAAAAGAGAGAGTTGAGCATCGTGTCTCCACTGATTTAAAACGAAAGCAGCTTTAGAAAGTTTAAGTGGTCTTCAGAATCTTTGCTGCGGTTTGCGAAAACCAATTTTATCACTGAAGACAGCCTTGTTTGTGTTCTGGTTGTATATCTGTGTTGCACAACGCGGCCAAAATGGTGTAAACAGCCCAGTGCTTTTTTTTGCTTTATCAACAAGGCATTGGGCTACCGGAAATGATACCGCCAGTATCTGTTGCCGGGAACCCCTTTTGTGAGTCTTCAAGGAAAACAGCCTTTTGTTTACGGAAAAAATGTGATACTTATTAATTGTTTTATAGGAGGTGCTCAAATCTGTCACAGTTGATCTATCTTCATTGGAGCAAGAATTTGACAGTATGGAAGCACCGGCTCGGTTGTTGCCAGTTGTTCAAACACAGCTGGATCAGGCGGCTGACTTTTTCGCTGGGTTGCAGCAGTACCATGACCATCTTGAGGAGACTCGCAGCGCAAGTGAGAAACTGACAAAACAGGGGAGAGATATTCAATCAAGTACAGATCAGATTACGATTATGGAAAAGCATATACTCAAGCTGGAAGAGAGATCGAAAGCTCGTAATGATGAATTGGAAAGAGTTCTCGGGAAATTGGAAAGTTTCTATGGACTGTTGGATAAGGTTTTGATCAATATTGAAGATGCTTCCAATGAAGAGGTGAAGTTTAAAGCTGTTTCGGCGGACGTGAATGTGATCAGGCAGCAACAAGCTGAGTTCAAGGTATGAACTGATATTTTATTTAATAATTTTCCATTGTTTTTTTTTTTTTTTCCTCCTTTTTAGTTTTTTGGTGTATCGCAATGAAAAGATAAAAAAAGTGGAAAATTGTAAGTGGGAAGTGGGAAATTGTAAGTGGGAAAGTGGAAAATTGTAGATGGAAAAGCGGAAAAGATAACTAAGTGGGAATTTGGGCATTGACTTGAAATTGTGGATTTCTTTCTCGTATTTATCAATAACAAAAACAAAATCAATCATATATATGCTATTTTAAACCGTTACTGTGCGTAAGATGGTGGCTGTTGACAATGAAAATAAGGTTTTTTAGAATGTAAAAAAGTGGGTGGCGTTGCTAAAAGTAAAAGCTCCAAAGGTGTTTAGCAGCGGCCCCTGTGTACTCTAGTATCGGGTTAAAAGTTCTAATATTTTCATTTGCTCTAGTCTTCTGCATTTTTCATGCCTTCTGACTAATTCTTACGCAAAATTTCAAGTGAATAAAAGAATAACTTACCAAAATTTGGGCTTACACTTTTTTAACCCTCTGAATGCGGCCCTGAATTTTATAAATTAACGCTTTTTTTATCAAAACATGACGTTTATTGTTGAAACGACTAAAAACAAAACGCTTGTTAGACCAGGACAGCCTAGGTTTTGTGTGAATAACGAAATACGCAGCAGAATAATGTTTTCAAAACCAATGAAAATATTTCCACACGTTTGAATTTATCATCTATGGCAGGATTCCCTCATCGTCAGAAACTGGTATACACTTTCATCTATCAAAAGCCTCTACGCTGCGATAACTCTGAAAATGTAAAATGTTTTCAGCGGCTTCTAGAAAATACTGTACTGAAAGTTTTGAGAAAACACGCCAACGTAGTTGTTTGGGTCTACCACGTTCTTCTAGCTAATACGACGCTATGTCGTTTTCACTGAGCATAATAAATGGCTACAGAAATCCTATTAATCTCAAAATAAAATTTCTAAGTTTAAATTAAGGTGGTTTTTAGGCATTAGAACTTGGATCGCTTACGGGTTTTATGCTTGAAGGATAAAAGAGAAAACTTTCGACATGTTTGATGCTTTCAAGAGCGTTGGGCAAGTTGTAAAACACGTCGATGTGACGTTTTGAAAAACAAATCATGGATATGGTCCTACAGAACAGAGACGGTACAAACGTGAACTTGAAAGATTTAAAACATGGATAGGGCAAAACAATTATCAGCTTGCTAAAGTAATTATTACAAAGGATGATACGCAATTGTCTGTATTTAACGCAAACATACCTTGCTTCCCTTCAAGTTCCATTTTTTACAGTGCATTAAGTCAATAACACGTCAACAATAAACCTGAAAAGTTGCATTTTTGTCACATTTCTACAGTTGTACGCTACTTAACCGGAAACGCTCCTTAAGTCATAACCACCTTTGTTACATGGTAGCAACGGTATGATAAACACAGCGTTTTCTTAAGGTTGCTGTAGGGATATCTATAGTATTTGAGGTATCTCACAACATATGTTTAAGATTTTTGATAGATAAAATTAACGTATAAGTTGTTTTGTCGCGGAAATATTTTTACAGCTAATAACTCGAAACCTGTATAAATATTTTTAGCATCTCGTAGAAAATGCTGCCTAAATGTGTCGTTGCCACCGCGTAACCAAGGGCGTTGTAGCTTCCGGTTTAGGAGCGTATGAGAGAACGCATCAGAGTTTAAGCTCCTCATTAGAATCAACATTTGCTGAATATCATAGGTACGCTGCTGAAGTTCAATAAATAGCAAGTGTAGATTTAATTAATCTTCAAGATAATCCCTTGTAAATCTCATTTGTAATTTTGTAAATCTCGGACATCTGCATATGAAAGCCAATTTCAAGTTACAGAGTATCATAGACGAGAGACGATTTAGCCTTAGAGGCAGTCTTGGTTACCGTAGTGATGTTACTTACTGCTGTGCATATCTCAGCCATGACCAATAGTACGACTCCATTCGTATATATGTTTAAAAGAGAGGACAAATGCTTGTCTAAAAGAGTGCAGAGAGCTGTGCTACTGTTCATGCAGCATCGGGCAAACAACTATCCAAAAAAGAAATCAACGTTTACTAGAATCATTACTTGAGATACTAAATCAGCATCTGTGTTTCAAATTTTGGCGACTCGTGATTTCTGCTCTCCTGAAGGAATGATTAAAGGAACTGGTAAATATTATCGCCAGACACTGGTCACGACAATCGTTGGTAGTCAACAAATAACCATTATTACAAAGAATTTATATAAAAAGAGAGGACTGGAGCACGCCGTTGCGTACAACATACAAATCCATGACACATTCCTTGTTTCCACCTACTATGAAAGAATAAGTAAATAGTCAACAAATTTTTTTTGCCGGAAGTGGCCTGGTACATTTGTATGGATGCCCACGCTACAGGGTTAAAATCAGAAGAGGAATCCGCTTTTCCAAATACCTTTAAACGATTGTTTTTGTTTTTGTTGGCACATGTGTGGACAGATAGTACATAGTTGAGTAACCTTTAGGAATTACGGACATTTTCTTGCAAAACGTGATAAATTTGATACTATACTGCGTTTGCTGATGTCGGTTGGAACAACTCGAAGTCAACTGGGTGTTTAGGGTGCGCTCATAGCGAGGTTTAAAATTCATATATGCACCGCTGTTTTAGTTTATTAAAAAACAAAATTTTGTTTCAACTATCGCGGTTAAAATATGTATATTAGTCCTGTACTTGCCTGCCACTGACGTGATTAAAATCATAATTGTATTGCGATGCACGACACATGAAGTACTTGGCGATCTAGAAAAGGCCCTAAACGTGTTACATGACATTATTATGTCTCTGTTTAAGTGTTGTTATGCAGGCGAACTTTAGGTCTTTATTTTCCAGCAATTAAATTGTTCCTTTAGGAGTTTGGCCGATCATGACAAAGAGACGACTTGTAAACGTTATAATACCTCTTGAAACAAGAATCGATTTCAGGTTACATAAATGTACTACTTATATGATATAAATAATGTTGCAGTGATAAACTCCTTGCATGCACTTTTCCAGATAACAGATTAGATAATAAAGCAACCTGGGATACGGTAAAAGGACCCTTTTTATATCATGCAAGCTCAAAGCAATGATAAATGCCATTCCCTCACAGACATAATCTACTACTATTGCCTGTATAGTTTTATCATAGCATAACTATATCTAAGCGTTCGTATTTCGCATTTTGCTACATAAAACCACGCTATTCTAGTACACATGCCTTGAAATTTCTAAAACGGAAGCACGTAAGACCGAGGAAAAAGTTTAATCCGTTTGTCATTATTGTGTACAAGTCAATGAATAACGCCTTGAAGTACTCTTTAGAGAATAAAAGCAAAAAAGATTGATGTTATTTTATGTTACTTACCTAAGCTGAAAAGATTTTACCCTCTCATTAAAGTAACCGACGTCTTTAAACAATAAACTTATCAAACAAAATGCACGAGCTAATCTAGTGAGCCTATACTAAGGCATAAGGAGTACGGCCACAACTAACCAGTTCACTATAGCAGTTTTTTGCGCGACAAAAGTATGCTCGCAAGAAAAATAGCACAAATTTAGCTTTTAAAGAAATAGATTTAAAGACTGCATTGGGTAACGGATTCATTTTAACATTCATGCTAAACGCTTAGCAAAATGTATCCGTTACTAAACGCAATATTGAAATTTTGTACCACAAACCAACTTTTTAAGATTTAAAGATTTTAAAGGCAAACGAAAAGAATAGAATAAAATAAGAAACAAGGCAAATAAGATGGAAAGACATCAAATTACATTAAACTAAAAAAAGCATGGCATGTGTAAAGTCTAAAAATTAAGTTTACCCGTCTAGTAAAGCCATGACAGCTTTGAGTCTGTCTAAACAAGCCGCAATCTCCTTTTGAAGATTATACTTTACAATTGCTGCATCATCAAACTGTTTTTGAAGCTCTTCACTCTCCTGAATGAGTCTAGGTAAATCATCCTCACTTAATCCTTGGATTGGGTCAATGTGCTCTGTCTGAAAGGCAATGGATGAAAGTTAATTTTTGTTTATGGACTGACAAGAAATAAAGGAAACACAATTCATAATAAGTAAATAAAATAAAGAACTCGTCGAAATAGCGAGTTGACTAATAAGTGCAGTATGTGAGGTGTCCATGAGAAGATTCTATTCACAATATACCCTTAGTCCGATGGGATTTTCAATATGCAGGTCAGCGTGCAAATTAAATGTTTTGTTGATGTCATTGCTCCTGATACGCCCCCATCAGCACCCCCCAGCCCCACTCCCCCACATTTATAGCATGTTACATCCAATCTAACCTACCGTAGAAAGTACAATAGATACCGTATTTCCCCAAATAAACGCCGTCCTCTATTAAACGTCGCACTTCTAGCGGAAAATTTTATATAAACGCCACCCTCTAATACGCCGCATCTAAAAGATGGAAGTTGCAATAAACGACGCGGCGTTTATTAGATGAAATAAGGTTTATACACTCTTTTTCCAGCTAAATTAGGATAACATGGTGGGATATATAATTATATATAATTTTACGAGGTCATTCTTTCAATATTTAAAACTTTAAGTAAAATAACAAACTGAAATTTCCAAACTTGCGTTGCAAGGAAAACATGAAGTGTAAGAAGCGTTGTGTTTCTAACACATTTAAATTCAATGAAATGTAACCAAGAACATTGTGAATTAGCAATACAATAGGAAATAATGTATCTTTAAAATGTTTCCTCTTTGAAAACTTACTTCTTGTTCTTCCTCTTCAACTACAATATGCTTCTTTTCGTTCCTGATGCGTTCCTGTTCTTCCTGCTCTTCAATAAGGTCTCTCAGATTAGCATCCGCTTTCTTGTAGGGACGTTGACGCTGATGATAGTCAATCACAGATTGGACAAATTCGACTAATTGTGCTGCATCCTCGGAAGAGTGACGAGCTAGTCTCCATTCTATTCTCTACGATCATACGCAAATGACGAAAAAGGGGCACATTTGTGTGTCTTAAGCTGTCTAATCGAACCAATCACGATTGCCATATGTAGAGCAGCTGTGTTTGATGTTTCGTTACGATGCAAAGTTACCTCCTTCACTGCTCGATTTTATCATTTTCCATGTACTTTAAGGATGTTTAACAACCCTGCTCATGACAGAAGGAAACGTTTGCTTCCTTGTGCAGCAACTGATACTAAACATAGGCAGACACTTGCGTTACGATTTGCTTCCAACGTCAGCTATACCAACTTGAACATAAGCAATATCATCAAGGCCCCCTTGCAAGTGGCGGAGATGAAGTTCATAAGAAATACGGTGGATATACGCTTTGGCATCATGTCATAAATGATGGAAAGCATTGTCATGGTGTATCTAGCTTACGCGAGATCCACAACTAATTACGTAGTTAAATAGAAAGAGTACGCGATTAAAGGTCGCTTAGGTTCTTCCGAATGCTAAAGAAGTTAACAGAAAGACAGAGAGTATCTCATGCCAGCCTTTTGCCAGGGTTCCGGCATGGCACTAGATTTATTTACGGATTCCGAGTGCCTACTTCGCTGCAGCATGTCCCACCCGAAACTAGTACGTCCCCGTTATCTAAATGAAGGTAAGCTGTTTCAAGGGTGTTTCAGGTTACCCTTGAACTACCTTCGTTTATGGTCTGGTCTGTGAACTTTGGTTAACTCGCAATCAAAATACCCGTCTGCATCCATCGCCATCAACATGACGGACATGGGAGTGCTGAATAAACGAGGGGTCTGAATAAAGGGGGGTCATCATTACGGTCTACAGTTAATAAACGGGGGTGTCCAAATAAACGGGGGGGCTGAACTCCAGTCTCAATTTCGTGAAAGTTTTAAATAAGGATGATACACATGAGAACAAAAATCGTACTAATTGAATCATTAGCAACTGTTTTAGGGTCAAATGTTGCATGGGAAGTCATTCAAGTGTTTCAGATACCACTTATATTTTGAGTACTGTGAAAATTCCTTGAAATTAATAAACGGGGGAGGTCCTAATAAGGAGCGGGGGGTATAAATTTCAAAAAATTTATAGCCGTGCGGGGGGAGGGGGTAGGATTATTTGCCACTCGAGAGTACCTGATGCACCTGATTCATCAGAGTGATCCATATCTCGAAACTTGCGTTTCGAGTACCCTTAAGAACAGTAGTATCTGACGTGCAACAAACCTGCTTGAGGTCTAGAATTCTCCGTATTTAGTAGGTGTGGTTTTGAAAGTACCACTTTCAGTAAAAGAGGAATTTTATAATCCAGGAGAGATTTCCTCAATCTACTAAAAATTGGGATTGAGATTGAATGAAAGTTTGTCAGTTCCTTCCATTCTACTCTACTTTTCATACATTGAGCTGAATCCATTCATACCTGTGAAGGTCTATCCAGCACGAGTCTATACAAAAATGCATGCACATTGTCTGCATTCCAATTAACATAGTCGAGCTCGATATCATAATCGCTGGCTTTCTATTTTAAGAAGAAAGAGCAAAACAACTAACACGATAGCCAGGCCATCCTAGTTATCAATTCCTAAGAGGTCAGACCCAGAAACGGAATACAAATATCGGGACTAGTCTAGTTTTAAGTTACGTATATATATACCGGTACCGGTTATCACGACCACCCCCAACCCCATTCCGAAGTCATCGATAGGCCTATGTACTCATCAAACACGAGCGTAAGAGTTGCCTTCCTACGGATATTATAGGTAGCCTATTCGTACATATAAAAATATACACGGAAATATATACACGGTACGCGAGTGTGGCACGAGAGTTAAGCGTAAGGTAGCCTGGGCGACTTCTTATTCTTTTTGAGCCTAAATATATAATTTATATTTTGTTTATATTATTTCCAGATATGGCTTAGTTATGTATAAAAAAGCGAAAATTGTAAATAGCTTATTACAAAACAAAGCCAAAACTATTTAAAAATGTGTATTTAAGCTTTAATCTAGGGGCCGGGGGCAACGGGGAAGTACCATCATGGCTCTCCTCGGATTTGTGCTTGATCAGACACATGCATGCAGAAACAAATGTATATATATTTTCTTCTAATTTTACACAGTTTATTTTGTCTGTTAAATGTTTGTGCCGAGGTGTTGTTGTCAGTGAGTTAATACTCTGTGGAAGGCTTTAATTTCCACATAATCAAAGTTAATCACACCGATTTTGCAGTGGTTGCTGGCATGATGAGCAGCAGTTAATTAGTGCCTAATATTGATTTGAAACAGGTAATTTAAATTGTTTGCAATTTTTGGGCAGCATAGGAAAGTACAGCAGTTTCTGAAACAGTACCAAAAGGTTCGCTCGTTATGTATATTGGTAAGTGTGTCTTTAGTTAGTAATGCTAGTCTTTGACCACAGACAGTAGAGATATTATAATTGCTCAAGGCCTTTAATAAATTGTCAGTGATGCTGTAAATCTTTTGTTTTTAAGTTTAAGTTGTATATATTCTTAAAATCCAACTGTCGATATTATGGAAGCCCCTTTATTTTACCTCCTTATGTACACTTGCTTATTGTTATAGAAGCTAATTCTAATGTTTTGTTTTTTATTAGTGATCATTTGAATTTGGTCTAGTTCAATGTTGAAGAAATTTTAATGTATATATTTTGATTTTGACCTTTTCATTAATGCTGATGCTGTATTGCAAAGATAGCTGTTCAGACCATCAAATAGAAAATAATTGCTATGTAAGGTTTTATGAGATTATTTCTAAATTCTATCCATGTAGACATACAGTTCTCTTTTCTGAAAATGATATATTGTTTTCAATTGTAAAGTACATATGATACATCTGCCCAAGCTAGGTAGAACATAATCTTATTTGTGAAAACACTTGCTCCTGCCCCTTATGTGGTTCCCTATGTGATCGCTTGCACGCTTATGAGACCCCTGACGCGATTCCTGATGTGGCCTCTGGTGTTATATATGTATAACTGGAGTTATTATAATTATAAACTGGAGTTGGAAATGGCAAACAAATACATATGGTGTTTTTAATAGTGACTCTATATAATATGCTAGTGTGTTTATTTTTCCTACTTCAGACAAACTCCCCATGCTGCCAGATGATGTGACACATTATCTAATTCCTGATTGTCACTTTGATAATCCGGAATGATCTATAAACTCTTGAATCGTCTTTAATAATCTCATTTGATGACAAAAAATCGCGATAATCTCGCACACACTTTGAATTAGTCACAAAATAATCCCAAAACAATCTCAATAATTACGGAAATAATCATCTTATCTTTTAATAATAAATTATCTCAAATCACCTTTGTGATCTAAAAATAATCTTTGATAATCCAAAACAACCTATAAAATTTCGAATCATCTTCAATGTTCTCATATAATCATAGACAATTATCATAACCTTGTACAATCATAATAATCATAGAATAATCATCTTATCTTTTAATGATAAAATCATCTCAAATATTCCTTCATAATGTTTAAAATAATCTTTGATAATCCAAAATGATCTTTATAATCATTTTCTTAGAATATTTTAAAAATCAGAAGAAAACAAGTACTCGTGTCTTATATCATAACGAAGCCCTGTACTCAAGGTATACACATTGGCGCTGGATCCGGGGTGCACACGGACTGTCTGCAGCACCTTAGCTGACTGCAACACCCCTGCCACATGGTTACAAAACATCTCTCTACCCCGAGGCAAATATGAATTAAAATTACGCAGAAGTTTTCAAATACAGTTCCCTGTATTTGTTCTTTCATCAGTTGTCAGAGTCCGAGCAAATATATTATCAATAATTAATTTTGCCATCTTCTTGAGAGTGTTTTCTCTTCTTGGACTGTACATTTCACCCCCTTATAAAGTTTCTTCAATATTTGAGGTGCCGCCCTCCCCCCTTACAAGCGTAAGTTCTTTCCTATCGTTCCAAAAGCTTGGACAAAAGCACCCTACCGACACTTGTGCCCAAATGACAGCAAAACCAGCAGATTTGGCTTCATACTACAAAAAACAGCAAGTCACAACCAAATAATACGTCCAAATAACCCCATTGTTAAGTCACTTGTCTGCTTAATCGCTTTGATGTCAGTAAATATGTTCCTAAAGTACTCAAGATGTGACCGGATTATCTGTTGTTTTCAGCCAAACAATCATTTCAGGAAAGTTAAATCTCACAATTTGAGCAGAAGGAGAAAAGTTGATCTCGCGGCTGGAATAATGAGAAGCAGATTAAGAAGAAGTTACGAGGCCAACAAGAGATAATCCATTATACTGCCATATCAACCATAGACATGCTTTGACGTACAAAAATGCTGTATAAAGGTAAAGTATGATAGTTAAAGTAAGAAAGGTAAAGTATGATAGTTAAAGTAAGGAAGGTAAAGTATGATAGTATGAAATGTAAAGTATAAAAGTATGATAGTATGAAAGTATGAGGTATGAAAGTATGAAGTATGATAGTATGATAGTATGATAGTATGATAGTATGAAAGTATGAAGTATGATAGTATGAAAGTATGATAGTATGAAAGGTAAAGTATGATAGTATGAAGTATGAAAATATGAAGTATGATAGTATGAAAGGTATAGTATGAAAGTATGAAGTATGATAGTACGAAAGTATGACAGTATGATAGTATGATAGTATGAAGTATGATAGTATGAAAGGTATAGTATGAAAGTATGATAGTATGAAAGTATGAAGTATGATACTGCGCCATGTGACTTGACCAAGGAAGAACTGCCCTCCGGCCCGTCATCAATCCAAAGCCCATTAAAGTTAGAAAGTTTCATCGAGAAGAGAGGATTTGAAATGTTAGTTTACATTGTATACATTGAATTAAATTGAATGTTATCTCACGTATACTTTACAAACAAGGGGTATTATCAAGTAGCTATCTGTTAGTACTTACCAAATCTTCACATCGATACAACAAAGGGTTCCTGCCATCCACAATTTGGCAAATAACCTCACTAGGAAAAAATACAATTAAATACGAATAAAACGCATAATCAATAACCGTTCGGCAAGGAAACACGTTACACGAATAAGATGTTATTTTTCATTTGAACTGCTTGATACTGTAATACTTCTAATAAACGTCCGGGGCTTTAACTTATAGTATCTAAAGGGAAGGAGGGGGGTTAAATTTCAACGTTTCCAAACTTCGAATTGACATGCATGAAAATGGATATTTTGGAAGAAATTCCCCAATTTTCTAGCCAGTTGAATTATACAAATGTAAACATATATTCTATAAGAAAATGTGATGATCTATTTCATTGGTGTCACCAATTTCTTGTACGCCGTAGCATTATTTAGCTGGTAGCGTTAACAACAGGCGTCGTTAAGGAAGTTTTCTTAACTGTAGCGGGGAAAGGGAGGGGCGGGGTTGAAAGAGCAGAGGTGTTAATAACATTCTTTGCGGCATGGAAAAGGTTTATGAAGAGCTGAGTTTCAACATCTTACTTGATCACTGGGAGCGTTAATAAGAGGGGCCTTAAGAAAGTATTTTTCAGCCGATAGCGGGGATGGGCGTGGGGGGTGGGGTAAAAGAGTAGAGGTATTAACTAGTCTTGCTGCCGCAAAATTACGAAGACCTAAGTTTAAATTATCCGATCTTATCCGATCTCGACTCTAAGAGGGCTGATGTGTTTCAATACAACCTAACAAGAGAGGACTACATATTCAAATCCCAATTAACGTTGGATCTAAGGAGCGTTTATAAAGAGATCGTTTGAAATGAGACCATACATGTATTCTTAATATCCAGCTTGCACGTATGTATCCCAATACCAGCCATAATGACTATTTCGCAGCGTGTGATTATTCAGCGACCCAATGCGGAACAAATTCCCCTGGTTTCTTCCCGACTATAGGAGTGTACTTGTGTAAAAACATTGGCAATGCACTAGGGAAATAGCAAATCTGTCACTACCGGGGATCATGCCCATAACCAACGCTTTCGCGGTGTGTGCTCTAACAACTGAGCTAGGTGACCTTGCGATGTTAACATACTTTATTTTTCTAGTCAACCGCCACATTAGCTCCCAGTAATCCACCACTGGACATCGACATCCCAATTCCCTTGCGATTAGAGACCAGCCTCTCTGCACCATTTGAATTGACCAAGGAGGGATAGCCATCCGACTCATTATCCGTCAAAAGCCCCATAAAAGTCAGAAAGTACCACCGAGAAGAGAGGATTTGAAATGTCACTATCGACTTTTCAAACCCCCTCTTCTCAATGATACTTTATACAAAAATGTTAACAGTAATATAAAAACGTTGCTACTTTTAAGCTTATTTTGCATGGTCATTTCTTGGCCCTTTTGCGGGCATCTTTGAAATTTTACTATGAGCCCTATGTTACCTGTACGCCTGCAACGACAGCGATGCGTATCCAACCTGTAAGGCAGTGTGCCCTGTACAAACTCCTGCATGTCGTCCTTCATTCAAGGAGATAATTAGCTACCAACTGAGTAAAGTGTTATACAGTCCAGGCATATTCCATTAGAGTTTGAATTCTTTGGAGGAAGAAAACCTCCTTATATATATTATTATTACGGAGGTGTTATTACCAGTTCAGCAAAGGAAAGCTACACATACGTAGCTCCAAAAATGTGCAGTATGTGCCATTTAAGAAGGGTGCGAAAACAGAAAGGCGTCTCCAAGTTAGGAACAAGCAGCATGCAAAGTTAAACAGTTGAGCCATCCTACAATTTTTGACAAAAATTAAAAAATGATTTGACAATAAATAAGTTTAAAAACTATAAATGCTTCTCCCCACCCCCTCCTCTCTCCAACACAGAAATTTGTGAGAATTTAAGTAAAGCTTATACGCCTATCCCAACATTTAACATTACACCCTACACACCAGACGTCTTTAAAAGGACCATTATGGAAACAAAGCTTTGGACCACAGGTATGTTAACATCAATTTGTTAACATCAATTGGTTAAGCATACCCATAGCATCCCCCAAGGAAGTTGGGGGCAATTAGATTTTCATCTCAGAGGGGACCACGAATTTGGAGCTCAAATGGTGGGGGAATGATAGATGGTGGGAGGATGAATTTATTCAAGAAATGGGGGGATGACATTTGCTGGCCATCTAGAAGTACCAAATTTCAAAATTTTTCCTTCAGCACCAACCATGGTCATGCCTCATTGAAACAATAAAATTGAGAAATGCTTAACATAGTTTGTTTCTGAAAGTTAACAAGTCTTGTTTGTGTGGATTTCCTTTAGTGTTTTAAAAGTTAAATATTTGTAATCAACATATATACCTCAACTTCTTAATCTCAAAAAAGCAAAAGTTAGCATTTCGTCAATAGATTTTATATTTTCCACCACCAAACTTACTGATAGATCCATATGTAGGGCTATCTCCTATCCTAACTCTATTACTTGGTATGTTTCTGCACAGCCTGCTAAAATTGTGGTACCCTGTACCTAATGTCTGTTCTCTTTCTCAATTCAGATCACCTGAGCACCTTTATTTTAAGTGCAAATTTCTGTTGCTCTTACTGCTCATTATATCTTGCAATTTATGCCTTGAACTGCACAAACACTGGCCTTCTCAATTACTCTGATAGCCCCTGCCCTGCAAGTATACAGTGCCATTGGCCACTACGACTTACAATGGTTTACTCTCTCTATATCTTTAAACTTCTCAACCACCTACTCAAAGCACAAAAATTGCATGTATAAGATTTCAAGAGATGGTATTGGGCAGCTAAAAATTCGTGTCATCTGTATTTATATATTTTAGTATATATTGCAGTATATATATACACTACACTGATATGTAATGTAACAGTGATTAAATCTAATCAGTGCAGTTATATTAGGTTTCAGATTCTGCATTGTTTGTCAGACTGCCACTCATAGGTTTCTGCGAGTTGACTAAATGATACAGTCATACTTCATTGTTTTAACATTATGGTGCGTGTTTATGTCTGCCATCGACATTCAAATTTTTGAATAGCTGGAAGTTAGATTCTTGACATATTAAAGCTCTTCTTGCTCATGTTTACTGTTGTAAAGGTAAAAACTTCAGAAACCATCGTATGTTGTGCTTTGGTATGTTAATTTGAGCAAAACCATAACTTTTAAAGCTAGAAAATTAACTCTAATCTTCAGACATCGCAATTGCATACCGATTTATCATAAAGATTGTTACAAAACGAACAGTGGAATACCAACTAAGAATACTTGTAATTGTAAAGCCTTGATTTTTCAAGTAAAGAATGTTTTTGCTGACATCTTAATGAAAGTCAGCACATAACCTATAGATTGTTTGGAGGATTTGTGAGTTTTTATTGCATACAACAATCCTAATTTTCCTGTGGCATAGAATCTGCTTAACACTGGATTAGGCACAAAGCGTTTGAGAGTTTTGCATTACATTTTTTAAAATTTATTAACTTCAAATGAATAAAGAAACGTCAACATAATTTGACATGTTAGAAGTACGTCGGGTTTGCGTACTGACAACTGCACCTTAATGCTACTGTATCTTTTGTATCAATCCTGTTTTCCATCTGTTCTGTTTGCTATTTCATGAACGTTAATAAATACAATTATACGTAAGCTGTCATTATACAGTTCAATTTTATGTAAAGTCCTTACCGTTATCTATAAAGTCCTTTAGGTAATCTAGAATATGTATGTTTACCATACCATACACAGTGACGTTGAAATTGAGAGTGCATTTTAACACCTTTCTAAGAGATTTCCTTTATCACTAATTCTTAAGTCTTAGTCATCCTTATATATTTCCTAAACATTTCTCTTCTATCCTCATCTTTAGAGTTAGAACGAAATTTTTCATCCTTTCTACATAAAGAGTCGTTCACCATAGCATGAATTGCAGCTTTTCTAAAATAGATATATTAGACGATGCACTTTAGAAGCACCTGCAGGAAGTAGCAGGTTTTTTATTTAGGTCAAGGGCTATTTATTCTTTGGCAAAAACAGTTTTCTCCAGAAAGAGACATATAGAGTACCCTTTCTCGGAAACAATAAATGATGCTGCTTTCTTATGATGTAAGAAGCCTAACAGGTATGAAAGTAGGCACTCTTTTATAAGCAAACAAACTGTTTCTTTTGTAAAGCACGGTTAAATACTCGTGCAGCATTGTTCAAAGTGCTTTTTTCATACCTAATACGGAAGTGCAATTTTCTTGAGGGGTTTAATATCCAAACTAATTGACGAGCTTAGGATGACCTAATATGCATTTTGAGTATCCAAGAGAGGATGGACAGATTGCAATAGTCAATAAACTAGCACCAACAATGCACTTCTCTGGACACATTTACTTGAGCTGAAAATCATTTTGTGTAGCCTTTAAGTCTTATTAACAACAGTAATATTAGGGAAACAATAATGCAACGGAGGGCTCTCAGGAAAATACTTACACTCTGTTTCTTTTTCGCCTGTAAGTGCTAGTGTTTAAGTAGAAATCTCTTGCGTTTGTTTGACACGTAGCAAAATGCAATACCTTTGAAACGTACTTAGGTCCTTATTTTCTGTGCTGATTGAAGATACACGAAAGAAAAGGATGGAAATGATTTATAGCGTCTCATTTAGGTCCTGTGGTGAAAAAATTTACACGCATGCAGTAAAGTTGCTTAGGGCTCAATAACCTTCTCACAAGTTATTCTGGATTTAACGAAGAATAATTAAGGGTCATGAAGGGTCATGAGACCATACATACACGGCGTCGGTGGAATACGTTTATTTTAGACGCTCCCCCCTCCCCCTTTTGCGTCGTCAAGACATTTTTGCAGTGGCATTTAGAAGATACTGTATTAAGCATGCCGTTGCCACCACGTAACCAAGGTTGCTATGGCTTACCAAGCGTTTCCGGTTGAACCGCGTATGCAGTGCCTACATCACCTCATGACGAAGCAATAAATATATCGCCTCCCTATACAATTTTTCATCACGCAGTGAATTACAATGCCATTTCTTGCTTTTTCCAGGTGAAGTTGTCTGTGAAGCTCCAAACAACGTTCTTGATAAGTTCGAGGGAACTTTGCATTGGAATGGAGATAAACTTCCGGTAGACAACAATAATATAGTCTTACGGGTAAGTGTGCCCCCAGTCTTTACTCGTACTTGTGTATACATTTAGAGATACGATAAATATCGGTCCCGCGTTTCAAAAAAGGACGCCCCATTTGGAAAAACTTTCAATCATTCCATTCTTATCAAGAAAAGAGGGTCTAAAATGACTTTGTTTTGAAAAGATTGTGGTGAAAAAGATCATATGCCACTACCCTGGCTTGAAACGTGACCCAAGAACTCGCGGCGTGTGCTCTAGGAGCTGAGCTAAGCAAACTGTGTTTGTCAAGTCGCCACATTAGCTCACAAACATCCGTATGTGGAAATCGCCATCCAACTCCATTTGAAGACCAGCTCATCCGTGTGATATGACTTTCCCAAGGCAGGCGAGTTGAACCCATCAATTTGCCCAAGGCCGGTTGAAAGCTGTAGAGTATCGTTGTCTTGAGTAAGAAAAGCTCTGCAAGTACTAAGTATGTAACCTATAGGTGTACGACAACGAGAAAAGTTATTCTAATAACGTTTCATATTACTGAAGACTTCATCGGGTCTACGTCAGACTGAGGAGGAGAAAGACCAAAAGACGAGACGTTGACAAAGTACGTTTTCTCATAAGCTTTTATCCTTAACTTGTCGTTGTTGTCTGCACCGTAGCGTCGCGGTGGTTTACTTACGTGCTGCATCGTGAGGCGAATCTTCTGACCTTATTAGTTCTCCGCTCTTACCGATCCACAGTCAGTACCTGCATTTTTAGTGACGGTCATCAGAATACACGTTTCCTATGTTTTCCCATGTGATCAGGTCTGTTTACCATGGTAGCCCATTGGTTGACCACAACAAAATTGATGACGTCACCTTTCCTGAGCCGCTGTCCAAGTTGCCCACCAGTTTTCATCATCATCATCAGCAGCAGCAGCATCGTTATTCTCATTGTCACCATCATAATTCCATCATTATTATCATTATCATCATTGTAAGTGTCATCGTTTACGCCCTCATTATGCACAGAATATCTGTGAAAACGTTTAAAAATCCTTAAAAACATGTAGAACTTTCTGAAATCTGTCCATCATTTTTGAGTGTTTCAACGTTCGTTTATTTTAGGAAAACTTCAACAAAAGTTTTGCTGACGGGTTTTTTTTGGTATGTTAGAGGGTGGATTCTAAGCATTAGTATCAATTGACCGAGATATAGTACCTCAGACGATAGGTGAGGGTGCTGCTTTGATGTTTTACTTGGTTGAATTGGTTACGTTCCATGCACCATCACCTATCACCATACACCTTCGGAGTATTTGTTTGTGGTTTATCAGCTATCCTGATTTGTTTAATTGTTTCCAACACTCACGAAGAAGATAAAAACACAAAATTAGCACAGTACCACGTCACCACTTATGCCATTCCCAGATCTTTCGGAAGATGCAATCTATTTTCAGGTAATTTAAAATATCTTTCGAAACACAAGTAAAAATTACTCATCAACTTCATCATCAATGGCAACTACTTAGCCGACAAGTATTAAAGTATTTAAGTGACTTTTTACCTTAGATGGGAGGCTCCGCGTTACCGTTTTGTTTACAGGAAATGAATGGCTTAGATTTCAATATTCCATATACGCAGCTCGTGTAGACATTTTTTGGCGCACCAAGGTTCCTTAAATTTACGTTGCAACAACTGGCTGTTAACTAAACACTTCAGATCGTCTCTCAGGCAGTTAGCACTAAAATTAACTCTTCTTTACGTTTTGCCTCAACTTTCACAAAGTGGAAAACCACGAATCGGTCAACAATACTAAAACTGTATTCGTGACGAGCTTTTACATTTTGTTTTGCCTTCAAATTTTTTCAATAAAATATGTATTATCTGCTTTTGGGCCAATAGGTATTTCTCGGTTAACCATGATTGTGCCGACAATTATGATAATGACGATCATGATAGCGATGGCGACGATTACGATGATGATGACGATACTGATGGTTGTGGAAATAGTTCGAATAACGGCTGTATAGATGATAATAGCAACTTTATTTAATGATTTTCCCGTCCTTTATTTTGTTCTTTTTATAGCATCTCTACCACAAGAGCCAAGCTTTAAGTGCTTTTTCGAATAGCTTAATTTTATGCGTGTAGCTTCTCACACCTATATACATAAGTAACTGGAAAAGTGACCTACCCTAACTCACATCAAGATGCCGAACACCGGGATCAAACCCACAACTTTTTTGAGTGCAGGTGTGTTCTTTATCCATTTGCCACCTCGCTGCTGCTGTTAACACTCTGTTAATCCATGAAGCTCAGATCTCCAAATTTGGTGTTTTGTTAGGAATGCAAATCAACATTGTCATTTCCAATCAGTTTTCATCTGACCCAAAATATGGTCCTATGAATTGCCCAGTATGTTTGCGACTACCGTGGATTGGAAATGCCACACATAAAAAGTTTATTAGTTTATAAATTCACGTGTCGCTGTGAGAGCGAATATATAGGTCGTACGTTGCAAAGGTTACATGACAGAATCGCGCAACATGTGCCGGCCTTCATTAGTAGACGCAGTAAGTTTCCAGAATTTTATCGAATCGCGTAACCAAAATAACTAACCATTTTAGTTCCTCTAAGGTCCTGATTCTGTCAATCAAATAATGTTACGTGACTGACTAGCTTCGAGATATATAAATTGTTTCATTGGTACTACAACGCTTTCTTTCAACATGGAAAAACGTCTTTGAATGTTATAAAATATTTGTATTGCAATATTTTACAAGGTTAAAAGCCTAATAAATAAACGCGAACTGAATGTTTCTACCAAATTTTAAGACATCAGAGACACCGATACAAGGTTTACGATTTAAGGTCGATTTCAGTGGTGCTTCCTTTCTTACTCGAAACGTAAGCCAATACAAGTAAGACAAAACCAGTAAAGAAGCAGATACACCAGCCATCCGAAACCTGAGGTCCACAGACTGCAAAAGATACTTCAAGGTCCGTGACCTACTAACGATCTGTAAATAGCAATTTCTACTGTACTGGGCCGTGATTTCCAGAACTGAACAATCAAAGGGAATAAAGATGATATTCTCGTAGTTAAGATTACTGATCAACCCTTGATGAATGCATGTTCAACACACACCCTCGAAAGGGGAATATGAATACAGATAGAAAATATTTCTATTGACCAACAGTTAAAGCATGCTGACGAAGCGTTGGTTTCGATCAAGATATATGCACTAGCAAGAAGAGGAATAGGGGACATCGATCGAGACGTTGAATCTGTCGTGTACGATGCTGGTTAAGGATCGCCTTCACTCGACAAACCGCTAAAAGTTTGAGCTTCCAAGATCAAGACTTCTCTCCACAGACAAATCTATATTATTCATCAGGATGAGCTTGAAAACCTCAAACACGCCAGAGGCATTCGGGGGATCGTAACTTGTTTCTATTGTCATTATATTTAATGATTTGTATATAGTTAGATGTTTGAATTTATTTCGGTTACAGTTATTATATTTACATGCTTCTTCTCTTTACTTAAAATCTGTTTACACTTCGTCTACGGGAAGTAGGAGAACGGTTTTCTTCTCCAATGTTCTAACCGCGGCGACCGTAACACATGTCTATGTAATATATAAACACATCCACGAGCGT
>JAAAKM020073195.1:47857224-47922367 GCA_010016025.2 Alatinidae sp. Z8VKAUB7J3 | reverse complement strand
TTCATAATCACATCAACGACGAAATATAGTGCATGTTCCTATGTACTATATACTGCATATACAACTGGTCAGACCCGAGTTCACTCAGATCGGGCCGTAACCTCCTATGCATCCTACCAGTCACGAGACATGACCACTCCTAATACTTATTCAAGAATTACAAAAAATTGTTTTCGTTTTCTGCTCAGATCAATGTGGCGTTGAGAAGTAATTTGACAAAAAATAATAGGAAAAGGTAGATAAAAACAAACTGTCAAGCCCCGTTATGATGTTAAAAGATATTTCTTACCAAACACAACGGTGTCCAAGTTGACGTAGGCCACAGCCCTGTCGTGAAGAAGTCTTGCATGTTGCTTCAAGTGAGAAATAAAATTATTAAGTGTTGACATAGGGCAATTACACGTAATAAACATAATCTCTGGCCTAACATACACATTCGAAGAGGGCATATAAAAGACACAGTGTTCCAATCTAAGAATATTAGGTACCATTTCAACTTTTAGTTACCTAAATGTTCTCTCCCACCAATTCACAATCTCTCAACCACTGAGGTCCTATTGGTTAAGTTCTTACCATATTTGTTGTTTATAACATTGATGCTCCATTGAGTTAGTTAGGTTAAGGATTTTACTAAGTTGTAGGCTTTCTTGCGATTGTTCTTTGCAAGACATTCTTCAATGGCCATTGTCTCTTGCTGTATCAATGCCTTCTTTGATACGGCAATTATTTCTTTGGTTGCCTTTCCTATATTTCTAAAGATTTTTGTCATTTAAACCTCTACTTTTTTCTTCTTCTCAAATGTCATATATTTCTAGCACCTCGGTAGTAGTCCTGGGTCTTCTGGTTCGCCTGGCTTTAGCCAGTGCTTTTTTTATCTGTTTCGTTTATTATAGTGGTAAACTCACCATTTATTTCTAGTAGTATATCGAGCAACACAAGTGGTTAAAAAGGGTCACGTAATTCTTTTTGGTAGGCTTCTTTGATAGTGAGACTTTTAGTTTTTCTAAGTCTTAACGCATTCTGATGTTCTGATATTTTTTTTTGTTGTAAGTTTGATTTTTAAAGATCATCATTACTAAATCATGGTCACTTCCTGTATCATCACTTGGGGAATGTTCTTGTTTTCTCCCTATTTATACTGCTCTGCATTTCTTTGGATATCAAGCTATAATCTTGTTTTGAGTGCACCCATCAGTGGAGTGCCATGGAGTTATTTTTGAAAGTTTGTGGTTAAGGAGAGTGTTTGCAACAAACAAACTGTTGTTCTTTGAGAATTAAAGTAGCCTTACTCCTCTCTCGTTTGCTACTTCTACACCAAAATTTCCTGTTGTGCCATGCCATGGTTGTTGGGCATTCGTGCCAACCTGAGCGTTGCAATCGCCTTGTGCAATGATGATGTCTTTCTTTGGTGTTTCGTTGATAGCTTTTTCTAGGTCATGGTAGAATTCCTCATGTTCTTGGTCTTCACAATTCGTTGTTTGGGCGTAAATCTGTATAATAGTTATGTTCTTTGGTGTTCCATTAAGCCGTACTGCCATAATCTTGCTAAATATGGGTTTACACTCAGAGACTACTTTCACTGAATTTTTATTGACAAGAATTTCGCCACCCTTTTCATGCTTCTTCTCTGCTCCAGACTACCAAATCGTATTTCCATCTTTATAAACATATTTACTGATTACCGTCCATCTTAGTTCAGAAATTTCAACCATGGTCCATGTGAGCCTATCCATTTCATTTACTAGAAGATCTAGCTTTTCTGTTCCCTTCAGAGTTCTTAAATTTCATGTCCCTGTTACAAAGTTCTCTTTTGCTGTTTTTATGATACCAGTAGCAGACAAGTCACAGACATGTTAATAATGAAGACAGACCTCATATATTGTTAAATCCACCCACGTTTCTATTTGCTGACCACATGATCCCAAATATCCCATTACAATAACTAATTATGAAACTTTGACCTATTTTTTTTTTGAATAAGAGTATGAGTTTCTTCTTCTTCTTTAAGTGCCTTGTCGTATGACGTTGGCGACCATGATGTACCATCTTCTCCGGTCCCTGGATAGGTGCATGAGGTCACTCGTCTTGATGTCTCTTCTCCAGCTCTTCCTCACCAGCTGGGAGAGGGGGGGGGAGGGGGGGGGGGAGAGAGAGAGAGAGAGAGAGAGAGAGAGAGAGAGAGAGAGAGAGAGAGAGCGAGAAAGAGAGAGGGACGACGACGACGACGACGACCATGACCATGACCATGACCATGACGATGATATCAACAAAGCCAACAAAAGCAATGATGAGGAAGACTGTAACGATGATAACTGTGATGATGGTGATGATGATGATGATAATGATAATGATATGATGACGTATGATGTTTACGACAACAACTACAACGCGTAAGCGACAATGGTGATGCTGACGACAACGACCATGACGATGTTGTCATCAATGCCAATAACACCGATGATGAGGATGATTGTAATGATGATGGTTATGGTGATGATGATGATGAGGATATGATTGTAATGATGATGGTTATGGTGATGATGATGATGAGGATATGATTGAAATGATGATGGTTATGGTGATGATGACGATGAGGAGGATGATTGTAATGATGATGGTTATGGTGATGATGATGGTTATGGTGATGATGATGGTTATGATACCAGTTACACTCAGGGCAAGGACCAAGATGATGAAACTATTAAATCCTATACCATAAAGAAAATTGCCTGGAAATCAGAAAAGTAACGGTGTTCTGCTTTTCCATACCTCCCAAGGCAGTCAGCTCCAACTCCGAATAAAACGTCAACGGTAAGAGACCCTTCTACACTGAATGTTTTCGTTAATACTTCCGAAGCTGCCTCTACAGCCACCTTGAAGCCAGCATCTGCAACCTAAGTAAGAAACAAGGGTATGTTGTATCAAATTGTATTCTTAATCAAACTATATTAAAAAGTATAACTTACCATCGAGATAATGACAAGTCGAGACAACAGCTTTTATGTTTTTATGTTTCAGTAACTTTGAGTTTTGCAATAGCAAAAGTGAAAAGCGAAGAGAGGAGTGCACGTTCGGCACGTTCTCATTCCGACAAACTTGTTAGTCGTTAGCAAACCGATTGGCGTCAATGAGCCTTTCTAGAATTATATAGGGTGTGTTCTCCTAGAAATCACCTCCTTGCATTATAGGTGGCATAGAACTTCTCCATACTATACCGTCAATTAATTTTGAGCGCTAACTAGTCAAAAACTGACTAACGTCAAAATTGTTAGTTTTAAAATATATTATATTTTTACCGTTTGAAAGACCAGTGATGGTTTGTACGTTAAAGAAAGTATATATTCGACACATGTTCAAAAATCAAAATCAAGAAAATCCTCCCAGACAAGTATCAGTATTGATTACTGAACCACCACAAAAATTAGCAAATGTTAAGCTACTTAATCCATTCCGTTAACGTGAAAGTCGCTGAATAAACCTCATAAACTGACTCAAAGTAGCCGAATAAACTAATCAATGTCCTCTGTATATAAGAGCACCTTCTCCCACCTTTTACAGTAACATTTCTGAAATCTGAGCATTTTTATCAAAATAGTTTATGTCACGCCAATTAATCAATTCATAAAGAATCGAATTTATAGCATTCACAAAATTTCGGGGAGGGAGATATCATAAGCCCTAAGCTTCGTCCCTCTCCATTCAGCGTTAGGGTGCCGAAGGAATAGTTACCTGGCATAACAAGGTTTCTAAGTAAAAGAGAAATGGGACCAAGTTTGCTGTACACCCTCTAACCGAATTTTGTAGGACCTCGTCTACTCTAAGTTACTTTCCTTCCCTTAACAAGCCAGTTCTTGAAAGCTTTTTTTGTTGTTTATTTAATGAGTAAGCAGAAGGCGAACCAAACTGAAACTAAAGGAGTTTACTTCGGTATGTATTGGTGTATGCACTGCTTCGCTGCCTCACCATAGACTAAAGAGATCGAATATTCTGCAATATGAATCATACCCGTGGCGTTATACGTATAGTACAGTAAGAAAAGCAGTCATAATATTTCTGCTCATCAAGCCCACAGCCAAGAAGGCATTGAAGGGCCATACCCCTCCGTAAGCACTGATCCCCGCAGTAAGAATATTGGCAAAGGCCATTCCCGATTTGATTTTTGTTAACCGTAACGATTTCGGACTACGGGTCAGCTGCTCATATGCAATTACAAATACGAAGTTTAATCAATCACTATTCTGATTGTACAGTAATCCTAACGATGATTTATCTGCAACGCGCTATGAAAATAGGATTCATTTAAGTTTTCCCATCGCTTCTTTCACCGGCTATATCCCAATACAAAGACTGGCTTTATGGATTCCCTTGCAGTCTTGTAGTTTTCCATTTTGTCGTCAGTGTGTTCGTCATGATAAAATTTCAATAAACTCGAAAGCCTGACAATCTAATAAGTACTTGCCAAGTCATCTATCTGATTCTGAGATTCTTACTTCTCTAATAACTATCGAAGACCAACGATTACTCCAGGCTTGCCTGCACTGAACATCCACATGTCACAAACATTTTCCTGGTGTGCCTGGCCGTGTGATACTCAATCACCAAGCAGAAAACAAAACAACAATAAGAGCGTGCTACAAGTTTTGGGCAGGCACTTCATCTTTTAATTTTTTTATCGTCAGCCGAAGGATTAATACCACGTGACTTGCTTCCTTGGTTGACTGCCTGTGATCTGCTTCTTGCACATGTACGAATATCCGTCTTGAACGGATGAGGTGCTGCACACATTTATTGCTTGAATTCTTCCTAGCTGTTCAGCAGGGAATAAAAACAAAGCGCCTTTGTCCCAACAATGCTTCCGTCTTTGCTTCCTTTGTTGTGTTGTTGCATATGGTATGTAGTTCTCTCGTTGTAAGCTCGGTTGTAAGGGTGACAGCGGTCAATTTGGAGCAGGTCAATTTACCCAGGAGGCGATTTGTGTAAAAGGAGCCTCGGGAATTTGTAGCCGAGGAGTGGAAGGGCCGAGGGCTCACCTTACTCCAAGGTAGAAAGAACATACATACAAAACCGGCAGCACAAAGGGGTTAAGACAATCAGCCTGTGAACTGGACGTGTGTGCCGGGCACACAAGCATACTACCTACCAGCCGCCCCTGACTGGTGACTAGGTATATGGAATGAAAGACGAGGAATGAAACCATAGAGGAAGAAGTCTGGGCTAGAGCACTCACCTGATGCTATTCTTTTGTTTGTGTGTGCGGAAGCCATGTAAATCCATAATGGCTCCATTAAGGTGGCAGAAATTTTCTGGTTGTTTGAAGTTCCCTTCTTGAGACAGCTTCTGAGGAGGTCAACACACTGATCCCTACAGAAAAGCAAAATAAACCCGATCATCTTAACTCCGGCTACAATGCGCCTTTCTATATCTTTGACTACAGACGTAATACGTAACTCTCATATTTGACTACATTCAGGTGGCTGACAGATTTCTTAGGGTTCGAGTAACAACACTGGTCTTTCCAGCAGAACTTTTTACCGAATTTGCAAAGCAACTTACGCAAATTCTAACCTACGGTCCCTCATTCTCAGCCAGACAAACTAACAGCTTGGATTTGAACCCATTTTGTGCTTTACTTGCCTAGAATTTTTATGCTAAAAGTTGAAGAGTAAGTGGGTTTAGTGGTGTATTCTTCCATTTCTTCTCTGAATACCCGTAAAAGTCATCCGTACTCCACTATCGAGATTCTATCATGCGTCTTCACTAGATTAGTTTTCCACAAAAGAGTTGAAGAATGCCAAAAAACATTTTACCCCCAACATACGATGAACAAGCAAAGACGTAAAGAAACCTGTTATCTTACCAACAAATCTGAAGACCACTGGATCCTCTACTGCAAGGCTGAAGGGCCAGGGTGCAAGCAACTGCCTTTGATGAAAATGAGCAAACAGTTAAAACTATAAACACACACTAAACGCTAAATCTAAAGCATGAAATCTCAGTGTCAGCGTACGAAAGTTGTTTCGGGCATCAAATTGTAATAATAGCGTTTTGTGACCTGGAGGTCGCTATACGCAGCGCAGGTAAGTTTCAGAGAGACAAGGTCTCCGAATGCACAAAACGACACGTGCAAGTTTTTACTCCTGTTATAAACTTAGCGCTACTCAGCTCGACCGATCTCGACTAATCAATCTTCAATCACATTGGTATATTTCTGTACAAGAGATTGCATGAAATAGATCCTAGCTAATCACAATCTTGGGCATCTAGAATGTTCTTAGCCTAAATCTGCGTAAAACTAACGCAACATTGAAGTGAAAATAAATCTAGAGTAAATCTTGTTTTTAAGAAACTATAATATAAGTGACTGCGATCATACTTGATGGAGATTTGGTCGAGAAAGAGGCTCATTCAAAATGGACACTAATTCCATAATATAGCAAATTCGCAAGTTATTTACCTTCCATAAATCTGACTTGCATTTTCGAACATCCTTTATAGCTAACTTCAACGACCGATATTGAACAATGCCAGAACTCCAGCTGTTGAATAAGGTCCTTGCTAAGTCATCACCTACTTTGTTACAACGACGGTATAACTGTAATGGTCTGCGAGACGGAAACAACACAGCATTAGATTTTTGAAGATCCATTATGGTAATAATATCTACTTGTATTACAAGAAAAAGTTAACCGAAGTTCAGAGATGCTGGGTAACTGTTCTTAGCCCTTTATCTGCTATTTGAAGTATTAGATAAGGTTAGTCGACAGGGCACCGGCGTGGAAACATCCTCAGAAATGGTGACACTCCCAAATGTTGATGAAATTTCGTTCCTATATTTCTCCAAAATCTCAGTGATCATAAACCGCAGTGATCTTTACTCTGCAGTATAATATAAGAAATACGACACTGGGGTGGTTGAGTATTTCCGACAAGCGTCCAAGTATGCATCTTTTCCAGTGTGATCAAATGATTTCTTTGAATCTGGGTTAAGGATATGGAGGGAAGGATGTTTATAGCAAGTATGAAGTCTCGAATAGAGGGCATTATAAATAAGGAGCCAAGTCGTAACCCAGCAAGGTACTACAAAAAGTTCATTTTGTTAACTGCTGACAGAATCAATTTAAATCTTAAAGCTGCGTCGTTTTGTGAATCATTAGGACTTGCTCATTAGGATAGGTCGATTCAATCAAGGTGCCCCAAGCAGAATCACTATGACACCCTTAAAGGTTGAACAAGTGTATCCTGATCCTCTGAGGGGTGTCGCATCAACCAACTATACTTGATAAGCTTATTTGATTTTTAATGCTAAGAGGGAAGTTAACAGACATGCAGTTAATTGTAATGCTATGCAGATATGAGCATAGAGAAACAACGAATTTATGTTGGCTGTAGTTTATTATTAAACTTTGTTTGCTTCTCTGTACTTACTAAATCGTGTTTGTAGGATGGTGGGGATGGTCTACTTCGGAATTGGCGGAAAACACCATCAACATTTATTCCGTGGGCGCCTTCTACGACGTCCAGAAACATTTGAAAGTCTGTACATTCCCAGATGTTTTAAAGTAGCGAGCACCAACAAATTGCTTAGTTGACTTGGACCCTGTCATATTGGTGGTTATAAATGACTGGTGATCAAGCAAAGAGGGATCAGAGCCGCCTTGACCCATCCTGGATCTGAGTATGAAAAAGGTTTTCTTTAAAAAAATCACCTTTAGACAGCTTGGATGTATATAGATTGCAAAGTTTTAGAGAATCTGAAAATTAGGAAAGAAACATTATTGATATAGAAGTTTGAATCAAGTTTTTCCGCTAAAAAGTCAAACATTTTCGATATACTACACGCTCCTAAAATAGAGCAATCGGAATTTCGTCGTTGTCATTAGCATAAAATTTACCCCTTTTAAAAACTCAAGGCATTTTTACAGAGTTTATTGTAGTAAATACGGCCTCATTCTAGTGCTAGGTGGAGATAATGAGCAAATAGGGCTAAGTCACAGATACATAAAATGTGTTTTCTGCCAATACATCGATAATAGTGGTGCCGTATTGAACTGTTGGTAGTGACAGAGATCTTAAAAGTATCTTGCAATTGCAAAATATTTTAAAATTACAATCGTGGTATAAAGAAGAAAATGGAACGACAATTTTTCTGACTGCTAGTCTGATCCGAGACCGTCACAACCTTAACCCTACTCTAGCTTTTGACTGGAATAAAGTAACAGGGAAATGATATTTTCCGTCGTATTATATGCTTATGTTTCAAGCAAACCTTATGCCTACTACCCAATGTGAGAGCCTTAGTGTTTGCTCAATTGCCTTGTAACATCACCAATGCTAAGCTGTCATAGACATGTAAGATACAGCAATCTCTCAATCAAAGACCCCTGATGAGCAGTGGGCCCGTTATTGAAACTACCCTAAGTAAACAGAAAAACCACCAAACAGGCTAACTAATAAATAAAGGGCAGCTGGGGCGTCCAAGTGAATATGAATATGAATATGAATATGAATATGAATACGAATATGAATATGAATATGAATATGAATATGAATATGAATATGAATATGAATATGAATATGCACATGAATATGAATATCAGAGAAAACACGACTACTTTTAATTTGTTAATGCCATACGTGTTTCGAAGAACGTTCCTCATCCTCAGTGATGAGTTTTTTACAAATCCTGCAATACCTTTTATTGCAGATATTGATATAAAACATATTTCCAAAATAGTAATATAAAAAACTCACCACTGAGGATAAAGAATGTTCTTCGAAACATGTATGGTATTAACAAATTAAAAGTTTTTTCTGATATTCATATTACAGACAGTGCTACAGCGACCTTTTGGAAATAATGATAATGATGATGACGATAATAATAATGATAATAACATGTTTTTGACATAGCTCTTACACATTTCTATCTGGACTATTGAAAGGTATTTGGTTAAAGGTTTCTACTTTAAGATATTGCATGCAACTATAATAAAATAATAACAAAAATATCAACAAGAAACAATGCAGCAAAGCCTTATCCTTAACCCTTGATATGTTGTGAATATCTAAAACCAGAACTCCTTATTTTTACGAGAGAAATTACGATAAACATACCAACTGATAAATGACCACAGGGTACATTCGTGTCTGAAACACTTTGTTTGGCACTTTGTTTGTTATAGCATTTGTAAACATTACTGTACCCAGCAATGCAATTGTAAGCGATTGTAAGTATACTCTCTTTAGGACCTCTTGCCAAGTCTATCGAAGTATCGATCAAATGGCAATGCTTATTAAGCCAATGTCATAGGCAGGCGAGATACGTAAAGTAGGAAATTGTCATAGTTTATTGCAAACATTTGATGAAAAAAAGGGAAAGAGACAGAGCCGTTGAAAGATAAAATTGTAAAATTTCATACGGCACAAGCACCGAATTTCTAAATTTGGAATATCAGGACCAAAAAGGCAAGTAGAGAAGGCAGACAGCATTTTGTTTGCAAAGTTTCTAGGTATATCTTAGGTATTTAAAGTAGATTACACTCGAAAACGATAGCCGAATGGTCCTCTTGAAATATTGTAAGAAAAGCTAAGTATAAAATCCATTGACAAGTAGCTTTAGAAGATGGGTCTTGATCGTAGATTTAAATGTATTACATTGCAACTAGATGTTGTGTTCTTTGACACTTCACTTCATAATAAGGAAGCTGCTTTGGAAAATGGTTTACGATCAATACTTCGTATACTTAAAATTCGGAATGTCTTCCATTTTAGTAATTACGCATCCTCATCGCTTTTCATTCTTGTTGGCGCGTTTCTTTGTAAATCCGTTTCTCATTGGGTCTAGTAATAAAGGATATTGTTTAATACAAAAGTTAGTCTAGGCAGAGCCTAAATACAAGCAAACTAATGCGAATTCAGGACTCTGTACTGATTATGATAAACTCGTCTTTCTAACCATAGAGCGTTTGCAGTTTGTAAAAACATATTTACTATGAACAACAACAAAATAGTCTTTGAATATCATCACAACCTATATGTTTCCTCCCTAGGTTAAAGATCACGTCGATACTACTGCTGTTTCGATTAAACGCTCGTACGTAATTCTTGGCATCTTAGAGCAAAGTGATGGCGCAATCTTCAGCGACGAAGTCTTTCGGCCAAAAAATTAATGCTGTGCGTCACTCTAAACTGGAACTCTATCTTTCTAGTCGCCACATTAGCTCCCAATCATCCAGCAACATCCAGCTACCTTGCAATTGTAGGCCAGCCTCTTTGCGCCATGTGACTTGACCAAGGAAGGACTGCCATCCGGCCGGTCATACTGTCCAAAGCTCATTGAAAGTCAGAAAGTATCATCGAGAGGAGAGGACTTGAAAAGTCAGTATTGAAAAGACTAGAGAAATGAGAAGATAAACTAGCTCAGATGGGTAGAGCACACGCTACGAAAGCGTGGGTCCCTGGTTCAATGCCCAGAGATGGCATATTTCCTATTTCTCTAGTGACTTTTCAAAACTTTAAATATTAGGTAGTAAGACATTTAAATATGAAATTAACATATTGCTCACGAAGGTGAGCGAAGGCAAGGCAGACGCCACCCCCTTGAGAGAATTCACTAGCGTATTTCTCCACACCTGGCATTCTTATCGACATATACATTTTCCAATTTAGTATATCATTATGCATTGGAAACCAACAACGTCGGACATATGGGATGACTCTTGCCGTATTTTCATACGTATGTGCTTTAAGCTATAGCTCAAAAATGCCTCCCGTGAAATATAACTTCAGAACTGTACAAAAATTATGTCTTTTGGCCTTAATGAGCAAACTTCTCTTACGACTTTAAAGCAATGGCTGGCTTGGTGCCAATTTACTTGTCCCATCTAGAATTTAGACTATACAATGCGACTTTTAGTTAAATTTAGCCAGCTCTAACATTTTTGTATCGATGTAAGCAAATATAATATAAAATTGAATGGATACCATTTTTAGGATTATTTCCTGAGAATGATGGAACTTGGGACCTACCCCCCCCCTTATATATTTTGGGATCCCAACCACCCCACCTCTCTTAGAGGGCCAGCTTTGTGAGCGTAACACAGTTTATGAAATGAAATAAAGAAAACCATATTATAATAACAACAAGGAAACAAGCAAGGCGTTCTAACAGAAAATGTGATAGAACTACTTTGTTGAGTTTAAGATGCTCGACTCAGAATCATGTAAACAAACATGATTTAGACCAGAATCATCGATTGGTGAAAGTTCAAATATTTGTTTTATCTTGCTGAGCATGCTTTTCTCTCGCGCTCTGCACTTGGAGAACACAGTACGTCCTCATTTTTTTAATCACTGGTTTGAAAAGAACACTAGAGGAATAGAAAATATGTCACCACCAGGATCGAACCCGTGACCCACGCTTTGGCGGTGTGCGCTCTCTCAATTGAGCTAGATGACCTACGACGTTAACATACTTCTATTTCTCTAGTCGCCTCATCAGCTCCCAATCATCTACCGGTGGACATTGACATACAATTGGAGACCAACCTCTCTACTACCATGTGACTAGATCATACTTTTTCATTTTCATCAAAACTTTGACTAAAAGATAGGAAAGGGTAAGACCCCAAAATTTATTAGAGGTGTAAACCGCTATTCACGACGTGGTTTTAAAGTCGCTCATCTAAATGTACGAAGTATATTCAACAATATGGGCGATGTTCGCCTCCTAGTCCGAGAGGAAACTTCAATGTTTTAACATTTAGTTAGACGTGGTTAACTAAAGCTTTACAGGATTCAGAAATAAATATTCCTGGTTAGAAAGTGACAAGACATGATAGAACTAAAGAGAAATGAGGTGGCACAGCCAATTTCATACGTAATAACGTTCCCTATAATGAAAGAACGGATTTGGGAGCCGAAAACATGGAAGTTATCTGGATTGAGGTTGTTCGTCCGAAATGTAAGAAGTTGTTTGTTGCCTGCGTTTACAGACCACCTAACGTCTGTTGTAAAGAATGTTTGAATTTGCTTAACAGTTCTTTCTCAAAAATCCCACCAGGTTCCGAGATTGTTTTATTAGGAGACTTTAATAGCAGTTTTTCTGGCAAAGTGAAGCAACCCTACATTTAAATTAAAGCACATTCTACAAAAATTTTCAATGGAAAATGTTCCAGAACAATTGATAGACACGCCGACCAGGATATCTAAACAAACAAGAACTGCCATTTATTTGTGATCTTAGTGAACAGCATCCAACGAATTGTGGAGAGTAGTGTTTTTCATTCTACAATAAGCAATCACTCGACTGTATTCTGCGTCATGAAATCCGGGGTAGCAAAGGCCCAACCGAGGACAATCGAATACCGTTCATACCGCAAGTATGACAAGAGACCTTTATGTTCTAGCTGAAATTAACTTGAACGTGGTGAATGTTAATGAGGACGTGAATGTCCGCCGTGGAAATGTGGAATGCAATTTATACTGATACTACAAACCGACATGCACCAATCAGAATCACGTATCAAAGAAACTAAAACACCCTGGATGACGTCAAATCGTCAAATGCTATGCGTGACCGTGATTTTCATCATAAGAAAGCGATAAAATCAAAACCAACCTACCACTGGGACATCTACAAGAAAATCAAGAACTTGGTAAAGAAACGAGTAAACAGATCTAAAGCGGAATATTACGCTGACCTGATAAACAATAACAAAGCCAACCCCAGTGTGCTTTGGAAAGCATTTAGCGAAATTGATTCCAAAAAGTCCCGCTCTACCATATCTTTAATTGATGGTGTTCTGTGCAAAGAGTACAGCGCTATTGCCAAAGCTTTGAATAAGCATTTTTCTCTTGCTGGGGCCATGTTGGCAACAAATATCAAAAAAACCTCAGCCTTACAAACAGCAACACATTTGAAAAGTTCTCTCGACGCATTGCCAATGACAAGTCCTTCCCGTTCTCTATTATCACCGAAACTTTTGTTCTAAATCAATTAAGAACCCTTAAAACTAACAAAGCTACAGGATTAGATAACATCAGTGCACGATTGTTAAAGGATTCGGCTCACGGTATAGCGCCCGTGCTGATAAAATTGTTCAACTGGTCACTGGAGGCAAGTAAGTTTCCATTTATCTGGAAACTTGGCAAAGTGTCTACTCTTTTTAAGTCCGGTGATAAATTAAACTGTGACAGTTATAGATCAATTACATTATTCCCAACTATCAGCAAGATTCTTGAACGAGCCTTTTGATGAAATTTATATCTGCGCGTCGAACGAATCTACTTCAATACAGCTTGGTGTATCTAATGATCTCATATCTTGTCTCTTATCAAACAACCAATCACCTGTTCTATTATGTTAGATATCTACTGCTTATGCCAAGTGTATACGCCGCAGGCTGATGACGTATTAGCCTTATTTCATCCACAGAATAGCTTGTAATGGTAATTATCCCTTATCGATACATATACAATACAACAATTTGCTGTGTAGTCACAGCGTGCTCTGATCTACTCTACCGTTATAACAATTCACTGGTTCGAGTAGTTCCTTGAGGAGAGCATCCAGATGTACGTCACCAATCTTGTTAATGCCACCCCTTATGAGGTGTCTCCTTTACATTTTTACCTCCATTACACATTCTAACGAAGTAAAGCGGTTGTTCATTATTGCGTTACTTCGATATTTGATCAATCAAACTGACGACGTTTCACTTAAAATTACAACAAGTTGGCTTACTCGTGCACCTTTCTATGCCGAATATAGGAAACTCAACAAACGACTCAACTTACATGTCTTGACTGAGACGGACTGTTGAATGATGGTTTAGATTTGGTTCTTTATATCGCGAACGACTATCCGCCTTTGGTATTATGTGGAAAACATTTTGTCTGATACAACTTGCATGTCTTGCTGACAGATTCTTTTACTAATCATAATTTGCCTTTTCTCACAACAAGGTAGAATCAATAATATTTAATATTTTTCACCGTTCAACACCATTGTGCCATCTTTGGGCGCACTTCAGTAGTACCTCCTGGCGGATAACTAAATTGTGGCAAGGCAGAACTCGAGCTAATAACCTTTAATTCATGAGTTATGAATGTCGACCCAAAGTTATCTACCTTTGTCTCTTAACTACTGCCCCTCTGAACATTCTCACGTTCCAAGGTTACTTGTGAGCACAAATCATTGGTGCGCCAACCATGTTACCGAAATCTCAGCGCCAGCTCAGCGGATGCAAAGAGTTTGGATACGTTTGAGTCCTTCAAACCTTTCCAAATCCAAAGCGGAATTATCAAGTGTGTTGTCCAGATCATCTCATATATGAGCTGCTTTCTTCACAGTTAATACCAAGACCGTTGCCTCTTTCGTATTCCGTTTACAGTTCTCTGTCATCATGTTGTTATGTTTGCATAAATGATGATGGTGGTGGTGGTGGTGGTGGTGGTGGTGGTGATAATGATTGTGTACTAGATATAAAGAGAGTCGGCAATCTCTCACATATACAGATGTTATACAGCAATCGCAATCAATACGCAAAATTGTCCCGAATCGTGCTATTTATACAATTTACTCGCAATCAAGCACATTTCTTAAAGAACCCACGAATGTTAAATTCAAAATTCCGAAATCGAAAGTCACGTTTGAATATTGTTTACAGAAACATAGTACTAATGCCTTCTGAGGCAAAGGTGGATCATCAAGTACGTGATATTACATGGCCTTCAAAGGCATCATATAATATAGCATACCTCATCACTTTGTGCTCCAAATTGTTTTAACACATCGAAAAGGAGGCTTGCACTGTAGAAAGCTCGGACGACAGAACTACCGTGAAACAACCGTTCTTGAAAGATCTCTTTCATTTAACCATATTGGTAAGCTTGTCGCTGGTTCACTGATGTGAGCCGCGCCTTTTTGTCTCCAATAGCCTACTGTTTTTCCTCGTTATTACGTTTAGTGGATCTATATAAGGCGTAGTCATCATTGTTTTATAACAAATGCTATCACTAGACATCACATGCTGACAGATAGCAACCAATTCGATTTCAAGGATGGAGTTTCAAACTGTGGCCCATGCAGTAAACTATAGTGAAGGAGGCTTAGGACACGGTTGCCACTACTACCAATTTGAGGACACGGTTATCACTACTACCAATTTGAGGGCACGCTTGGCATAGTCTTTCGGGTACTATTTCCCTCATATGGGCTGTTTGGATCCGGAGATTAAGATGTAACTTGCCAAGGGTGTCCAGTACCGATATTTTCAAAACAGAGTATTGGTATATTTCCCATACAAACTATACAAAAAAATTTAAGTCTAATTCTACTGCATCGATAACCTAGTGGTCATAACAGAACAGGAAGAGGCAAGGTGGCAAAGTCCTGTAGTTACACCCGATAGATTGTTTTACGCCTGTAGTGCTTATGAAGTTGACCACGAATTATCGACTGTTCAAATACTCCCATGCCAGGTCCTTGTACTATACAATCATTTACTGTATGGATACTGAAATAGTTGGCAGACGTGTGATAAAACACGGATCTTTTTCCCCTTACAAAGTTCACAAAAGTTACACTAAAGGTGAAACGGGCGACACTCTTACAAGTTACAAGACAATTCCACAGACACCTATAAAAGACCAACGCATTGTACTCGTGAGACTATAAACAATCAAACGTCTACAAGGTGGTAGGATTATTTTCTTCTTGAAATCAATCAAAAGCCGTCACAGAGGTGTTCAGGGCTGCTAACACATTCATCGCCCATGATTGTATCTTCCTTTCCTTGTGCAAGAATGATTTGGCTTCTCTTCAGCACGAAAACATGCAAAGTATGATATCAGAGTTAGAAACGTTTGCCCAGTTAAAGACACATTCTAAAGTCACACGTCCTATTTTGTGGGGTTTAAGGCCTTTCTGTAACACAATTTTATACATGTCTCTTTCTCTGAAAATGCCATCAGAATTTGGGAGTAACAATGTATCCACTACATGGAGCTTAATAAATAAACAAGCAAACATCGTTGATAAAACAAGAGAGAGACCACCATGAGTATACTAAACGTGTAGTTTTGGTGTTACTTACATATGGAACTGATAGATGCTTCATCATCGACTCCCTTCTTATCCTCACTTTCTAGCTGTTTCGGCTGGCAACGAAAAAAGGGGATAAGAAATGTATCAACCGGAATTATAACATCAACAATTAATTCCTTACCACAAACGCTCTTCACAAAGTAGTTGTCAAAATTTGGTAACCAATTTCTTTTTCAAGTTTTAAATAGAGCTTATATGTACTCTCGAAACGAAAGTAACCCTCAATCAAGGCTACAAAGCAAATGGTAAATTGTATAGAGTGGTAAATCTGCATACAAATAGAAAAACTTTAGAAATTATGCTCATGTATAGTTTGTCAACGTATAAAAACATTATCGGCCGGCCGTACAATGCCAACTTAGGCAGTGCGGTAGATGAGCTGCGAAAGCCAAAGCAAAGGTAACCAGTTGAAAACATTGAACGAAAAAGGAACTGCTAAATGCTACAAATGGTCTGTCGGGAGGTCAATATAACGTGCAGTTGGGGACACAAGTCAGGTCTTGCAAACTGGTTTCTGGCTTAAGTGAAACAAAAAAGGGCCATATGTTAGGGAATAGTAGGTCATAGGCACCGTAGGTCACAGGTCATAGGCAGGGTGGCTTCGTTAAATCCTTAGAAGGTATGTCCATGAACAACACGGAACAATGAAACAAATGATGCTGGTTCTAATCTTGTATCAGTAGTTGTTTATTGCAAGGGTAAAATCAATCAGTAAGCTTTACCCGTCTAGTTTCTCTTTCGTAGAGATTTTAATGAGCAATTGAAGTAAACGGGTTAGGAAAATCCTATCATCATCGTACGAGTTGATGATATAACACAGGACTGAATCCATTAGACGTTTGTTGATGAGTTATTCTATGAAACTAAAGACTTAAAATATATTCTCGTTAGTATTATTTTCATAAGAGAAAGTTATTCAGAATAGGTAAAGTTAATACGACGAACATTGATAAACAAAGCCCGCGAATTACCATAGAGCCACTCGTTTACTAACGACGTTTCAATGGGTGTTAAGATTGCATTCCTTTCAGACACAAAACGTAGATAAGATTATCAAACGACTTACATAAAACACGCCAATTATTTGAAGGATATATTATTAACTACGCAATCACCATCTTACTTGTTAGCTCTTACAGATAGCATCGGGTCGTACCCATCGACGCCCCCTGCTCCTCCCAAAAGGAGCAAGGCACGCCAAAGCAGCCTCAACGGCTAATACGACATTGACTGGCACGATGGAGGGCGTTTATTTTGTACCAAACTGTCCGCCAGAGGAACAGGTTGGTAGGCAACAAGGACGTAGGGACCATGTGATTAAAATATTTGTCAACTACAAAAGGAGCCGTCACAAACGGACTTTAGCTTCTGACTTTCTACTTGGTTTTGAATCTTGATTTACGCTATGCAGGGCTTCACGTATCAACTTATTTTACTACTGAAGAAAGAAATTATTGAAAATATAACGAATGCAAAAGCGATCACAATTTCAATACCAACAAATTGTTACAGTGTACCGTTGGATCAAGCTGTTTTATTTTCTAAAATTATTAATTTCGTGATACTAATCACATTGCGCATTCAGACAACACAGAGATACTGTTTCGACCCTGTCATTACAGAATATTAACCTTGATGTGCTATAAAGAAAGCATAACAGTATCATCTAACATTTTCCAGTGATTTCTTATTCAGAGCAACTCAGAAACAAGGTGGCTGGAAGCAATCGCGATTAAAAACACGTGACTACAACCGGAGAGTAAAACTCAATAGCGTAGTCACGTGCAAATGTATAATACCTACCAAGGGAACAATAGAAAGGGACAGTACATAAAGTTAACAGACGATTTATCGATTGATTAGTGAACGAAGGGGTCACGCTTCTTGCTAAAGCGGCATCATATAATCTACGGACTGGAAAATGACCAAAATAAAGCAATGTTTAGAATCAACTGCAACTCCCTAAATGTAACGTAATACAACACAAACAATAATCACTTATTCGAAGTCATGGCAGTCTCCTACATAGCTTCCAATATTTTAAAAATGTTCCTCTTATCCTCCTGCTCAATGACAATATTATTGGTAACATGTGTAATGTGAGTCTTCACACTTCTTCGAGCCTCATAAAAGGCCACCATCATCTTTTAATGTGTGATGTTCATATTTTAATAAAGACATTTTTCTACTTGCCGTCCAAAGTACCACCTCAAAAAATTGTCATGGGTGGGAGATTATGTAAAAATTAATAGGCAAGGGGGTTGGAATAAGAATGTCCCTGGCTTTGTGTGATATAATTGTGTGATGCCAGAAAAAGGAACAATGATTCCAAAAGCTCTTGTTGAGCAGCCACGTCTTAATGTTTTTATATGTATATGGTTTAACTGATAATAAGTTTCATCCAGAAGAGAGGATTTGAAATGTTAGTTGTGAATAAAAACCTAGAGAAATAGAAATATGTCACCACGGGGGATCAGACCCATGACCCACGCTTTTGCGGCGTCCGATCTACCAACTGAGCTTGGTGATCTCCGATGTTAACATACTTATATTTCTCTAGTCGCCACATTAGCTCCCAATCAGTTCAATGCACCGTGGTGACATATTTCTATTTCGCTACTGTTCTTTTTAAAACTGATAATAAGTTATAAACTACATACTTTAAGCAATGTCTCAATGTTTTGTATTTAAAAGAAATCATCAAGGTTTTAAAAATTTATTCCTTTTGTCATCAGGTGCAGCACCATATTCATCTTTAATGGTAGCTGATATTGGGGACATCAGTTTAAACATCTTCAGCATCACAGAAGCTTGTCAGAAGATAAGGTCTGAAATGAGCAAGATAGTTTCACATAATTGTAAGCCACTAACAATGGGAGGGGATCATACTATCTCATATCCAATCTTGCAGGCGATGAAGGTAAATGCCCAGCTATGCCCAAATTTTGAAATATATGTCCAGCTAGCTCGTAACATTTCAGTAACTTTTGGGCCTCTGATCTTCTCTTTGTCACTTTTTAGCCCAAACATGTTCCAGTGACTTCTGCTGTAGTGTAGTGGTAATTATTAATGGAAGTCTAAAGTAACAGTAACTGTTGGCCTGTTTTTGAGCAGTTCGTATATTTGGAGCTTTTTCCATATATATAAAAATTGAAATGCATACAGTGTTGTTAATGGACTACAGCACAATTGTTTGTGATAGTAAAAGGAGAGTTCAAAGCGCCTATGTAACGAGCCTCAAACCTGGCGGGGGGTTTCCCATCTAAGTACCACCCCCATCTATAAGGCTATAGCAATAGTGATTGGAAACAAGGTTTGTCAAACTCCTTGACTTAGACCCTGTTTACACGGGTACGGATCCAAACTGGTACGGATCCAAACTGGTACGGATCGGCCTCGCGTTTAGTTTGGGTCCACTTATGAATGTGGACCAGTTTGGATCCGTACCCGTGTAAACGCTTGGGATCGGATCCAAACTGGTACTGATCGAAAATGAGGTAATGTTAAACCTAAGCTCGAATTGGAATTTTGTACAATTCAAGTCCATTTAAGTTCAAAAAAGTCATCAGAAGACGAAATTCAAAAAATGTGCTTCTGGTGCAAAGATTCTATGGAGTTTATGGGGCAGGTATCGTGTTCCTCTCTCCAGAAAGTCTAGTGATGCATCTTTCCCCTGCGCCCACACCCATACCCACGCCTCTACGTCTCCCAATGATTAAGATTTGGCCAAATTATGCTTGCAGATCATTTTTTGAGTTGACATACTGTAAGAAGTATCTAACCATGGCATTGCTGGTTATTCTTAGTGCTTGTGACATCGTATCTTATCCTCGTTTTCTTAATCTTGAAACCGAGTTTAGGCAAGTGTTACAGTCGGTTCCTCTCTGCGCTGATGTGTAATATTGAAATATTTGTCCTTTCAGCATACACAGAGTACAGGAATTGATGATCGTTCTAATAGAAATGTAGGACGGATTTCTTTAACCGTATCTGTCCTCTCTCGTGTGCAATAGTTGTAACAGTTCTATTAATGTGGGCTAGTAACTTGATCTAACTTATGTAGTGTTTGATGGATTGTAGAATGGGCGTGTGGAGGCTTGATTGCATCGGGATAACTCGTTACTTGTAACAAGCTTTGTTTCTTAGCCCACGAAATAGGTCTAATGTACTGCAAGCAATTTGGCTTTATTCTATAAAGGATCGACTACATTTAGCTTTCTAATGATTTATAATGGCAGAGAGAAATCGCATTGCAAATTAAGGCAGAACCATTTGGTAATTTGCAGCTGAATTTCACACTTGTTCGTTGCTATGTTGCTAATCCAAATGTCAGTTTCCTGTAGGTTTAACATTAACATTACGTTATAGAACGCCAAATAACACTTCTGTCACTTAGTTTATTAAGTAGTGTAAACAAGCAAAGAATTTTTGAAGCAAACATATTACTTTAACAGGGTTGCTTTTTGCCAAGGAAAAATTGTGAATGACACAAAGACCAGTAGCTCCTCATGTTTATCGATAACCTTGGTACACAAAAAGTGCCCAACTTAGAAAACTACAGCATAAGAAAACATTTGCTTTTGCAAAACATAGTGAAAATTGCTTTAAATAACGTTTTATTCTTGCTTAACGTTCCTGTCAGACACTGGTCATAGCAATCGCTTGGAATCAAGGTAGAAAATTCTTTTAAAGAAACGTTTGCTATATCTAAATACCAGATACATCTAAGCTTCTGCTTCGTAAAGCAGCAACGCAGTGTCAGTGAAGGGGAGACTTGGAAAAATACTTCCCTGTAGACCTTAAAGGAACGGGGTACACTCGATTTTGGTAAATTTGTTTTCAAATTGCAGTTATATGACAATACACTGAATCTAGTCCGTTGAAACTTTTACTTACCATTACCCAGTTGATTATTTTTCGCAAGCTACCATTTAGTTGACCGTAACTAATCGGTAGTGACTTAAAATAATGAAAATGGATCCCTAAGAAACACAAATTGTCCAAAACGCGCCGTTTTCAAGTCTGTTCGCTTCTCGGCCGTTTGGCAAGGAAGGGATGTAGTATCTGTTCTCATTGATGACAGATGATTTCCTCATGATTATGATTATGATGATGATGGTGATCATGATGATGATGATGATGTTTGTAAACTTTGGGACGGTAAGTTAAAACAAAAAGATCAGAGAAAACACCAGGATTTCCTGTAGCATGTTTGAAATTTCAGCTGTAGGAGACTTTCCCAGCAGTACTGTGGTAAACAGCCATTAACTATAGCACAGTGACTGTCTAGTAACTCTTCCAGAAAGGTTGTTTTCCCTTGCCATAGTCTATTTAAAAAGTTGACAACTTGAATAATAGATATTGACTCACCATCATTCTCAGCACTTCCTGGTGATGCTACATCGTCATCTGAAACATCATTCATGGTGTAGTCTTCTGTTGTAACTGCAACCTCTTCCACAACATTCTCTTCTACTGTCTCCTCTTCCACTATTCCATCATTCTCCTGAAACCAAAGAAAAGCAAAACGAATAGAGTACTAAAGTAATGCTACCAAAAACCCTGATTTTACAAACATTCTAATTAAAACTATATCACAATCTTAATCCTGTAACCAAATGCTTGTATACAAAAAATATAATTCAAACCCCATACTCTTGGATGCCTGATAGGTGTCCGCCCCACCTCCAATTAATTTTTCAAAAATTTTCCACACAGGATATTCTTATTCCAGCCCCCTGCCTATTTATTTTTAAGTAATCTCCGACCCATAACAATTTTTTCAGAAGGTACTTTTGTGGGTAAGTAGAAAACGCCTTTATTAAAATATGAAAACCACACATTGAAATGATGAAGGTGGCCTTTTAACGTGGCTCGAAGAAGTGTAAAGATGCACATCACAGATGTTAGTAATAACACTGTCATTGAGCAGCAGGATGAGGTGAACATTTTTAAAATCTTGGAAGGCATGTAGGAGACTGTCATGACTTTGAATAACTGACTATTGCTTGTGTTGTATTACCCTTATGTTTAGGGATTGCAGTTGATTCTAAACATTGATTCTTGACTTCACATTTTGTTCAGGCCCTCAGTCTATTACATTTTTGGTCATTTTCCACCCCACCCCCATTTATTAAGTTTTTGGAATTTTTCAACCCTCCCATTTATTCCGACCCGCCCTTCTATTAGGCACCCAAGACTACCAGGAACACAACTACAGTCTTCAGTGGCTGATTCTTTATCTTAAATTCTTTGCCAGACCAAACTTTTAAAGTTGCCTTATACAGATCATCCATACTTGTGCGATGAATTCCAAAAATAGGAAGTGAGCCTCCAAAAGAAAGTCCTATTCAATGAACTACTAGATGGCTGGAAATGACCCTTGGGAGGTGCCAGGACGACTTGGGAGAAGGCTATGCTGGAAACAGCAGAAAAACATACAAAGGTCCCTTGCCTGCATGGAGGGGTACCGGGTTCTTTCCTAAAGGATAGAAGTAGATTGACAGCAATGGTGAGCCTTAGCTTGTAACATCTCCAATAGCATAGGCCGATTTAGGGGGCAGAGCTGCACACCATCTCCAACTCCGTTAAGAATATATGAACTTTAAAAAATGACCCAAAAAGGTTTTCCAAATTTTAGATTATCAATTCCACGCCCCCTCCTCTCTGAAATCCTGGATCATCAGTCTCCTCCCCCACCTTCGGAAACAGTCCAGAAAGGTTTGATCCCAGGATCCCATTCTGCTAACCTACTTTTGATGAAACTGTCTTCTCAGCGCTGCAAATGTATTTTTCAAACGCTAATGCCTTCGATGCGGCGTGTCGTGGGTGGTAACAAACCTGTAATCCTATTTCTTCCCTGGGGAAGATATACCTAGAGGACTGACAGCCATCCTTCCATGAACTGCAAACACTTTCCAATGGTAGGAATTAAGTTTTATTTAAGACCGTGGTTGTTAACTAGCGTGACAGATTTTCTATTTCTCTAGTGCTCTTTTCAAAACTAATACCATCATGACTAAATGTAAACGCGGATAAAACACGACACGATAACAAAAGATCTTTACGGAATACATCAGAGTGTTGGTTTACGTTTGTACTTGAAAAATACTTTTATATCTAGTGTATTTGCACGTATGTAACACATGGTATCAGTATATTTATTACATGGTATTTCATATCAACGGTCACAATTTTATTCACTTCTGCCCTGTGTCATTTTACAAAGGGGGTAAGAGGGAATTTTATGAAAACTTGAGAGACACTAGATTATAAAAAGTTTAAGAATCATTGATTTAAGATCTACAACGACAGGCATTGATGATATTTGTTCAACGTGTTATGGTTTCAACAGCGCCTCGGGTGGACTTTTTAAGACGAACATTATGTAGGGTTGGCAGCTTATTTTGACTAGAGGTGACCTTTTGGGGTATTCGCCTCTGTTCTTGACCAAGGGGAAGTGCAATTCAAAGACCCTCACTCCTATTTGTGCCCAACCAGTGAAAAGCAATTGTGGCGACATTACAGAATTTGTTGTCGAGGGAGTTGTACCAAGTGATTATTTTGGCCTTTACAGTGTTTGTCGCGCGAATAAGCGTTTTTTGTACTTGAATACAGAGATTCTTTATCAGGATTACCAGAATAAGGGCCAGGGGAACGATGCTGGAGACAGTTTAGTAGTAGTAGACTGCGTAAATAATCAAATCAAGACGTAGGTATGAGGTGGTCTGTTAAAATTTTCAGTTCCACCACTCAGCAACAGATAATGAGATGTCGTCAAGGACGTAATGGAAACACTTGGTACCCTTGAGCTGTCATTATTATCTCCGACTTTTTCTACATCAAACCGGAAAGGTTCTCATAAAAAGATCGGAGTTTAAGTTCCCGAAAAGAGTTCACTATTATCCGGAAACAAAGATTTTCCTGAACATAGGGGCGTTCAATGTGGGCGAAAGTTATACTTAACTAGATACTTTATAACTTGGTAGGGACGTAAGAAAACTGGCCGTCTAATAAGACATCTACTTACAAACAGCTACTCACTTCATATTTAATCGATGGAGCAAGTAGCAGTCGTTAGAAATGGAAAAGCACCTTTACGGGCCAAGCGTATTGCCATGCTACACCACGCCAAGCCATATGGAGCCTGACAATGTTAGGAAAACTTCCGCAAGGTGTCGAATTTGACATGTTGAGAAATGGTATTCATGTGTGCGTATGTACTAGAGACTGCAGGGACATAGACTTGGAGTCATTCAAGACCGTAATAGTGGGTACACTGCAGACCTTTCTTTGACGCCGACGATGGTGTACGAACGTTTGTGTGCATACTTTACAGTGCCTTTGAAAGTTAAATAAGGAGTGCAGAATGGGTAAGGAAAACCTGTTTGTAGTAAGTATTTAATTTGATGTTGCGTAATCTTAGCGACAAGAAAGACTGAAACATATATAACATATTCCATAGCTAGAGACACAATTCCACCCTACATATGCATGGTATTTTATCGTATTAAGTCAAACCTGTCTACACAACCAAATTAGTTTTGGTTGAGACTGTAAAATGGTTCTTATATGGTGCAGTAAAACCACTCAATGCAACCATTCTCAGGCCTCCATTGGACATTTCTCAACTGCCCCTCTCAGATAAGGATTTCTCTCAATCCTTCTGTACATTTCATGTGGTTTCCCAAAGACTCAGTTAAGAACCTCGCTGTAATCAATGCCGTAAGATCTATCAAATAAAACCTATAATCCCAGCTGCTAGCATTTAGCCGGTGTCACATATAGCATACAAAATCTGAAGCGGACTCGACTGTTAAGGTCTGCTAATTTCGTTTTAAACTCCGGCAGCTTTCTCGTAACTCTCACTTTTGTCTGCATACTGCGTCTGCAAAAGCTCTGGGCTAATGATAGTCGGTTGGAGGCTGTTCAAGAGAAGTTCATGAATCATTCAACCTTGAATCCAATTTCTTTCCTTCAGCCATCATCGGAGAACGGCACACACAGATCTGTCGATGAATGATACTTTCTATTTGGTTACTCTTGGCTACTTAGCTCTCTCTTTAATTGTTCTACTTTATCGGGGAAGCTAATATCCTCATCTTGACCATAACCTACTACAAAGAGTGAACGAGGGCTTTTGTGCTTCTGTTTATCATCATCCGATAAGGCACCGAGCTACAAAAAGAAGAAACAGCAATAATGTATGAAATTATTATACCTTATGTCTCTTCAGTTATCTACATCAGTTACAAAAAAAATGGTTGTCGAATTCGTGGTTACACAGGACAAAGAAGTTGTGATGAGGATGTAAAAATACAAGGGAAGACTAGCTCACAAACATATAACATAATACAACGTACCATGTAGTATCGCAGCGTTAAAATAGTGCAGGATGGTGTATCACGATCAGATGGGTAGTGCAACACAATAGCTTTACTGTCGAAACATTATAATTGCAACGTAGATGATATAGTATTATGGCGTGAAAGCTAAGAAATTATGCTTTATTTATGAGGTATATTTCGTGTGCTCATTTCCTGAGGGATGTCGATCGACGTGAGTGACTCACACTGATGCTGTCGCTGATACTGATATTGATCATGGTGGTTATGATGATGGTGATGATAATGATAATGATTATGATGATGATAATAATAATGATGATGATGGTGCGACGACGACGATGATGATGATGATGATGATGATCATGATCATGATCATGATAATGGCGATCACCGTTATGAAGACAATGATGCTGCGGATGATAGTGATAGTAAAAGTGATAGGGATGATAGGGATGCTGCTGGTGGTGGTTATGGTAAAAGTGATGATGATGATAACGATGGTGATGGTAATGATCATGGTCATCATCTGTTGTTGTTGTTGGCATTACCTCCGCATTTTCTTGAGGAGCTTATTTAAATCTGGGGGGGGGGGGAGGTTTCGAGGAACACTCTTATTTTAGTACATGCATCTTCATTTTCTCAAATATCTCATCACGTGCTTTCAGTGATGTAAAATTCAATTAAACTTGTAACTCAAAATCTATGTAAAAGAACAGAATTTTTTTTTGAGACTTTTTCATTATCATATCAATAAGTAGATGTTTCATTGGAGAATGTTTACTACTCAACTCATAGCGTCCTACCAAATGGATTTATCTTAGATTTCGACGAAAAAAGGACTTACATGTTACCTCTAAGAGGGGCGCGCCATAGGGGGGGGGGGGTGTTATCTGTTTGGAATTGGTGCTCTGTCGGAGAAATAAGGTACTCGTATTTTGAGGAAATTCAGAGTTAAACTATTGCATAGCACACTTTCTGGTCCGAGTTAGTACAATGCAACAATTATAATTAGTTAAGTAAGAGAAGCGTGCCAAGTGTAATGCTTGTTGAGGTGAATTTAGCACGGTTAATCAAGGAGGTCAACTTTTAAAGCCTTAAACAGTTCCTTGTTAACACTCAGCAGCGATGGATTGTTCACGCCTATCAATAAAATCATTCATGTCTTGAGGAAGATCGGAAACATATTTTGTATCAACTTATGCCATAAACAATATGTGTATTGATAGGATATCTTAAGCGTTTACTAACATTTTTACTTACAAAGCCTATGTTTAAAACAAGTGATATAGCATGGTCCAGATAGTGCAAAGCAATGATTTACAAATAATTTGCTTGTTTAAGTTCAGATGAATGATAAACCATCACAACAACGACAGAAGGTCACTCATGGAAAGATTTGTTATTGAAGAGAAACTTTTCATGCGTACGTTCAGGGTAGGGGGTGTGGGTAGGAGCAGGATGCAATAGTTTCTCAATTACATCTTTTACTTCTATGGGATACAAAATACTTAAATGTCTTTCAAACAGGTTTTTAAAATGGGCAGAAATAAATGTTTTGAAGTTACAGGAAAATTCTCCTCAGCCTTTATCCTGAGTGAGCAAACTTTCGTGACTTCGTTTCATTGCGTTAAAACATTAACATTAATGTCGTTAAGTCTAGATTTTCTCAATTTTACTTACGATTGGAGATATATTGATGTTTCTGCTTACCTGTATTCCTGAAACCAGGAAAAAGATGTTAGAATTCTTCTATAGATGGGATAGTTAATTGTTGTGTTATTGCTGACATACAATACTGATTTCTTGCTTCGAGCACTTCACTTAAAACAATGCATTACGATCTCGATTAAAAAATAAACTGAAATTGCACTATTATTAAAACATTTAAGATTTTAATCTCGGTTTTAGTAAGAAGAAAAAATAAGCGTGGTGTTTCAGGAACACATTATATTCTAACATAGATGGAGGTTAAGTAGGCCTATGCAAGAGCACAACGATACAAATATTCCGAGTTATACGGATTGTACAGTATTTCATCTACATATATATGCACAGAAACATATGCAAAAGAATAAGAAGACAATCATAGTTCTCCCACAACTCAAGAAAGAAAGAAAGAAAGAAAGAAAGAAAGAAAGAAAGAAAGAAAGAAAGAAAGAAAGAAAGAAAGGAAGGAAGGAAAGAGCCCTTCTCCACCCGTAATTCACTATGTTAACTTTTAAGGATACCTTCCTCTTACTGCTTACATACTTACAGATTACCGCTTATGGCATCATAGGACGTAAAGCCCCCTATATTGGATATACAACATACATTCGACTAAAACGTAGTCAGAAGCAGAAGCACAAGGGTAGTAAAATCCATGATCATCCCGTGATCGAAAATGGTTTGTAGCGGACTAAAGTTAATGTCAATGGAGTTAAGACACCACAGCCAACACTACACAGTCAATCCATAGTTACATGGTACTGAAATAGCAATAATACCTCAGAAGTTGGTTGTACTTAGAAAGCCTCTCTGATCGGCAGGGGGCTCCGGTTTTGATCTGCAATGGGATGGAAGATTGATTATTTCTTGCAATGAGAAACAAAGTACCTTTGTACAGGTGGACTTCGGTGAAACTGGTCCCACGTAAATATCAAACCAATATTAAACAAAAACGCAACAACAGGTATGTCAATGATGGGTTCTATTAACGAATGAAACCTAGATATACGTCCTATGTGCTAAAATACTCTCAACGCCTATATTTTTATATATATTTACGAAATGAGTAATAACTTTAGGGCCTTGACTAATGGGTTGGAAATCTAACAATGTCTTCTCGTTATTCATGAATTACAAGATCTGGGAGAATAAAATTCCCTTAGGAAATGAAAGGTTTGATAAATCGTAGCAGTAGTGCTTACAATTAGCGTGATAGATAGCTTCTCTCATGTAAAGATATAAATTTATGAAAATGTCAATTACTATTTTTTTAAAAACTTTTAAGGCGAACGAATAAGCACGAATATTTAATGTTTTCCATTTTAACTTCATTATTACGATACACTTTAGGGCCTTTACCGACGGACGGCAAATCTAACCATGTTTTCTCGTGATGCATAAATTACAAAATCAGCCAGAATGAAAACCCCTTAGGCCCTGAACGGTTTGCTAGACAGACTAGCACATCACAACAGCAGTCCTTACAATTAGCGTGATATTTATCTTATCTCATATCACTACAAAAATTTATGAACATGTCAATTAAGATTATTGCCAGACTTTTAAGAAAATTGAAATAAACAAGAATATTTACTTTTTTCCATGTTAACTTCATTATTACGATACAAATTAATATAACCGCTACGAGGTACTGATGAGTTTCCCCATTAACTCTGCATCACTCTTTTGACAGCAAATAACCATTCAATTTCGTGCCGAAGAGGTAAATTACAATCTTCAAACTGAAACAGGTTCTGCGTTGACATGCCTACCAGCTCAATTAATTATTTAATTAAAAGATTCACTCCGCCACAAGCAACAAAAATGTGGTTATGGTGTGGAAAATTTCTGAAAATGTCGCAGACAACTCGGTACCTACCTGTCCGGCGCATAGACCAACTACAAGATCGGCGATGAACGAGTCCTCTGTTTCTCCACTTCTGTGACTGACCATCACACCCCAGCCATTGGACTGCGACAGTTTGCAAAAATCGTACTAATTGACTAATTAGCAACTGTTTTAGGGTCAAATGTTGCATGGGAAGTTATTCAAGTGTTTTCAGATATCATTTGCATTTTGGGTACTGGCAAAAATACCTAGAAATCAATAAACAGGGGGTCCTAATAGGGAGCGGGAGGTTATAAATTTCAAAGGACTAATAAGAGGGGGGTACGATGCTTTGGCACTCGAGAGTAATAGCTTTTTGGAAACTAGGTTCGAGGAGAAGATTGCCATACAAATTTCTGGGATCGTGGGGTTAAACCTGGGGTAAAAGTCAATCAAATTCTGACAGATATTACACTGTAATTCCAGAATGGCAGAAGTATTATAGAGAAGAGGTAATGACATTTTTTCTCTAGTTTCTTTTCAAAATAGCAGAACTCCAAAAATTCTAGTAAAAATACGTATACCGTGGTTGGAGGGACAATGAATTCTTAACCTTACCTTACATCGGGGGGGGGGGCTAATAGGCCCGCGGCTACATATTTCAGCTCGTAACTTTTTAACGCCTGGCCAGATGAACATGAAATTTTTTGAGTTTTCCGACTTTTAGTGGGAATTCTTATGATGAATAATTTCTTGGGAAATTTTTTGAGATTTTGCGATAATGGCGATTCGTTGACCTATAGTGGAGTTTCTTACCTTAGGTTTTGCTACTTTTCTTTGAAAAACGTGATTATCACATCTTTAAGCTTAAATTTTCTTTCCTCAATTTGTACCGACGATTTTGTATCCTCAAATGTGATAAGTGACAAAGAGAATGAGAAGAGCCAAAAAAGCCCATATAAGGTAGGGTTAAGAAATCCAGAAAAATATCTTGCAATTTCCTATAACCCTTCACTATCATACGTCATTACAGAATGTTTTACCGCCCGACAGAAATTTCCATTCTAACACGGAAAACATCAGAAATATTTGCCCCAGCTAAAAACTGAGATAGATAAAATATATTTGTAAGAGGCATTGTCCCCCAAGATCTGGTACAGGCCTCCTTAGTTTATTAACGATAGTCAGCATTTTTAGCAAAGCCATTCTTTGGGTATTCAAACAAATAAACTTTCACGTTGTTTGCAATTTCTTTATCAAAACACCCCTGATGAGCAGTGGTCCGGATTTTAAAACTGCCCTAAATAGACAGAAAAGCTACTAAACGAATTAATGAATAAGTAAAGGGAAACTGGGGGTGTCCAAGTACAACGCCCCTCAAATTAGGCTACCAGGCAGAGAAGCAAGCCACGAGACGGGCTCAACTGGCCAATAGGACCGCCTCTCACGGATGAAGGAGTCTGTCATCAATGCCAACAGATACTAAATCCATTCTTTACCATAAGGCACTTCATTTGCAAACTCTCAGTGTAGCCCCCTGATGTTATTTCCCCCCAAATTCCTCCCCCCCTTTTTTGCTACCACTTCTTCAGGTACTCAAGGGGTATTAGTGAATCAGAATATTTGTGGTTCGTACCCTATAATCTCGCATAAAGGCGCCGCCCATATAAAGGCTAATATCCGGATAAAGGCGCCCTGGCGCCTTTATCCGGCCCTGTTTTTCAAATATCAGATTTCTTATATTGACAGTGTTTTTGGCCCGTTCGCGACAGTTAATTCCCGCGACTTTTAAATTTTGTCAGAAAAATTTCAACACAGTTATTAATCTTTTAAAAATTGTGTGGGCCCTTCAGATTGTGATTTTTTTTATTGTAAATTTTCCCATTTAAAGTATCAGTGACATAACATGCTTTTAATTTTCGAAAAATTATTATTTGGTTTTGTTTAAGGTTCGGCATTTGCAGAGAGAAGAGACAAAAAAGTTACTCGCCCAGCAATTCGCGATAGTTAATTCCCGCTACAATAAAATTTTCCAGCGTTCGCGACAGTTAATTCCCGCGAAAGTTAACACACAGAAAAAATAAAAGCATGCGCGACTTTTCGCGACAGTTTCTTCCCGCGACAGTTTCTTCTTTTAAAGTACATAGCAGATGAAATGAGAAATCAGAGACTCTCAACATTCATACGTTGAATTTCTTTGATGGGGAATTAAATTGACTCAATGGATGTTAGGAGGGAAGAACATAATGAGGGGGAGGCCAGAAACACGATAGAGAGAAAGCCTACTCAAGATCATCGTAACAGATGGTGACAATTACTGGTAGACGTTTAAAAATTATTTGGGGGCGAACGCACATTTTGACCCCCTCATAGAGGTAACTATTCACAAAACGTTATAAATTTACAGTCAACATCTCCGTAACAACCAATTAAATATTGTTGCTGAAATTGATTTATCTTCGGGCATATTTGAATGGATTAATTATCATTTTCAATTTTAGTCAGAAATCATTGGTGTGGTGACTGCACCCTCTCGCTCCAAAGCCTTTGCCACCGCGAGCAATGGTCACGAATAGGAAAAATTAAGAGTAAAATTGAGAAAGCTATTTCATGTGAATGGTATCAAACAATACAAGAATAAGTTGTTATTAAAAGGATTGCCCATCATGGTGATATACTGTAACAATACAGATAATCATTTGTCTAACGATATTGTCACTGTCATTCAGGAACGCGACGTCTCCAATGCATATTGCTAGTCTCTACTCTGCTACTAGAGAAATAAAAGTGTGTTAACATCGGAGGTCACCGAACTCAGTTGGTAGAGCGCACGCCACGAAAGCGTGGGTCACGGGTTCGACCCACAGTGATGACATATTTTCTGTTTCTCTAGTGTTCTTTTCAAAACTAACATTTCAAGTCCTCTCTTCTCGATGATACTTTCTAACGTCAACGGGCTTTGGATAGATGACGGGCCGGAGGGCAGTCCCTCCTTGGTCAAGTCACACGGCGCAGAGAGGCTGGTCTCCAATTGCGTTGAAGTTGGATGTCGATGTCCACGGTCGATGATTGGGAGTTTATGTGGCAACTTGAGGAATAGAATGTGTTAACATCGGAGGTCACCTAGCTCAGTTGGTAGAGCGCACGCCGCGAAAACAGGGGTCACGGATTCGATCCCCGGTGGTTATATATTTTTTATTTCTCTAGTGTTCTTTTCAAAATTAACAAATATTTAAGGGACAATTATAAATATTTGTAACTATTTGGCATGCTTCCCAGTGGTAAGGTAGGGCACACTTCACATCATTAGTGACGTGTGTTTCCAAATAAAAATGACCATCAAATCAATCCCTTATTAATACGACTAAAAACCATTTTAATTAAAAAACTTTTCTGGCACAAATTTTGTGAGCTCGCCCACAAGAAGCTTTCTAAAAGAACACTTGTTGTTTAAGAGCTACCCAATAGACTCTTAGTCCTTTCTATTCAGGGAGGACTTACTATCTTTGAAAGCAATAACTTGGGCGATTTAAAAATTCTTAAAGGTTATATAAGCGATAAAGAGTGTCAAGGTGATTTCTATAAGCAACACATATATAAGACAGTCGCAAGACATGATTAACCGAGTGAGAAATATTCCTATAAGAAATAAAAAGACGGCAAGTTTCGACGTTGTTTCACTCTTTACTAATGTTTCCGTAGAATGAACGTTTTACGAGACCCTCTCAAAACGAAAGAAGCGCAGTTCTCTTTAAAACATGAACACTTATTGGAACTTGTCGAACTCTTTTTACGTCATTAGTAGTTCACATTTGATGAGAAAGGATATTATCAAAAATCGGAGATGGCAATGGGATCACCCCTCAGTCCCATCCTTGCCAATATTTTCATGGAACATCTGGAAAAGAACTATTACCAAAAATTACTAGGTCACAACGTCGTCTGGTTGAAATGCGTTGACGACATATTACTCAAAGCACCACTGAGGACGAATTTACAAGACTTGCTAAGAAACATCAACAAAATCGAGGACAGCATGAAATTCGCATTCGAGGAAGAATACGACAACAAGTTTAATTTTCTTGATGTGACATTGATTAAAATGATAACGAATTGGAATTCAAAGTGTATAGGAAACCTACCAATAAAAACGATCTTGTGCATTATCTTTCCTATCACAGCTCCAATACCAAACGCGGTATTATCATCGGTTTCTACCTTCGTGCTTGTAGGATTTGTTCCCCACCGTACTTACAAGAAGAACTTTCTCTCATCATAGATATCTTTTAATTAAATATATATCCGTACCATTTTATTTTAAATGCAAAAGAAAAAGCACGAAAAATCACATCTCACCAAGGACCTTTACAAAATATGGACAGAAGACAACAAAAAAGGACAATGATAATTCCAAAACCACTGTATAAAGGGATGTTAAGGAATGAAAATACTCGCCACTTTACCAAGCAGCATAGAACAAGCAATGGAAGAAGTCCCAACAACAACAGCAACAATGGTAACAACAACAACAACGGTATTAGGGTTGCCTCCAGGAAAAGTATGACAATACGAAGTTTTATAAGTACGAAGACGAAAGTAGCAAAGACTGGAGAAGCAGGAGTTTACAAAATTCCGTGTAGTGGGTGCGGCAAAGCATATATTGGTGTAAAAAATTATTTTTCTCGACGAAAACGCAAACATAAGTCAGCACTAGCTAAAATCGATACGGGAAAATGCACTGGTTACACACAGAAATGAAACATTACATCTTCCAAAGTTTAACGAAGCACATCTAATATTACATGAAAATGATCGACCTCTGCGAACATTGAAGGAAGCGGCTATCACTCAAAATACGGACAACATTAACTTAAATATTGGTAGCTATCATCTTGCACCTTCAGTTAGCCGTAGGATTCTGCGATAAGATTTTTCACCAGATTAGAATTCTGACTTGTCGTGGACCAGAGATAACAAGGCGATAGAAAGCCTGGAATCTGTAATGACCGTTTGGCAACCTATAGTCGACGATTTTGGATCAACCATATCAAATCATATCGGATATGAATTGCTTTATCTCGAACACAACGTCATGTATTTCCGACCAAGACAAATAAGCCAGTTATAACTGATTTAAAGGCAAGGGAGTTAATTTTAACGAAGCTATGGTCACTGTTAGTCAAATGAAGACCGAATTTTTGAGCTGTAGACACTGGATCTTTTAGAGAGTGGCCAAGGTAAGCGTTACATAAGATATCTTTTCCTTATAATTTGAAATAATCAATATATTGTATTTGTAAGATGATCATGTTTTTTCTTCCTTTGAAAATTTATAAAAAGTATTGCAATAACGAGAGATGGTAATATCTGCTTAGGTAAAATGTTCCTTAGACGTTTCATCGTATTGTTTTTACAAACTAAAGTACAAACAATTTCCACTGTTGTAGCAAATACCTAGAAAGCAATGTGCTTTTAAGTTAATTGTGTTCCAATCTAAAACTTTCCGAATATTGTTGTAAGGAGTGGAGATGAATATATCCTTTTAGATACATTTTCTGTTAAATTTAACCCTTGTCTTCCTGCAAACTGAGGTCAAATAATTTTCTGTTATGACAAGTAACGAGAAAACCTTGTGTTCGCACGATCACTGTGTTTCATCATAAAACTGTTACCTTGAGGAGAAAAGCTAGTAACATCTTTATACCACGAGGAGAGATGGCAATAAAATTTGTTTAAATAGAAAACTTCCTTAACTTTGACCATAGCATTTCTACAAAGTGGATTCAAATAAATTTCCTTTATTTTGGCAGTAGCAAGATAGTATTTGATATTACAACTCGCCCCTAATTCAAATTCCAGACGAAATACCTAAAGGCGTTTAAAGTCTTATCTTTCGCTCACCAGGTTCCTCAAGACGTATCTATATTAAACAGCAAAAATAACATTGCAGGTTAAGAAATATCACTGTTCGCACATTTTCTCAGGTTTTCCAAGATCTATAAAATTGTCAAATAAACAGTAATTGCATGTATTCAATTGTTAGCAGGTTGTATAGAGTAACTGCTTTTTAAGAAATTTTTCTTTGTGTCAAAAAGTGTACATTTTGCAAGATACCTTCCCACGTTCATGTTTTTCAAAATAGAATTTTTCCTCCTGTTTTACAAGTACAAAGTGCGATATTCGCACCGACAGACAACACTATAAGGTACGAAAAACTTTGAAAGAGAAATTCATGAATAAACTGGCTCCTAGCATTTTCTCTTGTCATTATATTGACTAGGCATCTGTTGGCAATTGGGTAACACGTGTGATACTTAGGCGTGAGACGTGTTTGCCAAATGTCTTTAATAGTTGTACAAGTGCTGAGGTTTTGGTAAGAGAGAGCAGTGGAGGGTATCGAAAGAGAATTTAATAAAGGGAAGGCTTTGTTTGAGGAAGGAGTTTGATTAAATAAACATGCACTTATCTTTTTGCAACAACATAGCTAATAGCAATGCGACCCTTCATAATTGTAAAAATGACGAACGAGGCATTTGAGATTACATGCACTTAGAAAACCAATAAAAATATTTAGACTACTAGATCCTCGTAAACTGATGTTGCATTTATAACTTCATAACTTACGAATGAATAGAGTACGTTAATATCGGAATGTCACTTAGCTCGGCTGGTAGAGCACACGCAAAAAGTGGTTGAGCCCTGGCAACCAGCTTGCAATGGGCTTTGGACAGATAGACGAACCGGGTGGCAGTCGTTCTTTGGTCAAGTCACATGGGTCGGAGAGATTGCTCTCCAATTGCAATGAAGCTGGATGTCGATGTCCACCGGTGGATGGCTGTGAGCTAATGTGGCGACTAGAAAAATAGAGTATGCGTATCGGAAGGTCACCTGCGGAACCAGCTGCGGAAACGTGGCTCACGGGTTCGACCCCCGATGACGACATATTTTCTATTTCTCTAGTGACTTTTCACTATTAACCTCCTAACCTTACATACATGTGCATCAATGATGATTAAATAAATATTTTTTGTTGTACTTTACTTCTATAGTTTGACTCAAGATATTGTTAGTCCATTGGCAGAATTAACAAAATTTGTGGTTATAATGTTTACGAATTTCGACAATTTCCGAGAAATGGTGGGGTTTGGAAACAATTATTGTCCCCCCCCTCAAGTTGAAATGGTTGACCACGCTTCATGCTGTGCAACAGAGTGATAAGGCCCAGCTGTATGCTATTAACTTTACACGTAATTCGTTTTACTGGAAGCATAACGCCATCCTCTTGGGCCGAGAGGGGAAGGGTAGGGGTGATATCCTGGTGTGGTTATATTCATTGATGGTGAGTTCTTATCCAGAAATAAAAATTTATCTTTCAATACTTAACGCTTTGGTAGTCGGAGATCGACAGACATTTTTTGGCCGTTCGTATAATTTGCGGAATCTATCTGAGGAATACCAAATGCACGGAAAGTAAGCACAATAGACTATTGATAATGTTGAACAAAATGACTATGAAAATTAGTTTAGCCGAGAGGTGCTAAGGGGGGTTAATTCTCCAGTGTCTCCTCGATAGTCTAAAAAAATGAAAAGTCAATCATGTATAACAATCACCGAATATCTATCAAAGAACAAGGGAAAATTATGAAAAGAAGCAAAATTCTGTAGTGGATTGTCGTAAGATCAAAATATTCCAGTAAGATCACTTCTGACAAACAGTGAAAGTGCATAAAAATTACTTTTCATTGCAAAAATAATGAGAGAGTGTGGCCCTCCGGATCCCCATCAGCATAGTCGCTGAATTACTTTTTAAAGAGGAGCTAAACTTGTGTTACCACGTTATTCTCTATAAAGTTTGATAATAATTAGGTCTGTTATCAGATTAATCTCTAATGGGCTAAAAACAATATTGTCTCCATTAAATAGTAAATTATTAAGCACAATGTACAACGTCAAAATCTTTGATCTTGAATTTCATCACGATGACGTCATATTATAGTCCAAACCTCCATGTGTGAGAATTGCACTGTCTAAAATCGAAATTCAGCCTTCAGTTACTAGCCGTAAGTCACTTGTAGGCTATTGTTAGGCAGACTGTGACTTTAAAGGAGTAGAACGAGAGGAAAAACAACATATTTCTTCACAAACACATAAGAGTCCTATTTAACATTTAAAATCAAACATAGCGTTCAACCTGCCATCAATGTCAAACGATCGTAGTGAATTAGTTTTTAAGATCCCGAGAATTGTAAGTGCCCGTCTTGGAATAAAGATTAACGGCACAAATGGTGCCAAACTACGAGCCCTCTGATGTATTTGAACGACCTGGTTCGATACGTTCCTCTTTGATATAGAAATAACTGTACAATAACGACCGCACCCTCAGTTACTTTAATATTGCCATTCAGGAAAATGCTATTAGATACTAACACTTTTTTATGTACAGTTTTCTTGCCAAGGACTACTTGAAAATATTCATATGAGAATTTGAGTAAATCCCATCAAAACAATAGTTACCAGGCCACAACCAAAGCAACATCGAAACAAAGTGTTTGATTGTAATCTCCTGTAACACAAGATAGATTTTTCCACTTTGTTGTTCGATGGTTGCTCATTTCAGTTCCCCTAAGGTAACTGACATTGCTTTGTTTTGAACTACTCTCGAAATCGAGGCTCTGGATAGCGTGATTGAAGCTTTTGACAGACGACAGATAACTGATATGTACGATGGGAAAGCGGAAGAACTGGACTGTAAAATGTGGAAGAACTTGATATTGGTTCTTTAAGGTTTTCCTGTATGCAGCTAATCCTAACTGGGAACAACGCAATAGGTTAATCGAATTAAAAAGAGTCACACAACTTTGAACAGGAAAGAGTTTCCTGTACGAAGAGAACCAGTGTCGACAGGATTTCCGAAGGGCAGCATCTGACCTCCAAAATGTCCCCTGTCACCTCCTAATCCTCCCCGCTGTATTTTATGACACAGTTATATCATAAAAAGTTAACTTTTACTTTGTAAACAAAAAGTAACGATATATTCATTGATTTGTGTGTTATTAACTTTTTTATCCTGGGACTTGATAAAAGGGGAGTGTTGATAAACTTTTCTGAAAGACGAAGGGGCCATCATCAAAGGGGGCATCTTTAAAATAGCGAGGATGTAAGTAATATGCTTGGACGAAGTAAAGGCGTTTACATAGCAACGTTAGTTGTTTTTGTCCCGTGTGAGATTTAAACCACGTCAGGAGTTAAAGGCGTTGCAACTAAAGAATTTCTTTTGTACTTTAAAAATAAACAGCAAAAGTGTAGGAAATGGTGATCTCTTTAACCCCTGCTTTTAAATCATTTTAAGTAAACTTCTTAACAGATGACACCTTTCTTAAATTTGTTTGTAATTTTTAGAACGCTGGTCGTTTTAATTAAGGTTGTTGGTTTCTGTTTTTGAAATGCAAGAATAAAAATGAAATAAAAATAAAAATGAACACTAGATAAATAGAAAATATATCACCACCGGGGATCGAACCTTACATTTTTAAATCCTCTATTATCGATAAGAATAGAAATACACATTCAAAAGGAGGCATACCGGCGTTCATTACTAAGGTTACAGAAGGATTGGATCCGCCCGTTAGGCCTACAGCAATAAACTTTGCATTCAGGGGATATTACGCTACTCCAGTTATCACTTCATAATTACGCTCTTGGAAAAAGAAACCGCGGTAGACAGAGAGAAAAAATCACCGACAGTCTGGCTGCCTGGATGGATGTGAGGTCAACAATGGAACTGATACGAATCACTCAAGATAGGGATGTGTGGAAAAACATGATCGCCAACGCTATAAAGCAGGGCACCGAATGATGATGATGATGATGATGGAAAACAATATAAGGCAGGCAATGTATGTCCATTGTAGGCCCAGATTGAGAGAGGGTGAGAAGCAGTTTCCCTTTAATATCTTTACGTAATCCATGTCCTTTTGTCAGTCAACTTTACCCAAAGTATGAGCATATTAAGAATACATGATAAGAGCGGAAGCAAAAAATCGTGACGTCACAAACGTATCTGATAGACAACATCATTTATGATCAGTCATTATTTTGAAGTCCAGAACTGTTAACCTGAAGAATCAGTTTTATTTAATAGTTGTCTTGACGAAAGGATATTCCTTGCTAGTTATTGCTTTACTATTTTCATATTTAGAAAAAAATAGAATGTTAGGAGAATTAAGATATACATCAACGACTTAAATATTTAGACAATATTTTGCAATGAAAGTAATAAAAAATTTAGGCAATGAATGATGCGATTAACTTAGACGAATTAGTCTTTGTGAAAGAACCTGCCAAAATTTGCTTTTAATATAGACATGTAGAGATAATTCATAGTTTAGTAACAATTGTGGCAATTAATTAGTGAAGTAACAAAAAGCGCTAAAGATAAACTTCACAAAAATATCGCTTTATTTGGCTTTGAATTCCCTTTATTAGAGAACAGCTTTTACCACCCATACGTGAATCAGATCTCTGTCTTCTGCCAATATTTCATCATTTGGCATCAGTGAAACGCTTCCAATATTTCATTTCGTAGCCAACATTTACCGGACACTTGTCAATTTCTTTTCCGTTTCTCTTTACTTTATCTTCTAAATTTAAGTGCAACAACGAGCTAAACTTAAAACTTCTAACGACTTCCATTGCGACCTAGTGTCTTCGAGATCTCGTAGCATCTCCTCTATGATCGAACAGCCCTAAAAATAAAACGCAAAGGTGGAAGGGAAATTTCCTATTACAATATGTTTGAGAAACAGTATGGCCTGCAAAAAGAAAATGTAAGTGACAGACTAAATCACTTGAATCGATTGTACCTTTAACGCGTGTGTTTGGTGGCATAAAACGGGACTAATCAACTTGTCTGCCACTTTATTTTCAAAATGCACTAAGCTTGTGTTCGTATACATAGCATTAGTTACACCATCCACGTAGCTGCGCATCTGTAAGTGGCACAATAAGTTGTAAAAGTTCCTTGAAGGAACAATATGAAAGATTAATTGATATTAACCGTACCTTACATGGGCTTTTTGGCTCTTCTCATACATGGTGGTGGGGGGGGTGCTAGTAGGCCCGTGACACTTTGACACACTATAACTTTATATCGATCAATGCTATTACAATGACATTTGGCACGTTTATAGTTTAACTCTTTCCTAACAAATTGAAAAAAAATATTTTAATTTGGTGTGAATGACGTCATCTATGGCTATGAAATGTTGCGCAATATTCAAAAATTTCAAATTATATTGTGAGGTAGGTATCACGAGCAGCAGTTCTATGATCATGGACATTGTCATGGTCCTCGCTGTTACCTCTATGTCAGTAGCTCAGTATTTTAGAAGTTTATAGCTTGCGCGTTTACCATCAGCGCGAGTGACAGTAGAGGTGTCGCGCACGTGTGTGCTCTTTTCTACGGCATGATTCACGCCTCTCCTTTCTTCATGGTTAAATGCGCAGGCATTTGTTTTGGCGCCTTGCTCTCCCATGTTCATTTCTTTGACGTCCGGGGCGTCCGGGGCGGTTTCCAGCAATTTGCTCGGCTGTTAAAGTGGCTGTTGTTATATTCGAGATTCATTCAGATTGTCGAGACATTCACAAGACATATGATTGTAGCTTGAGAACAGCCATTATACATTTACAACATTAACTCAGAAAATTTGAATAATTGCTCAAAGGCTATTGGAATGGTCTTAAGGCTGTATAGAGTTAAACAGAGGTTATTTTAAAAGTCCAATTAAGCCTTGATTAAATTATTTTTGATAATAATGTCTTGAACTTAACAAAACCTAAAATACATAACGGCTGTGTCTTGTCTGATCATATCTGCTCATCTTTTTCTTGGACTCCCTAGTTGACGTTTCTTGGGGAAATCTTGCTTGCTTGTTTGGGATACCAGTGATTCGATAGCTTTGCGACAAACATGTCCGAACCATCACAACCTTCTTCAACGAATGGGATCAGTGATAGGTTTCTCTACAACAGGGAAATTTCCGAATTGTAGTATTTAAGATTCTGTCCATCCTCGTCTTGCCGATCAGAGCTGCCAGACATTTCATTTCGAACACAAATAGTTTCCATAAATTCGTCGCAAAAATACTTTCTTCGTAACTCAGGGCGATTGTGGTGACCAGTGTCTGACGAAAACGTTTAGCAAAATGAACCAGTTGCTCAACGCATTATTAGTTTGTACCACAAACGAACTTGTCAGATGTTTTAGAATTTTTGTTTGCACCCAATTTGTAGGAAGGGAAAACTGTTGGATGATTTGCTCATAAATAATTATAGCAAAAGACGACTTAGTTAACGAACTCACTGATGTAAACGTTAGGCATGCTGAGGTGTCAAACTTGATTTTAGGTGTCGTTGCTTTAAGTGCAAGAGCTACAAAGTGCATCTAACACGTTTGGATAAGGTATCAAATATCAAGGTCGGTCCTCAAAAACGCTGATCAGCTTCCTGTGAGTGACATCGGAACCAAGTGTTGCCTGATGTTTGCCGGTCACATCGGCCGTTTACCCAATCAGAGTCCAGCACGTATAGCACTCACATGGATCCCCGAAAATGTCAGAAGAAAACGAAGACGCCCCAGAATGATTTGGAGAGCAATTGTCATAGAAGGCCTGAAAGTGCGAAGGCAAACCTTCTAAAACATCTTCAATGAAGCTGCTGACCGCGTGAAATGGCGAACACTTGCTGCCCAATGCCCTACGAGGGACAGGAGGACCTAAGTAAGTCCAAGTAAGACTGCGCTGTGCGTGCAGATGCTCTGAGGTGAAAAGGAAGAACTGCCCTCCGGCCCGTCGTCAATCCAAAGCCCATTAAAGTTAGAAATGAAATCCCGAATTTCTGCCTCCATGGTAGGGACCATAGACCCGTAGTGTAATAGCTAGCACATCAGCATTGCAACAACGAAGGACGGTTTGGTCAATGTCTTTATCTTTTCAAATATCTGCCTTGATCATTCTCCTGACAATTCAAAGCTGAGGAGAACTCAGGCAAGCTAATTCTCCTTCAATATCAAATCTCTCCACACACTCTATCTTTCAAGCCCCCTAATGATGTCAAATTTTGGAGTGGACCTAAATGTCATTTTCTCCTCTTCAGGAACATGCATGACACGTAACACCTGTACGTTTGCACTATAGCCACCCCACAAGTCACGACAGAACTTCGTATCACGAAATTCTTAGTCATGTGAGTTGATGTATCATTTAAAGTTATCATCTTACAAGATACGAACAGAGGTCGCTAATCCAAACATGATATCCTTCCTTATTTTTGGAAGGGGATGTCCTATTATTTGCCAAACTTGATAAACAGGAGATTTCACCGTGTTCCAATTTTAAGGACACTCGATCTATCTACAAGATATATCTATGCTAACTTAATTAAGTGACTGGTCAGCTAAACGGCTAATTGTATTTATAACAATTATTCAGAATGGTCAAGGCTTAAAACCGTCTGATGTATTTGGCCAGAAACCTTTAAACGTTCTTAACATTTTCTCTTTGCTTAATGATATAAAGCCTTCATGTTCCAAAATACAGTATCTTACTTAATTATTAGAAAACGTAACATCAAACGAAGACAATAAAAGGGCCAGACCTCCAGAATAAGATCCCCACACTATTTCTGTAAACTTACTAAGTATTTACATAACTACAAGCTCACCTTCTTAGTATTAGTCCAACTTAGTCTTTCCCGGGCGAGGAATGGCTATCAGTTTCTCTGCCACAATCCACGCTTCCCAAAGGACTTGTTTAAGACTTCAAGAGAAACTTACCTGCAAATTCGGAGTTTTTCCAGTGGAAGAGAATGAGTACTTTCATTTGCAAACAGCTTAAAACTAGTATCAAAATCTACATCGCCGGTAGCAGTGTGCTCTAAATTCGATGACCGGAACAAGAAACCAATCAAGGAGTCAGATTTATTGTTGGGGTAATTTCTCGGAAGCCCAATGATAAAAACATCACAAAGGAAAGGTTACCATAGCTACAAAGTCTAAAATTTCACGTGATAATATTGCCATAGTTTCTCCACCTCTTATTATTGCACACGCCCCATACCTCATGTGTAACATGAATTTTAAAAGAGTGGGTGCTCCAGGGTATTATTGAGGGGTTGAGGAGGGGGCGGGAAATTATTTTGTGGAGTCACCTCAAAATTCAACAGTGGGAAGCCTATTCAATTTGATTTATTTCATGGCAGATTTGATGAATTGCTTAGGTTTTCGTGGAAATTTGAGCGAAAAATGAGATAGAGAAAGAGTAATGCTTTCATAAATCAATCTATCAAAATTGAATACTAAATTTATATCCCTACATTTCTAAACGTCGATATGCATACGAATATAACAATGTCAAATATTCTTCTTTTTCTTTCGGCTCCTCCCTTTTAGGGGTCGCCACAGCGGATCCTTTGAACTACCACTACCTACACTAACTACTACTAGCTACACTAACTACCACTACTTACGCTAACTACCACCACCTACACTAGCTAGTGCTACCTACACTACAACTACTTACCTACACTAACTACTACTACCTACACTAACTACCACTACCTACACTAGCTAGTACTACCTACACTACAACTACTTACCTACATTAACTACAACTAGCTATACTAACTACCACTACAACTACGTACCTACCTAAACTAACTACTAATATCTACACTATAATTACCTATCTACACTAGCTACAACCTACCTAGAACTGCCTCGCTACACTAATACAATCTATACTGCAGCCTACGCTGTCTGTCTGTCTGTCTGTCTATCTATACTAAATAAACCTTCCTGCCGTAACTAACTACCACTATCTTCCTACACTGTCCTGTTTACAACTAACTGCTCTCCTATCTTCTACGGCCGACCATAATCCAAATATTAAAAACTGCCATCTGCTTATTTACCTTTAACCAACTACAACAATTTCTACCCAGTGGGTCCATAACTAACTAACATTACCAAATGCTGCCACCTGCTCGCTGACCTCTAACCGACCACAACCTTATTTACCTACGAGATGCCAACTACCGGTGTTTCATACCAGTCTCCCTGATAAGCAGCGGATGCCAACTACCAATTAACTACCTCACCACAATAAACTACCTTCTACTGCAACCACCATTTCTTACTTCCAACTACTTACAATAAGCTGCCTACTTTCCGCTGCTTACAACCGCTACTACCAGCAACCACCTCTACCTTCCTACACGCGAGTGCCTATCCATCTACCTCTATCAGTGTTTCAGACCATTCTACCTTGCACGCACGTTTTTAGTGCTCAGCTTTCCTACTGATATCCTGCCACAACCCGCTGCATAATTATAATTATTATTGGCACCCATTCTTTAAATCTATACGCAATTTTCCTGATATTACGACCGCTAAAATGTTTGCAGCGACAATAAGTCATATTGAATTGTGTTTCTATTTTGTGCGTACTTTGTGTACATTGCACGTCTATTTTGCACGCAGTTTTTATTCTACAGTGCAATCTCTAGTGAATTGCTCACTTTTAAATTCTTTCTGCGCTTAGCTTTCCGTATTTGCAGTTTCTTAATTAAACATCCATTTCGTTTTTACCTTTCACTTTTTGGAACTAAACTATTTATTTTAGTGGTTGTACTGTCGATTTTGTGCCTATTTTCATAATAAATTGCGAGTACAAGATATCTGCAAAATGGATTTCTTGACCTGTGTCACTGTCGCTTTTTGTAACTAATTTACGCATTTTACTATAGCAGTTTTAATGACGTTTGCCAATATTATCTAAATACCTCTTTGCTTTAGCAGTTTGATTATTGCCACGTTCGCTTTACCAATTTTAGAAGATGCTATTAGTCAGCTTGATCAGTTTGAAAGTAAACTATTCTCCATCCATGTTCAAAGAAGTATTCGGCAGACGGGAAAATTTTTACAAGAAGGAAACTGTTACAATAATCTAAAAATCATTCAGAATCAACGCTTTTCTTGAATTACCACCAAATCAAATAACGCTCACTATCGTCAGAGCCTAAGGAAACACCACAGTTACAAAGGAAACAAAAACTACGAATGTTATTGGATAAAATAGATAAGGACCTGAAAGGCACTAGCATAGAACTAGCCTAAGCGCAGACAGAAACTACAGACGTAGTACCCACTTCAGCTGGGATAGTCTGCACGCAGGCTAGCGTAAACCCATGTCAACAATAAACTGTTTTTGGCGGCAAAGATGTTGTTGGGAAAAATTAATGTGTGCTGCTTCCGGAACTTTCAGGTTGTTCTCAGAGCGGGCCTGTTGTAATACCGAGAAACAACGAAGGGATAAATCGCTGCAGCAGTCACCATTAAGAAGCAAATATTTGGCAATTGCTGACTCAGGCTTTAAGTCACCTACCAAACTTAGTCTTGCAAGTTGTGGCCCCGTTATAATTACTAGCCTGAAAAGAACACTACAGAAATAGAAAATATGTCACCACCGCGGATCGAACCCGTGACCCACGCTTTCGCGGCGTGCGCTCTACCAACTGAGCTAGATGACCTCCCATCTTAACATACTTTTATTTCTCTAGTCGCCACATTAGTTCCCAGTAATTCACCGGTGGACATCGACATCCAGCGCAACGAAATTGGAGACCAGCCTCTGATCATTTCAAACTAACATTTCAAATCCTCTCTTCTCAATGACAATTACTAGCAGTGGCGGCTGGTGGCTGTGAGGACAGGGGGTGCAAATCCGGGACATGAATAAAGTAACCTGGTGCTCTCGCAGAAGGCACGTAATGTCTCTCCTGGCAAATTAGGGTGAAATGTATACAAATCTACCTAGCAAATATTCTTCAACTTATTGCTTCATGAATCAAACCCATTTACATTGCTAGATACACTATACATGCTGTACTACAAGATCACATATGTATTCCATTTGGAAAAAAAATGTTTTTTATATGTTATTGATCCATTCATCAGAGATCTATAAACATTGTACACGATCTAGAACCAACTTGCTACACCATAATAAAGTTATTCATGCCATAAATAATATTATTCTGGTCATCCATAGTTAGATAAAGCATCCATATCCTTGAAATTGTCAATGTATCATTTGTTTTCTCTTGCATATCCGTATATGATGGAATCTAAATAAATGTAAAGAAAGATACGCTATTACAACTGCAACGAAGGTAGCATGTGCCAACCAACCTTAACTCTTTCAGGGCCGCTGGCAAGGTTTAAAACAAATTTACTCAGCATTCTTTACAGTGCTTTATTTAGTACATTCACTGTGTACGAACATTTAACTTTAGGGATTCAATTGATGGTTTTTAAGAACTTATTGAGCGCTTCTCCTGTCTAGGTCCGTCCTGGGTAAAAATTCCTTAAGTTACTCACATCAGCCTCGATTTTGAGGCCAGCTCACCTTGGTAGTGTTTTTAAACAGAATATACACTGGGAAAACAGTAAACCTCCCTTGAACTTTGACTTGTTTCAACCGGTGATATAAAAGAGCCAATTACTCTTAAACTTTCGTTTAGAACTGGAGATATAAAATCTCTTGTCTTTCTAGATCAAGGCGCTCCACGTTCAGTAGTAGCCTTTATTTCATTCGAGGACTAACTGATTGACTAGAGCAACTCGCGTCTATATATATGAGCTGCGATACGTGACAGAGCACTTGCGCCTAACAGAAACCTACTTGTAAAGGAAAAAACAACTTATGTCTAAATTAGATTGCAATTACTAATACTGCTCATGTCCTACGAATAATCCAAATATCCAGCACGTACTGCTTTTGAATCTGATGTGAATTAACTACGTGACTTCGACTTTCACGTCCTATTACCTAAGTGTGTATAGGACTCCGAATTCTACAAGAACAATGGGGGATGAAATTATTGCTTGGAACAAAATAAAAATGAAGACCAACTGTTAGCGTCTTGCGTTCAAGGGCAAGGCCTCCCTTCTAGTTGTGCTTAAGATGAAGGCACAATTTTCGGTAGAAAAATTAGGGCAGGGGAAGCCTCCTCCTTCCCCCCTCTAGTTGCACTCCTGGTAAATACTGTTTTCGATTCATTAGTGTTCAATCTGATATCGACTGCAGCATTACTTATAAGCGAGAGCAGGCTCTAAGAATCATCGATATTATCAGAAAACATAGCTTTGTCGTGTAAGTAGTACGTGTCTGCAAAAAATTCAGCTGGATGTTCTTCTACGTTATCTGAGGTTTAGTGGTTTTACAAGATTTTCAATCTTCCTGGTTGCTGTTCTCTTAGCGAAGTCCAATGCGATGATGAAGAGGTAGGGTGCTAGCGTGTCACCTTGTAATACTCCTGGTGTAGATTATAAAGAATACAGTATCCCTTTTTTCAGTTGTCACTTTGGCCAAAGTTCCTTGGTACATAACCGCAATAGTTTTAACAATTGTACCTGGCACAAGGTATTCATTCTTGCCTTAAGATTTGAAGAACGGTGTGTCTCTTATGAAGTCAAATGCCTTTCAAAAATCAATGAAGGTCAACACTGCTGATTTTTTCATCCTCATCTATAACGGGTATCAGTATAAGAATTTGACCGACTGTTTACTCTCTGAAACTATTCTGGTTTATTCATAGTATTCTTTCGAAGTGTGGTTTCAGGTGATTGGCTATGACCTTATTGTAAGTCTTGGCTACAACTGACATCAGGATGAATCTTGTATAGTTTTGACGATTACTCAGGTCTCAATTTTGAGGATGGGCTTTATAACTAATTGTTTCCAGATGATTGGACATTCCCCGTCGCTGCAGACGTCAAGCAGTTGTTAAGATAGAGCTTAAGTTTTCCATGATTCAGCTGGGATATCATCGATTCCACCCGCAAAAATTTTCAGTATTTATGGGCAGTGGGTCCGAGATGATCCGACCAATTACCTGTTAATACTCGGTTTTTGTAGGTAACGGTTGACTCAGTAAGTTCTGGAATTGATCTTTTTATAGTCTGATGCGCTTAGTCGGGGTCTTTCCAGATGCCTTGTTATTCTGCCTTGATTTCTTTCTAGGTAATTAATCAACTGTATCCTACGCAAGTTTAGCTTGACATTGAACATGTGCATCCTCAATATCTGCAATTTTGGCTTTGATGTATGTCTCCTCACTTGATTCGTAGGCTGCTTTGAGGTCTTTGAAGGCTTCTTTAAAACGTTCTCTGTTACTTCTTGCATCCATGGTTCAAGAGGCTTCCAAAGAAAAGGAAAACAATCTATAAAAAGGGAAAAAAGGAAAAAAAATCTTTGGCTCCTCCAGAAAAAGCTAAAAAAGTTTTGGTGAACGGCCTAAATCGTACACCTGTCTATTTTTGGCCGATTCTTTGAATAAAAGAAGTGACAGAAATTGGCATGCAAACAAGAGGGTTCTTCAGCTAAGTTGTGGGACATAGGGAAACCTGATGTAAAAATCAATTTTGATGGGAGGCAAAAGGTCCCTAAGGTGATCCAGAAATGTCTTTTGTAAGTGGCTAAAACTACCCCCAAACAGGGAGCATTTCAATTATTTCTTCTGATAAAATTTGTAAGTTTCACTCTATGGGTCATTGATGTTGTAGTGTGCACGAATATAATTTACTGGGTGAGGCTCCTCTTCTGAAAATGAAGTCGAAAAAAGGACAGAAATCTGTGGTTTTTTCCAACTGCCTTGAATAAAGGGGAAATTGATAAGGGGAACAAACTTTGTAGAGGTGCTTTAGTTTTATAGATTTTTATATGGATACAAATCGAGTACACAGGCGGTGGTGCCAAGGCATATGACGCCGTCATTAAGATAAAAATGGAGGAAGCAAATTCGGCTTTATTGATTCGCGACAAGTTTCTTATAATAAAACAAAAACATGGCTTATTTTTATAAATGACCCTTGATATGCATTATTTAAACAAACATTTACGGCAGTATTGTAACACACTTGTAATTTTAACATTGTAACATTCTACTAAAATATTAGTTCAATAAATTGTAAATTAAGACAGTCGTATTTTCAATGGTATTTTCATAGGTTTGAAAGTCAAGGTGATTTCAAACCTATGTGAAACTAAAAACTATGCAGATTTTCTACAAAATCGATAAAATCTGTCCCTCCACTTCAAATTTTATAATAAAATGCCATTACAAATTTGCTGTAAATAACTATGGCTAATCAAACATTTTTACTGGATATTCAAATTTTGCAGAAAATATAAGTTAGAGTCCAACATGTTACCCGTAAGCGGATAACGTAGGCTTTTTTTTTAACTAATGTTACAAGGAATACCCAATAAGAAAATTACGTCTGCTAAAAACGGACAGAACTGAGTTTACAATATTTTCCAAAAAGACAAATTTGATGAAGACAAAAGAGCTACGTTAAACCCTAATCCCAGCAGAGATAAATTCTTAAAATAATTGAAACTTAAGACAACCATCACTAAACCAAGCAAAAAGTCACTTCAAACAGCATTTAATGATGATAATTGCTTAAAATTGAACAATATAAGAATTTATTTCACTGTAATTCTTATTTTTATTTTAAAACGTTTTAATCATGAAAAAAAAACATTTGTAATATAATTCATTTTCAGTGGTTACATATGGTTGATACTCGGATGGTTTTTTCGGCTAAATCAGATATTTCTTTTGTCTTCTACTTAAATACTCAGTTTTCTTACGACTGTAAAATAATGAAGAAATAAGAACTTTTATAGCCCTCCATCTTTCAGTTCCAAACACTCGGAAAAAATTTCAAAGCTGAAAAAAAAATATTGTGACTTACAGCAAGGCTTAGACGAAGTGTTTTTCGGTCCTGAGCCTGAGTTTTTCCTTTTCGACGACGTGCGTTTCCACACTGAAATGGGGGAGTCTTTCTACAAGATTGATTCTGACGAAGCAAAGTGGAATTCAGGCGCCGAGTTTGAAGGCGGAAACCTCGGTCACAGACCAGGTGTTAAAGGTGGTTACTTCCCAGTACCTCCAGTAGATTCAGCACATGACATCCGTACAGCAATGTGTTTGGTAATGGAAGAAATGGGCTTGAGTGTAGAAGCGCATCACCATGAAGTGGCGACTGCTGGTCAAAACGAAATCGCGACTCGCTTTAACTCATTGGTGGAAAAAGCCGATGAGATCCAAATCTACAAATATGTTGTGCACAACGTTGCTGACGCCTACGGTAAATCTGCGACATTCATGCCTAAGCCACTTGTAGGTGACAACGGTACTGGTATGCACTGTCACCAATCAATCAGCAACAAAGGTGAAAACATTTTTGCTGGTGACAAGTATGCAGGCCTTTCTGAAGAAGCGCTTTACTATATCGGTGGTATCATTAAGCACGCTCGCGCGATCAATGCATTCTCGAATGCTTCAACTAACTCATACAAGCGCCTAGTACCAGGCTTCGAAGCACCAGTAATGCTTGCATACTCTGCACGTAACCGCTCTGCTTCCATTCGCGTTCCACACGTAAATACTGCAAAAGCACGTCGTATTGAGGTTCGTTTCCCTGATCCAACGGCTAACCCATACTTGTGTTTCTCAGCAATGCTAATGGCTGGCCTTGACGGCATTAAGAACAAGATCCACCCTGGTGACGCTATGGACAAGGATTTGTACGATTTGCCAGCAGAAGAAGCAGCAGAAATTCCAACGGTGGCCAGTTCATTTGAAATGGCGCTTGATGCACTTGATAGCGACCGTGAATTCCTTACCGCTGGCGGTGTTTTCTCTGACGACATGATCGATGCCTACATTGCGCTTAAGCGTGAGGAAGTTGAAACATTAAACATGACGACTGCACCAGTAGAATTCGACATGTACTATAGCGTATAAGCGCTTATCCTTTTTAAAAGGGCTCGTCGTTGACGGGCCTTTTTTATACCTGAAATTCTTTACCTATAACTGAATAAATACTAAAGCATTAAAATTCTTTGCTATGATTTGAATACTCAATGTGGATGGCGGAATCAAACTGAAATTCTCATTTTTAATATTGTTGCTTTTGGTGGTGAACTGCACCACTGCACATGCTGCTGCCAAAATCTATAAGGTCGTGATGCCAGATGGCACTATCAAATATACCGATAGGCCAGTTCCTGGCGCAAAGCTCGTGGAAGTAGGAAAACTGGTAAACAGTGTACCTACGTTGCGCCCCAAAACAGTGCGTTCTAACACAAATACAATCCAGCAAACTACCGAGACTCCAGTTCGATACACTATCAGTATCGTTTCTCCTGCCCATGAGGAAACTATTCGCAATAACGAAGGTAAGCTTTCCGTTCGAGCAAGCCTATCCCCAAAACAACGTGGACAATTCAAACTACTCCTCAATGAAGAGCTTATTAAAACGTCTTCTAGCCCCAATTTCGAATTAGTGGGATTTTGATTTAATCCTTTTTTCTTTTTTGTAAGCACAAGCGCCATTTAGTTTTATGACTACGAGAGATTGTGCAAATAATACCTATTCTATTCTATTCTATTCTATTCTTTTCCAATTTGTAAAATTTATTAAGTTTAAATTTACCCACCAAATTTACCAACTCAATCCTCATGCCAGGATGGCGTTAAGGGTGCCGTCAACCTTATCTACGTGGAGCGATCAGTAGCAAGGGTCTTGACAGCGGAGTTTATGCTGGATCCAGACATATCCTGAGACTGTTATTCTACCGGAGTTTGGGCCTTCCTCTTGGACGTTTACAGCCGCTACTGATTGGGTCAAAGTCATATGGAATCCGAGCCAGAATGTCTGAAGGCCGCTGCAGAAGATGACCGAACTAGTAGAGTTCCACTTGGCAGTCTGGTGTAAAAAGAGTGACTTGAAGGTCATACCTCGCTGATGGTCATTGTTGAAAAAGTCTGTCCATCGGATTCCCTAAATTTTCCAGAGGTACTTAGATTGCAGAGTATCGAGACGACGATGGACAGCTGCAGTTGTAGGCCATGTCTCAGCTACCTACAGCCAGATCTAAGAGACCGTAGCTTCTTCTAAGTATGGCTCAGAATACCGAAGACGACAGGGATCTTGGTCGAGCGGGCAATAGCTTCGTTGGTGATGCAGCTATCTGAAGAATAATAGAACCAAAGCTAGTGATATGGCCATCCACTTTGATTCGGCCTCTGGTGATCGATTATCTTGATTTGTCAGTGTAAAATTTTGGCTGCACTATTATAACTTTTGTCTTCTTCCAATTAATGGATATTCCGATCCTGGCAGCTTCTTTCTGAAACGGGTTCAGAGCCAGTCAGGGATAAAACGATCCTGCTCTACTCTGCGCTTTCGTCGAAGACGTGCAAAACATCATTGTTGCAACACTATAGAAAAGAGCTTGCCTGGTGCTGAGGAGTGTTTCCCTCTTAAGTTAGTGTGCTCCTTCTTGGAGGTTTTTTTCTGCCACAGTGGTAGGATCACTTTTGTACGCCAGTCTTTCGCCAAAATCTCTGAGTCCCATGTTGCAGTGAACACCATTTGGAGCCAGAGCAGCATAGTACCGACATGATTTTTGAGCAACTCCGCTTGGATCCTGCAGATGCTACGAAACTTTGTTGTTTTTCTCTTTCTCTAAATTTATACCACTGAGAATGGTTCAATGTCAACATTATAGAGGTCACTATGGATCATAGGTCGGGTAATATTACAAGTCACTACAGATGGAGATGGAGTTATTTCGTTCAGCAAATACGAGAAATTTAAACGCAGACACAAAAACAGAGACAAAGTTAGACACAAAAGTAGACACTAAGGTTAGAACTCTGAGAAAGGTTTCTCTATTTTTGGAAAAGGGGGAAAATACTCCTGCGAGGACAAGTAACTGAATGAGTGAGCTTTCGAGCCCCCATATACAAGGAAATTTTTCCTTGTATATTTTTCCCAATACATATCGGAAATTTTTTATTTTTTCCGAGAAAGACAATTCCAGTCTTATGATTATTTGTGCGACCTATGTTTTACATATAAAAAAAAAGAAAAGAAGAGTATTGATCCTGCAAAATTGGCTGCTCAAGCAACCAAGAACCAGAATATTGCATAATCGTACAAAATGTTAAAAAGCTACACAATCAATTAATACACAGCGTTTAAATTACGCAGCTATGAAGTCTCATAATTCAACTTCAAAAAATTAAATTCGTACGTCCAGAGGATTGAAGATGTTCTAAAGGGCACGTAAGACCTTGAAAATAAGACACTGAAGAGCACCAATACCCCTCCACAAGATTGTCATGTTACAAAAACGTATCTTAAATACCTGATCTTTTGTCTAGTGTAGTAGAGATTTTCTTTTAATTTTGGCAAAAAGATCCTAAATAATAGTAAATTAGTTACTCCAAGACACAAACTATGTATTTATTTACTTTTATTGCTTGACTTGACTTCTACGGCTTTTCTATTATTTTTTTTTTAACCCGATATATTCGTAAAGATGATTAAATGAAAGCTGAAGGAGGAGGAAAAATTAGAAAAATTGAAGTATTTTTAACTTACGAGTGGGCGATCGAATCTTAATGAATTTTGATATTTAGAAGGACCTTGTGTCTCGAAGCTCTTATTTTAAGTCCCGACCGACATTAACCCTCCGATTTTCCTTTTAAATCGATCTATTGATTCTTAGAATTTTACTAGAGCTCATGCCATATGAGCTCTTTGCTCTTCCGACCTCGTCAGAAGTGCCATATGAAATGTTAGCTCTTGTTATTTGTTACAAGCTGCCACAAATTGCGCGTTTTTTCCCTGAACTGTGTTTTCAGCGAACCCTCTAATGCTAATTCGAGGCGCTTTTCACTGTGCATTCGTTTTATTTACCACGGAATGTTGCTTTCAGCGCAAGATCAATCACGCCAATTAACATTAACCAGAATTGATTATGCGGTACTTAATGTGCAATTAGCGGATGTCCAATCTAAATAACCTTTCCCGATACCTATTCTTTTGCTCTTCGTATAAAACCACTTTATTCACCGAAAGAAAAAAAAAACATCAAATATTTGCAAAAAATGGATCGTTCTCTATTTTGTTGAAAATGTCGAGTATCCTGCTAATCTCAAAAAAACCTTTCGTTGTCTTTTACCCAGAAAGGTAGTCTTCGAAATTTTTCTATCTTCTTTTTTGTAGAATTTGCATAAACGTTTCGGTGTTTTGGGGCTGGCTGTCCATATTGCAGTTCCGATTGCTTGATTTATTACTCCTGCTCTTTCGCTTTCAGGACCTCCGTAAGCATTTAAAAAATTCGATATGTTTGGCTGATGGGGCTGTGCGGCGGTGATGCCATCCTTACACAGAGTTTGTCATCCTCTGCTTTTATTTGAAAACATTCCAGGTAATTAATTGAAATAAAATTCAATTAAACGAGGCTTTGAAAGAGATGGAAAATTTTACTCCAAGCTGCAAAGTTAGCATTGCTATAATTTTAAACTCGAGCCAGGTTATTGCTGTTGCAGAATTCAAGTCGCCTGACTGGATTTGGGCATCGATTGAATTTCAGTTCTAATGGGGATGAGAGTTGAATGGAAATAGTGATTTTGAAAGCGCTGGGATTGCAAGAGGGCTGCTTTCCAATGGGTGAACGCTCCTATAATGGTTTTCTATAACTTAGACTGAATGTCTAGAATACAATTTCCAGACTCGGGACCTTTTACCCCACTCTCCGAAAATAATCAGTGCTCTGCTCCTTCAAAAACTGTGAAAAGACTGTTCATTGAGCGTCAACTTCTAGGCTACTTAAAAATACTGCAAGAACAAGAATGTCTGAATTGGTGTTCTCTTTGCTTTGTTTCATAAGCAATTATTGAGAGAGGTCACTTTTCAAGAGAAAAGTCTTTCCTCACTTTCCATGATATGAGGCATTGTTTTTAGTGTGAAAGCATTAGATCAACTCTTCGATGCACATTTGTAAGAAAACTCCTTAAAGATTGGACACAATTTTTCATTAAGCTAATTTTAAGTACTGTGAAGCAAAAAGGACTAAACATGTTCTCTATAAGAACATGTGTGCAAATACAATAAAAATTGTATTGAATAAAACTGGCAATGTAATTTATTTTCCCTTTGATTTTTTATGGAGCTAATCGACTTGGCAAAAGCATTGCTCAGTCGTCATTTTAAGAAAACTGACCGGCAGTCAGACAACTGTGTTAAACTGTCTATCATCAACGATTAAGCTATATCTCGGTCTGCGGCAAAGTTCAGTTCTGAGCCTGATACTATTCAACACGTAAAACATCTCAACGATTGTCCGGTAGCTTTTCTTTGAATATTATGGACTTAGTCTAGTGTATTATGCCGACGATTTTGTCATGACCAGAATGTCAGCGATTGTACCCACAGGCTAATATTAATATTCTATTTAAGTCCTAAGCAAATATCAGCCTGAGTGCCAATCTGGCAAAACCGAAATTTTAATTTAGAACCGTCTTTATCGCCAAAAATCCGTCATATCTACACTTTATGACTGCGGGATAGACTGAGGGATAGAAGGCTTTACTCAAGTATCTAGGTATCATCAACAGATGGGATCCGAGAACGTCTAGGCTTCTTGTGGTTAGATAAATTATTTCCGATTTACGGCTGAGCTAAGCAAAGCCGATAGCCCTTAAGTTTATTTTTAACAAACATACTCTAGGTTCTTTGTTCTCAGCAGTTGCACTCCCAAGTGTCCACTACATTCCCCCATTATAACACTGGCTTACAAGCACAGATAAGTTTTTTATTCGTTTAGGCTCATGCAAGGCTAAAGTCTGCACTGGATCTTACTCTGTACATACAAGACACATTTGTTTTGAACAAGTACCACATAGATGACCCTGTTTTGTTTATCCCTGAATTAAAGAGGCGGTCTTTGATAAGACCGTCTTTGATAAGACCGTCTTTGATTTGATACTGATTAGTTTTCTTCAACATACCGTTGAGGCTTGTAATAAGCTCTTTTAGTTGTATCTTTAGATGTTATTTGAAGTCTGTCTTTTTTATTTCAGTACTCCACTGTTTTCTTCTATTTGTTACAAGATTTACAGTACGCTATGATCATATGATCATTGATCATGCGTTATGATTGCAGCAGTAGGCACAATCTATTAAAGATCAAACAACAGGCCATAGTAACCAAAATCTCAAAGGAGATTTTTTTAAGAAACTGTCCAGTGAGAAACAATTTCAATATATTGGGGAAAGGTCTGTATGTTATGGATTTTGCCCATTGTTACGCATAGTATTTGTTATTGGGAAGGATAGAGACATTTTTCAGTGGAAGGGGGTGAATTTTCTGCTATGGCGTTTGACCATGGGGAGAATTTTCCTAGAGAGGGAGCTTTCCGAGGAGTGAACTTTCCAGGGGAAATTTTTCACTGGAGCAATTTGCCAGAATTCCTATACGAAATTATTTTTATTTGTCTTACTTTATATTTGCCGACTCAGTTTCACACGTGGGGATGTTAAGGAGAATCGCCCGGGGGAAATTTTTACCAGGTTGGAATTGTCTAGATTATCTTACCGTAGGGAGGATCTTCCTCGGGACAAATTTTCCATAGGGAACTTTCTGCTGGAATGGCTTTCTACTGGGAGTGGTGGGTTAGCCTATTTGTGGGAAAGTTTTTCCACAGAGGAGGGGATTGTGGTATGATTTTAAAGAAAATCAGAATCAAGTCTTTTTCAAATGAAAGTGTGCTAAGAAATTTTTTTACCTGGAATCGTCCGCAAGAACTTTTCCGGGTGGAATTCTCAGCTAAAACGGATCTATCTGGGGGGATTTAAGTGGTTGGAGAGGGAGTGGTATTTTTTGGGGGAGGAAATTTTCATGGGGGAATTTTGTGTGGGGTGGGATGAACTTTCTATGGAGGGAGGCTGGATTTCCTGTCATTTTTGAAAACGATCAGAAATTAAATAAAAAAAGTTTTTTTTAACTGAAAGCAAGGAGCAACATCAAAACTTAAAATGGACAAAAATTATTACTTATATTAAAGGGGTTGCCCCCTCCTCGACACCTTGCTTTTTACGCTAAAGTTTGACGTTTTGTCACAATTCTTTATAAACGAATCCTGTAATATAGAGTCTGTTTAATTAGAATAATAAGATTTTTCAGCTAGGTCTTGAGGAGGGCAACCCCTTTCGTATGCATAGTAGTTTCTGCTCGTTTTAGGTTTTGATGTTGCTCCTTACTTTCAGTTGGAAAAACTTGTTTTTTAATCTAATATTATTAGAGGCTTACCCTGGGTTCAATAGAGATTATTGCAATTACTTTTGCTCTATTGAACACTATTTGGAGAGCAAAAGTAATGCAAGCAAAGTAATCCTCCAAGTCTACTTGTCTAACTACCCCTTTCCATAGACCTATGGGTGATCCTATTGTGCCGTAATTACAGTTGAAATAAAAAGAAATACATTAGAGTTTAAAACGTTGTAGTTCTCTTCAGAGGCGGTTTTAGGGGAGGGACAGAGGGGTTACTTTGTCAGGGTGCAAAATTCTAAATAAATAATCTCACAGTTATAGTTATTTTGTATTTTTTCAACTTTAACTTTAACAAATAAAGAGAGGGCGCTGTTAATAAATAAAAATAATTAATAAATCACTAGTTAATTGATAAAATAATAAATAATGTAGTAATAATAACTAAAATAAATAAATCAAAACAACTAGTAATAACTAAATAATTTAAATAATAAGAAAATAAACTATAAATTATTAATTAATTAATAAATTCAAAATGACTTTGTTAGTAAATTATTTTTTAATTTAGTCGTGAAAATTCTGTGTAAAACCGGCGGCGGTCGGTTTCGAATTGATCGCCGGCGAGCGGCGCCTGCGTGCCTCGGAGGCCCTGGGCCTCGACCGCATTCCGGCCATCGTGCGCCGCGCGGCCGACGAGGAGATGCAGACCCTGGCTCTCGTCGAGAACCTCCAGCGCGTCGACCTGAACGCGCTCGAGAAGGCCAAGGCGCTCAAGGCCATGATGCGCAACTTCGGTCTGACGCAGGAGGAGGTCGCCACCAAGGTGGGCAAGGCGCGCACCTCGATCAGCAACCTCGTGCGGCTGCTCGAGCTGCCGGTCGTGATCCAGGATCTGGTCTCGGACGGCCATCTTTCGGGCTCCCAGGCCCGCGCCGTGCTCCTGGCCCATGGGGCGGAGCGGCGCATCGCGCTGGCCCAGCGCGCCGTGAAGCAGGGCCTCACCGTCCGCCAGATCGAGCGCCTGGCGAAGGCCGAGCGGGCGGGTGCCACTGAGCCCGCGGAGGTCGATCCCTACGTGGCGGACCTCGAGGGGCGGCTCAAGGAGGCGCTCGGCACGCGCGTCCAGCTCAAGCCGAAGGGCAAGGGCGGCGCGATCGTGATCGGGTACCACGACGCCAACGAGCTCGATCGCCTCTTGAGCCATCTCGGAGCAAGTTAGCCGTAGCTAACACGCGGAGCCCGTTCCGTGTGTAGGGGCGACCTGCGGATCGCGCGCAGCGCGAGACGTAATGGTCGCCCTTGCGTCTGTGGACGGGCGGGCCGATGGGTTCCGGCGGGCCGAAGAGTGCCGGTGGGCGGAAGGGCGACCATCAGCCGTCGTGCTCCGCACGTCGGCAAGGTCGCCCCTACACGGCAAGGTCCCGCGGCGACCGCCGTCCTGGTTCGCCCGGTGGAGGCGAAGGTGGGGGGCGGAAGGATGGGCCGATGGGTTCCGGCGGGCAGAAGGGCGACCATTAGCCGGCGTGCTCCGCACGCCGGCAAGGTCGCCCCTACTGGTCCTTCTTGGCGTCCTCGCCCTTGGCGTCGGCGTCCTTCGCGTCCTCGTCCTTGTCGTCGGGGACGACGGGTTTGGCGGGCGGCTCCTGCTGGTAGCGGTTCGCCTTGACGCTCGAGAGGCTGCGCTCGGTCGACTCGACCGTGGCCCGGGTGTCGACCGGCTTGGTCGGCTCGACGAGCTTGCCGTCGCGGTAGACGAGCACCTTGACGATCTTCGCGGGCGCCTGGAACCAGTCGAGCAGGCCGCGGAGCTCGGTGTCGGCGCGGACGACCTCGTCCTCGCGCCAGACGGTGCCGCCGACGATGCGGTCGGGGTTCTCCGAGGAGGTGTGGGTCGAGTAGAACTGGCCCACGCCGAGGTCGAACAGGCACAGGTTCCAGACGTTGAGGCCCTTGTCGAGGGTGCGGTAGGTGCCGCCGTCGGTGTTGATGTACAGGAGGTCCGCCGCGCCCAGGGTGTCGGGGTCGGGCATCGGCGAGAGCCCACGCAGGTCGGCGTGCAGGCGCGTGGCCGGCGCGGAGTAGTAGCTGCCCCAGGTGTTGACCCGGGTCCAGTTCAGGCCGCCGTCGAAGGAGCGCCACCCCTCGACGCCGCCGGTGAAGAGCGCGTCGTCGTCAACGACGGCTATCGCTTGTAGTGCCTCGCAAGCACCGCGCAACCCACCGGAAAATACACAGATGGCTTCGTTGTAGATAAAAGGAAGCAGCGGAAGTTGGTAGATGGGATTGGTATGAATCAGGCTGCCTGCCGTTTTGCCTGCCGAGAACTCGAGCGCAGACACAGCCCGATGCTGCGGAACAAAAAGTTCGTTCACAATAATGTCATTGCTGCCCGTCCCCGCCATCCCGCTCATACGCCAGGTGTCGTCCACGGCCACATCTTCAATCGGCATCAGGAACATGTAGGGTCCCTTTCCCTCCACCACACCACTCAAGCCGACCCAGTCCGCATGCATGATGCCGGAACCCCAGGGCACACGGCCTCTTATCTCCCATCCGCCCGGCTTCTCCACAACCTGCATCGTCGGTGAGGTTGTCAGCGGCATCAGCCCAAACGGACGCCGCTCAAAATACTCAGCCTGAGCCTGTTCGCTGAACCTGGTCGCCATCCAGTTGTGGCCCATGTAGAAGGCCGCAATCCAGCCGGTGGACATACACGCGGCACTGATGATTTGCACCACCTCAATATGCGCCCGCAATGGAAGTTCGTGGCCACCCCATCGCTTTGGCACAAGCACTTGCATCAGCTCCGCGTCAATCAGCGCTTTGATCGAATCATCGTGGGGGTAGCGTTGCTGTTCGGTTTGCGCGGCACGCTCAGCGATTGCCGGTGCAATGGATTTTGCCCGGTCAATTATCTCGTCGACGTGCACGTTGCTCTGTACCATCTAAACTGTCACCCCACTCAGAAAATGATGCCCAAACAAATACTACTACGCTGAAAACCCTGCGAAAGGATCGCCGGCCTGCAGCAATTTCTCCGGGTCATCGGTCGGGGGGTAGATCACACTGCCGTTGATTTTTTGCTTGATTGATTTTGCGTCAGACCCAGCGACCAGAACGTTTCGGTCCCAACCCTTGGTAAATATCGCACCCCAGGGGCCCAGATCCAAGCAGGTAACATAGTCTGGTTGCGAGTAGGCGAGCGTATCTTCACCCAGAAGTGTTGCCGCAGCGTTGTATCCGGCGAAAACCCCCATACGCAGCGCGTGTTGGCAACTCATGAATGCGAGGTTGTTATCGTCAACATGGGCCTGTGCAAGATCACCCGCCACAAACAATTCCTGCGCTCCTGCAAGTGACAAGTCCCTGCGCACAGGAATCTGCCCCGAAGCCGAGCGATAACCCTCGAGCCCAGACACAGAGTCATCCGCCCGTGCGCCACACGCCAGGATCACGGTTTTTGTATCAAGCCTGGTTCCATCAGCAAAGATGACGTGGTCCGCTTCGATATTCCTTACCTTGGTGCTGACCATCGTTTCAACACCCGCCAGCTCCAGCGCTGCTTCAATGGATGCGCGTGGATTCTCACCCAACGTGGGGGCAACAAGCGAGGCAGCTTCCACTAAAACCACGCGCGCCGCGTCTGCAACTGCCTGCCCGTGATGAGAACCAATCAGGTCTCTCAACCCCGTGGCCACCTCCACTCCGGAAAACCCTGATCCCCAAACAACAATGGTATTGGCGGCCTTGTCGGTTTGACGATGCACCGTCGCGATGCAGGTGACGACGGATGCGGTTCAGCTCTTTGGTGGTTATGGGTATATGAAAGATTATCCCATCGAGAAGTACATGCGCGATGCCAAAATCACTCAAATCTATGAAGGGACCAATCAAATACAACGCTTGGTGATCTCAAGAGCCGTTCTTCGCGAGGCAGCGCAGTCTGCCAGTTGATGGACTGTAGCAAAATAATTCCTCAAAATGGGCTAAATTAGAAAGAAGCTTATTAAGCTATTTTTGATTATTAACCAATAAGGGAACATCTTGAGTCATCTATTGTCATTAGACCCCCAAGGCCTTTTTATCTCAAAAAGAGAAGAGCTTTTTGATTTTTTGTCTCAAGCCTTGGCTCCCCGAGAGATTGAGTTGCGACTCAATCAAAATCGGGTGACTTATTTGAGTGCAGTTGTGAAAAAGGATGTGCTGAAAGTTTCGGTGCATCGGGTATTTCTCGAAGCCGATTTTAAAATTTGGCATTTGATCGTTTCATTTTGTCGTCGACCGACTATTAAGATACGTCGTGAGCTCGAATTTTTTATTGAAAATCTGCCAGAAGAAATTTGGGCCTTATTTTCAAAACCTTCTCGCAAAACAATTCGCCCAGAAGGCGCCAGTCACCACCTTCAAAATGCCTTAAACAAAGCCATTGAATGGGGTTTTTCTGGAAATTTTCCAGTAGAAGTCCCGCAAATTACCTGGGGGCAAAAAAAGCAAGCCAAACGCCATCTGTGCTTGGGAACTTATCATGCCAGCCAAAATTTGATTCGTATTCATCGGGCGCTTGATGATGAAAAAGTCCCATTTAATTACCTGGTGAGCGTGATTCATCATGAACTCTTACATGCAGTTTATCGACCCCAGGTTTCTCCGAGCAAACGAAGAATCGTTCATACTCGAGACTTTCTTTATGCAGAACGGCAATTTTTTCTTTATGAATGGGCCAAAAAATGGGAACAAGATTCTTTACCTCATGTTCTCAAGCTTCAAAGGCGTCGACGAAAAAAATGAAAATAGCGACTTTGGGAAGTGGTTCAAGTGGCAATGCCACTTGGGTGGAATCAGAAAGCGGCGGTATTCTCGTTGATGCCGGATTGAGCGCCAAACTTTTGCTCGAGAGACTCAAAATGCTTAACATTTCTGCCAACTTTCTCAAAGGGATCTTTGTTACCCATGAACATGCCGATCATTGGCGGGGCGCTCCGGCGTTGTGTCGAGAATTAAAAATCCCTCTCCTGGCAACTCGAGGAACCCTACAAGCCCTCGAGTCAAAAATTCCCGGTTCAGAGACCGTTTATCCGGTTAAAATTGATGAGGACATTAATTTTCATGGCTTGACTGTCAGGGCGCATCAGGTCATTCACGACGCTGCTGAACCCGTCTGTTATTCGATTGATGACCAACGACACCGATTTGCTGTGGTCACAGATATTGGTTCTGTTGATCAAAAAATTGCATCAATTATCTCTCAGGTAGATGCTCTTATTTTTGAGGCCAATTATGATAGTCAAATGCTCGACGAGGCTTCTTATCCTAGGCACCTTAAAAAAAGAATTCGCGGAGGTCGGGGGCATTTGTCTAATGCAAAAAAAAAAAAAAAAAAAAAAAAAAAAAAAAAAAAAAAAAAAAAAAAAAAATGGTAAAGAACTCTTTTGAATTGTTACAGTTGAGCTAAAGTAAGGATATAAACTACCTTTTTTCAATAATTTAGAAATAAAATATTCATCAAATAGATCTACCCATTTTGAGACCAAAACTTTTTGAATTTTTGAACGATCCTTTTTCTGAATTTCAACGAATACAAATGAGAACCATATTGGCTGCAAATGAAGCTCACATATATGAATAATATTAAAAAAAAAGTATAAACCAATGAATTTTTTGGTTCAGTTTAAAAAAACAAAGAAATTAAATAATGGAATGCAAAAACTAGTGAAATGAGAAGAAAAGATAAACAACGACAACTTGAAGACCAAAAAGAAAAAGTTGCAAAACCATAGCTTATGCTTAGAAATAAACAAACTATTGAAAATGTAAATTAAAGAAAATAAAAATCTACTAGAAACTCCTGGAAAGTAGCTACGAAAGGGTTATTTTACTTGTTCGAAAAAGACGTTGAATGGCTCCAGGGATTGTTGGCAGTAGTAAAAGGCTCATACGAGCTATACAGGCATTGTGTCTCCAGTACGGAAAACCCAGCAAATACTTTGCCTATTAAAAAATTAAAAGATGTAATGCCATTTATATCTCTAAAGAAAGTTCAGTTATGTTAAAATGCTAATGCAAGAGGGGCAAAAAAAGGTCTTATGTTCTTTCTTCTATATACCTTTTTTAGGATGCAGAACCAAGTGATGCGTGGAAAGAAAGTCGGGAAGCTGTTGCCGAGACTGTTCACGAGCTATTGGTTAAACTTTGCTCCTCTCATAAGCATGGAATTGCCTTTTGCGACTACTCTCTTGGTACTAGTGGAAGAAATTTCAACCCATTGTGTTGGCATTTGGTTCAAGTAAGTGACAACAGTGTCCCATGGTTTAATATTTTTAATTCAGTCTTTAATGTTTGTAATCTTTTTTTCCGGGAGACGGACAAGTGGTGTTTTACAATTTCTCAAGTTTATCAACTCATGTGTGTTTTAATTTGAAGTTAAAAATATTCCACTGCTGAATTGGTTTTTGTATTGGATTAAATATAAATGAGTAATCATACTTTATTACAAAAAGACCTTCAAAAGCTACGCATGCGATGAGCTGAATTCGTATGTCGAATGAGCAATGTAAATATGAACCAAAAGAAAGCGGGAGGGAAATAGAAGGTAAAATATAACCAAAGAGGGCCAGAAAGCACAAAGTTGTAATCAGTTAAAGTAAAATTGATAGGAGCGCAGGAAGAGCTTTATTTGCCATGTAGTTCCAAGGTCAAGCTAATTAAATTTCCATAGTGTCTTCGAGTGACGGTGTAAGCTGATGACTGCACTGGGTCATTTTTTGTTTTCGAACTGAATGTTTTCTATATCTTGCTATCTTTCTACTCGACCACTTTAAATGAGGTGGATTTGCTCCCGTCCAAAGTGACAGACCTACTTATGCAAGATCAGCTCAAATCAGGTAAGTTCAAATCAGGTATATGCAGCAGACTAATTAAAAAAATTTGCCGGTCTCGTGCCAATGACAATAGTTGCACCCATTGGCGGCGCCATACAATTTAATGTCAATCCCAGCCATATGCTCAGCATCTTAGACGGTCCTCATCATGTCAAAGGCGTGAAACGGAAGCCCTTTGCCTTCCATCATTCAACCGGGAATGGTGCAGAACCCGAATCCAGGAGAGACAACAACCCTTCACGATCCCAAATGGGTGGAAATCGTGACAGGAACCATTAAAATGTAGCCACCCAAAGGATAAGGCCAATGGGCACCATCACGGCCTACTGATATCGGTTGCTCAAGAGCCAAGTCGGCCCGATCTCACCACCGTAGGTCGGGAGATGTCACAGCGCCAATCCTACACCATTCGTGCAAGTCCTTGCAAATCGTCTACCTTGGACCGATTTGCGCCCTCTTCTGTTAATTAAGGTTCCGGCGGTTTGTTTGCGGGCTTCTCCGCTTCGCCGGTTTCCAAGTTCTGGGTCGCCCAGGCGTGCAGGACACCGTTAATAAATAGGGCACTTTTCTCCGAACTAAATTGTTTGCCCAGCCGAACCGCTTCATCAATCACAACGCGCCAGGGAATCCCGTCTTGATGAATGAATTCAAAAAAGGCCAACTGAAGAATAATGCGGTCAATGGCCACAATGCGATCGAGGGTCCAGTTTTTCAAATACCCGGAAATCTCCAGATCCAGAGATTCCAGATGATCAGTCACGCCATGAACAAGGTCTTCAGTAAATTGGCGGGTCACGGTATCTTCATTTTTACCATCGCGCCAAAACAAGGCCAGAACGCGGTCCAATTCATAACCCGAAAATTGTTTCTGATACAGGATCTGAACAGCCAATTGGCGGCTGTGACTTCTACTCGACATGAAAACCTCGGATCCCCCGGATTTGGGGGCGGCCTAAGTTTAGAGTGTCGTCTCCGTTTAATCAAGAGCATTCGCCCATGGCCCAAGCGTTTTTCCAGGTTTTTCACGAAGGCCAATCCTCCCAAACCGATGAAGGGATCATGACGAACTGCCTCATTCT
>JAAAKM020073195.1:47741359-47857214 GCA_010016025.2 Alatinidae sp. Z8VKAUB7J3 | reverse complement strand
CACCGGAGCCCGTGAGGAGCATTTCACCATGATGGAACGATTCATCGGCATGATGTCGGGTACTTCTTTGGACGGTACCGATCTGGCACTGGTCGAAGTGGGCCAGCCCTTTCAATGGCGATTATTGGCATTTGACAACATTCCTTTTTCCAAAGCGTTGCGGACTGGTATCCGGGAATGGCTCGAACAACCCCGGTGGGAACCCGACGACCTCTTGGCCGCCCATCATGTATTGGGTACCTGTTTCGCAGAACAAGTTGAGACTTTTCTCCAGAAAAACGGTCTCAAGCCCGAAACCATTCGGGCCATCGGTTTTCATGGCATCACCGCGCGGCACCATCCCAACGGCAGTAAATTGTGGGGAGCTCACGGTCGCGGTACTTTGCAATTGGGCGATCCGTTTTGTTTGCGCGCAGCAACCGGGATTCCGGTCGTCTTCGACCTTCGCGGTGCGGATATGGCGCTAGGCGGCCAAGGGGCGCCGCTGGTCCCTTTCCTCGACGACCTCCTCTTCCGCGACCCGGAAATCTACAGGATCTGCCCTAACCTGGGCGGTATTGCGAATCTCAGCTTTTTAGTCGTTTGGCTAACATCCAATTAGAAACTGCGGTTAATTTATAAGATTGTATATATAAATCCCCCCCCCCCAAAAAAAAATCTGCTTCTGCATCTAGACAGATGCAATTCTTTCTTTCCGAAATAAACACACGAACGAAATATCAGCCTTTGATGTAGTTAAAAGGAAGATAATTGTCTGGCATTAGACTTTAAAATCGAAACCGACATTTCTGATCTCCTTTTCATGGCACTTGTATAAGTACTATTTAATGCATGGATAATAATTCATTAGAAAAATTTTTGGCGATATGCAATCTTGTATAAAATATACAAATATTTCTTTGGTGTAATTTGAGTAATATTAAGCACATTTCCTTTTAAACTATATCATTAAGCAACATGGAATTTTTTTTTTTACTTAGTTATTTTCTTTTATTGTATTTTTGTTTATGATACGGACGAAACTAGCTATTGGACGTAATTTTCAAAAATGCCGACCATAGCGTAGTTTACTTTTAATGTCGTTTGGCTAACATCCAATTAGAAACTGCGATTAATTTATAAGATTGTATATCTAAATCCCCCCCCCCCCAAAAAAAAATCCGCTTCTGCATCTAGACAAATGCAATTCTTTCTTTCCGGAACAAAAAGACGAACGAAATATTAGCCTTTGGTATAGTTAAAAGGAAGGTAATTTTAAAGCAGGGAAGCGAATTAAAAAAAGGAAGGTATTTAAAAAAGGAAGGTAATTAAGTTAAAAGCATTAGACTTTAAAATCGAAACCGGCAGTTCTGATCTCCTTTTCATGATACTTGTAAGTACTATTTAATGCATAGATAATAATAATTCATTAGAAAACTTTTTGGGGATATGCAATCTTGTATAAAATATACAAAAAAAAAATGGTGTAATTTGAGTAATATTAAGCCCATTTCTTTTTAAACTATGTCATTAAGCAACATGGAATTTTTTTTTTTTACTTAGTTATTTTCTTTTATTGTATTTTGTTTATGATACGGACGAAACTGGCTGTTGGCCACAATTTTCAAAAATGCCGACCATAGCAAGGTTTACTTTTAATTAGTTTTACTACATCAGTTATTACTTTTTTCCGCAAAATGAATTCAAAAATAATTAGAACAGAGTTTTATTGTCGCCGTTATCAATTTTGTTTTATTATTACGTGCATATTTGAATTAAGTTATCTTTTTAACTGTCCATAGTTAACTGGGTTAATAATCATTACTGCGATAAATATACTAAGAGACATAAAGATGTAAAATATGAGTGCTTAAGACATTAACTGTTGAATACAAACGTCAAAATACATGTCTTGATTTATTATCCTTAGTAATATTTATTCGATTCGTCCTGAGAATCTTTTGTTTTTCAAAGAGAGAGAAAGAGGGAGAAAGAAAAGCCACACTTGCATATTGCAAGCCTTTTCAATGACACCAGTGGGATCAATTCACAAAAATCCATAGGGGAGGGGGTCAAAATGTATTTTCAAAATCTAACGAGGGCAATTTTTTTTTTATTTCTGTATTGACACTACAGAAAAGGTATTTTTCAGTGAAAATACCCCACAAAACGGTATTTTTTTTCAAGTCGCACGAAAAGTATATTTGCTCGTCGTGCCTTGTCCATTACTCCGGTAATAAACGTAATCAAATAAAACAAAATCAACAGGCTCTTTGTCTTGCCAGATGAGATTAACAATTTCACCAGAACTATCTTTTAGCAACAGGTCAAACCCTTTACGCAACCTTCTGACATGTTCTCCATAGATTGCGTCAGTAAACTTGTATCCATGTTTTTTCAAAAAGCGTTCTAAATCAGCTTGTTCAATTTTCTCTCTTTTGCCTGCGTAAATTGAACTTACGATAAGTACGATGACGAGGAGAATCCAAAAACCCCATTCCAACACGAGTGTTTCCTTTACCAATTATGAGGAACCTATATATACAGTAAAAATAATTTTCGATGAATCACAAAATGGCGCCTGCATACATTTTTTATCTTTATGGGTTTAATTTTATATTTGCATTAAGGGAACTGGTATTTCATCGGCTTGCTATCATATTTATTCACACAACGATATTTTCGCTGGTATTTTGAAAGTCGCAGGAATTTTTTCGACAGTGGGAAATAAGCGGTAAAAAATTTCTTGTTATTTAAATCCGGTAAAGTCAAGATATGCCAAATCTTGGACCAAGAATCATTTTCTGAATCCACACAGCCACAAGAGCCAAAGACAGCGTTCGGCTTAATCCAATCAGAATTACAAAAATAAAAAGGTTTAAATAAAATGAAATTAAAATCACTCGCCACATTAGCTTTCACTTCACTTTTGAGTGTATCCGCCTGGTCACAGACCGAATTTGCAGGGGGAACGAGTGATGATATGTGGGGAGAAAAAACATCTGTCCACGTTTTTAAAGATGGCAAATTCACCTGGAAAGTAGATGGTGAGTTAATGGTAGGTGGTTCATACAGTCAATTCGGAAAATACCTAGTTATTACTGATGAATCAGGACCTCGTGCCTGTACAGATGACAAAGGTGAACATCATAATCCAGTCGGCATATATATTTTCGAAACTTACGAAAACTCTTCCTACCTTCTACCAGTCGAAGATGACTGTGGCGGAAGAATACGTGGTTTTGTCGCGATGAGGTTGGTGAAATAGAGGGCATATTTATATAAGTGTGAGTTGTCTTTTTTAGCCAAGTAGCAGACGGAAACACCCTCTTGCGTCAACTGGCACATTATCTCTAGGAAGCAAACCTATGGAATTTGAAATTTGGCATTTTGTTATAGCTGCAATTGCGTTAGTTAATTTGATTGTAAGCATCTTTTTAATAAAGTTAGATACGCTAAATGGGTTTCAAAAAGGTGCCCAAGTTTTCCTAGTTTGGCTGTTACCGATAATAGGTGCAGCCATTCTTTTCTTTTTTCATCGCGAAGAATGGAAGGAAATGAGGAACAAAAAAGCATTTGGTGGAGGCAATGCCGACAGTGTTGATGCAAGTGCTGGTAATGATTAAAATGGCGTATTAGTGAGCCAAGGAACGGAAGTCCAAAAGACTAAGGGGAACTGGTACAAAAAATTGCAATTGTCCCGTCATCAGGTGAGTATCGGCTACGTGAGCTTTAAGATTATGGGATTTTATCTTAATCAAGTTAAGGTTCTACTTTGGACATTCCCAGAACCTCGCGCGCTGCTCTTCCAGGCTCTTGCGGTGGGCCTCGCGCACCGATCCATAAAGCCGGTCCGGCACCGTCACCCGCTGGCCGCCGTCGCGCTGGGTCGGGCGGATGGTCAGCCCGAAGCCCGAGCGGGACGGTTTGCCCAAGAGCCAGTCCACCGGGATGCGGAAGCGGAATCCCTTGTCAAAGGAGCCCTCGCCGAAGTCCTCGGACGAGACGTTGGTGAGGGTAAAGAAGCCGCCGACCAAGAAGCCGTTGTCGAACTCGCGGGTGAGGCTGAAGGTGCCGCCGTAATCGCCCGCCAGGTAGCGGCCGGCATCAATCTGCATCAGATAGCCCTTGGGCAGTTCGTAATAGGCCGAGGCATGCCCGGTGAAGGTGCGGTAGTCGCGGAAGCCGAAGCGCTGGTCGAAGTCGCGCTGCACCACGTAATTGGCCTCCAGCCCCAGGCCGAGGCGGCTGTTCACCGGCTTCCACAGCACCTCGCCCGAGACGCCGCCGTACATGCTTTCGAACAGGCCCGTGGTGGCGCGGGCGTAGAGGTTGCGCCCGGGCTTCCACAGGCGGCTGAGATAGAGGTTTTCCAGGGTGGTGCCGAACTGCGCGTATTCCACCTGGTCGGTGCGCACATGCGGCAGCACCGAGTTGGAGGCGCGGCCGTTCTTCACATTGCCCCAGATGCGCTGGCGGATGGTGCCGGCGATGCGCCAGCCCGGGGCGGGCGCGTAAGAGGCGGCAAAATCGAGGCCGGCATCGATCCGGAATTCCGCGTTTGGGCCAGCGTCGACGGTGCAATGGTAGATCCGCACAGCGTAAACCTTCAGGTTTTACTGGAACGGCTTGGCGGGGTGCGTGACAAGTTGGCTTTTGCCCCGGAGCAGGACTTTCTGCGCAGCACCATGGTGGTGGCAGAACCGCACTCCTTTGTTGTGAATGTGGCTGCCGAACACAAAGGCCGTGCCTATCAATGGCGGTACGACAGTTTTGAAGGGCGAACCGCAATTTCACCGGCATTGAGCAAAGCCGCCGGTATTGTTACGGAAGTGGCCGGGCCCGCGACCATTGGGGATCATGTCACCGTGTATGGCCAGATTGTTTCCAATCCCGAAAACGTCAGTCATGTGGCGGCGCGCTTTGAAGGGGTTGTCAGGCAGGTCAATTTTTCCATTGGCGATCGGGTGCAACAAGGCCAGGTGCTTGCCAGTATTGAGGCGAATGACAGCCTGCAGAGATATAGCATCAAGTCGCCAATCACCGGCACGGTCATTGAGCGTCACGCCAATCCGGGCGAGTCCACGGCAGGCCGCACGCTGTTTACGGTGGTAGACACCAGCACAGTGTGGGCGGAGCTTGGTGTCTTTCCTTCCGACCGGCCCCGGGTCAGAGTCGGTGCGCCGGTTACGCTGCAAACCGCCATTGGTGATTTGTCTGCTGAAGGCACCGTTGCGTTGTTGAGCCCGGTGGCTGGGGAGAATCAATCGGTAACCGCGCGGGTGCGCCTGCCAAACCCGGACGGGCTGTTGGCTGCCGGCATGTTCCTGACCGGACGTGTTGAGGTAGCGCAACATCAGGTGCCGCTGGCGAAACAATGTTGTTAAGGTGATTCTTAATCAGTTTATATGGAGTTTTGACGGCCAAATTCTTTTTTTAAATATGTATTCTTATAATAATAGGGTCAACCAATATTAGTCTATATTCAAGTTTGTAACATGACGAGAATCAAGAACAGCTTCGGCCCTGTAGAAAGAAAAATTAAACCTTTGAATAATATTCCAGTTCCCCATCCTCCCAAAATTCTATAGTTAACTATTATAAAATTTTGCTGAAAAATTGCGTTCTAAGTATAAATTGAAAATCAAGACCTCGAGTCTTAAGCAGAGAAACCGACAAAAGATTTATAATTCTTTCCCTATCCAATAAAAACTTTGATATTATTAACAAAAAAAAGTAAATAAAAACACTTTTGGAAAAAAAAATTAATTTTCAAACAAAAGTAAAGAGTAAATTAAAACCAAAGATAAGGAAAACTAAAATAAAACAACAATTAGATTTGAATTAACAGAACCTGCGAACAGAGTAGACCCCCTTCCCCAAAATAAAACCAGAAAAAACATGAATAATTACGCCAAGCCAAAAACAAACAAAGATTTCCACAAACGAAAATTGGGCTAACACCCATTTAGCCTTTTAAAGGTCAAAGCCTTATCTGTGCTTTACTGAAAACACAATATATTTTAAATAAAATCTATTTTATAACCTTGATAAATCATAAACTGTTGAGACTTCTAGGATTGGCTATCACAAGGTTTTCATTAGTGAGTCTACTTTCATTAGTTCTTTTCAGTAAGGGTAATTATTGTCAAGCTATTTTTTGGCTGTTGTTGCTGCTGATTTTTTGACAAGTTAAGACTATACTGCTCAAAACAAAATTATTTTAGTGAAGCGCAACTGGAATTTTGACCTACAGAGTGCTTAGGTGTGTTAGTCTTACTTTAGTTAAAGTAATTTCTGTTCATATTAGGATTGACTTGATTATTTAATGTAATTTCTGTTGGTTTTAGTTTCCATTTATTAATTGATTGTGATTTCTGTTTATTTTATGATTGCACCTCTATTTCTACTCGTGTTTGCTTTAATGTAGCTCTTTACTTTTCTTTGAACAACCTCTTTTTGATGAATTTTTTTAATCAATAGATTAAAGGGACATAACAAACGTTTTTAAAAAATATTCTTAAGCATCTTCCGCGTATTCGTCAGTTCGCCGAAGTTATTAATCATGCGGAAGTTATTAATCGTTCCCGATAATATTATTCCTTTATCTGATTCATTTTATAAAATTAGTTCATAGAATTAATTATGTAAAGGAAGTGCCTTGAAAAATTAGCTGCCTAACCTTTAAGCACAATGCGTAAAGCACTTCCAGGTTATTTTTTATTCGGGTATTAGCTCAGAATAAAAAGCTGCAATTCTGCTTTTCCTACCGTAGTTTTTACTCGAAGATTGTAGCGCAGTGAACTCGGAGTACTTGGTGAGTTTGTTTCTCTTTTTTATTATTATTATTATTTTTTTTTATTTTTTTTTTTTTTACAAAGCCTAAAGATTTTCCTTTTTATCTGTGAACCATACCATTTTTTCGAGTGTTAGTTCTTGAGAAATAATGATGGATCCTTTACCGCGGCGCGGCGCCAGCCCTCCTTGGCCTCCTTGCCCGTGCGGCCGACCTCGGCCATGTCGCGCGCGGCGCGACGCAGCTTGTCGGGGTCCTTCTGCTGGTCGAGGGGCTTGGTGGCGTCCACGCCCTGGCGCACGAGGGCCTCGTGGTAGAGGTTCGCGACCGTGCGGCGCAGGTACCAACCGTCGGGCTGGTCCTTGGCCTGCTTCTCGGTGAGGTTCTTCGTGCGGGCCTTGACGATGTCGAGGTCACCGACCACCGTCGCGGCCTTGTCCTCGAATCCCACGAGGGCGCCCTTCACGGCGAGGGTCTCGAAGCCCTCGCCGGCACCCTTGAGGATCCACTTGAGACGCTCGTAGCCGGCGCTGCCCTCGTTGTGCCACTTGCCGCCGTCCTGCTGGATGGCGGTGATGTAGATGTAGTACGGCTTGCCGCCGTTCAGCACCCAGTCGTACACGTCCTCGGGCTTGCGCTCGTAGTCGGCGAAGGCGGCATCCGGGATCGGCGCGATGCCGGCGTCCTCGCCGCCCGCGATGACGGGCTTCTGCCCGCGCAGCACGTGACGGTAGCCCGGCGCGGGGCCGGGGATCGTCGGCGGCAAGGCGAAGTGCAGCGGGATCCACGGCGGCGCCTCGAGCGTGACCGGAGGCAGCTCGCGCGTATCCGAGAACGGGCGGAAGATGTTGCGCTGCGTCGCGTGGTCGTAGGGCGCGTGCTGGAAGGGATCGCCCTTCTTGACGAGCTCGGTGGCGGCGATGGTCTCGCCCTTGCCCCCACGACTGCGGCGCTTCTTGTGTTCCTCGGGCGGCTCGGGCTGGCAGCCGAAGACCGTGACCAGGAGGATGATCACGGACCACAGCAAGAGCGCCTTCTCCTTGCCCAGGCTCTTGTTGAGCATGGCGGTGAAGGGCAGGGCCAGCAGGCCCAGGAACACGAATCCGATGAAGGTGCCGAAGGCACCGGCGAGGACGATCATTCGTCTCCCTCCAGGTCGAGACGGAGGCCCACCTCCGGGCGGACGAGGGCACTCGAGGCCGTCACGCTGAACTCGAGGAGACCATCCGGGGCCTTGCCGCCACGACGGCGGGCCTGGCTGAGGCGGGTGGTCTCGAGGGGAACGGGCGACCTCTCGTCGGTCAGCAGGTCGAGGACCTGCTTGACGGCGGCCATGTCGCCCTCGAGCGAGACGGTGACGGGCCACAGCGTGATGAAGTCGTTGGGGTTGCCGGGCTCGATCGTGCCATTGATCTTGACCAGCTTGATCTTCTCGACCTCCTCGCGGACCGCGACATCGACGAGGCGCGCGACGAGGGCGAGGTTGAGGACGCGCGCCGGAAGCGTTGCGCGGTCCACCGAGGCGATGTTGCCGAAGCCGAGCTGCTCGGCCTGGGGCTCGAACTCGACGTCCGCGCGGTTGGCGCGGATGCGGAGCTCGCTCCAGACGTCACTCAGCAGGCGGCTGAAGGCGACGTTCGGGTCGCCCGAGCGGAGCTGCTCGGAGTGCTGCTCGACGAGGCGGGTGAAGCGACGGTAGGCCTTGTCGGCCGCCGTCTCGTCCCCGCCGAAGCGGGCCTTGAGACGGCCGGCGCTCGTAGCTCTGGTCACCGGTCACGGCCGCACCCCTCACGATCTTCTCGGACCCGTAGTTTTAGCTGATTCGCGCGGCGAAGATAGTGCGCGCAAGGGCGACCTTGCCCGGCGCGGAGGGGACCGTGGCTTTCCCGCGGACACTGGGAGGCGCTGACGTTGCAGTTCGAGTGGAGCAAATCGCGTCACTGCCGGCTAACACGGCTTGACGGACACAAGCGATATTGATGTTGTCGGGGCTCTACCCAGGGTCGCCGCGGCGGAGAGCCATGCTCCATGTCATCACAACGATCGCTCAGCACCCGAAAGGCCTCCCGCTGCACCTGCGCAACCTCCGCTGGGCCCTGGCGGGCTGCGAGCACAGAATTCACGTACAGACCTACAAGGCCTGGAACCTGGGCGAAGCCGACGTGAGCTACGTGACGAAGGAAAGCGCGGACCCCTTCGCCTTCTACCTGTTCTGGGACGACATTTCCGACTACCTGGCGGGGCTTCTCGACGACGCTTCGTCCTTCTTGTTCATGGAGCAGGACATCCTCTTCGTCGAGCCGGCGCTGGCCCAGGTCTCGCGGTGTGTCACGAGGCAGGAGATCGCCCCAAACCTGGAATCACAATACCTCTCGATCTTCCGGCAATCCGGGCAAAGGGTCTATCCCAGGGTTTGGGAAGGCGCCACCATCGTGCCGGCGCAGGTTGTCGCGGAGGCTATCGAAAACGGCGTGAGCTTCGGAAGCCGGCACCAGCAGACCAAGCCTGGCTCACCCCTCTATCGGCGATACGAGGACAAGCTGGCCGCGCACTTCACGACCCAGGGTGGCGACCGGAAGGTGGACGATCTGGTTCGCCTGACCGACTTTCTGGACTGCAGGATGGTCGACACGATGTTCGAGCTCAGCCTCTTCTGCTTTTGCACCGACCAACCCTTCGTCACCCGCGAGCAAAACTATCGGGACTATGAGATGGGCGAGCTGGTGGTCCACCTCAGGGGCGTGGAGACGGTGCACAGGGATCGCCCCGGCATCTACGACGACGCCAGATTTCTGCACACCCTCGAGCGGTGGTTCGATCAGCGCCTGAACGACTGCGCCTTGATGTTCTTTCTGGCGGGCGTCTTCGAGGAAAGCGACGACCTGCTGGGCTGGCTGCTGAACGCCCCGGGCCTGGCTCTGTTCTCCGAGAAGGTCGAGAGACTGGACCGACATGCCGCAGCGTGGATGTCGCCTTTCGAGCGCGACCGTTTCGAGTGGGTCAAGGCAAAGCTAAAAAGACCCCGGTGACCGGCCGGATTGCGGTCCGACCTTCTAGGCACTCAGTGCCCCTGCCCGTCAGCGACGCCGAGCCGCGCGACCCCACTACGAACGACCCACTCCAAGCCTTTGGAAAACAAGAAAGTTAACCGGGCGCTAAGGGTTTTTCACTAGTTAGGAGTGTCGAACCACCCAAATCTCCGCGTTCGGCGGAAAGGTCCATGCCAGAGCCATGACGGATCGAAGCTCAAGCGATGAGGGACGCGAGACCGGGATTGTGCATCGACCGGTGAGCGCCGGCACCGTCGCCGCACGGCCGCGACCGCCAGGGTCTCGCACGCGCGGGTCGGGAATGTAAAGACAGTGGAGAAAGCATTAAAATATATACTAAGGACGTGTGAGATGGAGGTCATGGATAAAATTGCTAAGGATCCGGAAGATGCAGCTAGATGGCATAATATCAAAATACTGTACATGTTAATAGATTGAGAGACCAATCTGGATTTCTCCCAGGTAAAAGACAAAAACAGGGTCACTATTAGTGACAAGGAAAAAGTTAAAGATAGGTGAGCAGAGGTTTTTTAAAATGTGCTAAATCGGGATAAAATTACAGGAAAGCATATTGAAGATAATGAAGAAGCTTGTGACACCTTGGACGTGAAGGAAGATTTATTTTGTGAGGAAGAATTAGCTACTGCTAAAACGATTAAAAAATAATAAGACGCCCAGTGCTCATAGTATGGGAAATGACAGATCATAGTAGATTATGAACATGATTTTTGAAAAATGGGAAATACCTAGCGATTATAGGAAAAACTTAAATTAAACCCCTGCATAACAAAGGTGACACAACTGAGTGTGGTGATTGTACGGTGAAAAGTTGAATACTAAACAGGAGAGGCTAAAATTGGACAATGTGGAAGATGGAGGGAATAATTATAGGAGAAAAATTTGTGAAGTTGCTGAAAGGGTCCTGAAATGGATGGAACAATTTTAGGAAAATGCTTAATTTTCTGTTTCTTATCCCTGGTAAAAGAGTTCCTGAAACTCCTATTAAGTCCAGTTCAAAGCGTCTGAATTCGTCGGTCAAAATTTCGATGCCGTAGTTGTTTTTTAACGTCGTGAAATTCCAAGTTGTAATTTCCATGTTCTTTGAATAATTGAAATTACTTTGGCCTCAGTAAAAGCATTGGTAACAGGATTAGTGCAGGACGGAGACCAACACATCTTCTCACGTTTACACCGAAGTGTTTAAGCCGGCTTAGAACCGGACAGCAAGAGGGCCCTGGGACCTCCAGTTGAATGGATACTTTGTGGAATCCTGGGTCCATCTTGGTCACAATTTGGTTTTCCTCACCTGCCGATGCTCTTCTATCAACAAGAGTCGAAATCCTGCACAGACAATCTCAAGCCTATTACCTCCGACTCATTATATATTCATGCCTACAAATATTTGCTACGATAGGGAGGCAACCCATAGTAGATAAATTAGCTGGGAAGCAGTTTTTCAACCCGAAAACGCCCGCTAAAACAGACTAATGTTTTCAAATTACTCCGTGACAGCTGTGATTATGATAACCGAACATTTTATTCTTAATGTTTAAGATTCCCTCCCTCAGCCAAAAAAATATCTGAAGGGATGAGTTTTACAGGGATGGTTATCATTCTCGAAGCATAGTTACAAGAAGATTCATTTCGAATTTAAAAATGAGTATGGTCGGTTGAAGTAGAAGCTCCCCCCCCCCTTACATTTAGGAGTATATCAATGCGGTGAAAATTTTGTAGTGACGAAATTTAAGTAAATTCAGTCGCTTGTCAGTATAAATCATAAATGTGAAAACGAATTTTTAGTTATAGTGTATGCATCGACAAAATCTACTACTTGTACCGATTGTGATTGTAGAAAGCACGTTAGGTATAAATCTTTTCATCACAAGATGCCGATGCAGACGCAGGCGTTTCACGGTGGCGGCCACCGTTTCGCCCTGCACGGCGCGATAGATTCGATGCCAGTGGTAAGGCGACATGCAGGCGATATCGGCCAAGCGCTGCAGGTCGATGTCGTCGTCCAAGTTGTCGTAGATGTAAGCTGTGACCCGTCCCAGGCGGTCTTCGTAGACACCACGGTCGATGCGGTTGCTCATGGCTGCTTGCCTTTCCCGATCTTCATTGGGACCCTAGTCCAAGGCAGTTTGACAAATCTTGCGGACTTCTCCGGCTGATCTTCCGAGTTAGGCGTTCCGATCGCGAGATGGCAGGCGACCGCTTGACTGCTCCACAAGGACCGACGACATCTTCGCCATGACTGTACCGAAAAGACTCCTTTCCGACTCCTGGAAGCACGCAGTCGTTGCTTGCGTCGCCCTCCTGTTCGTCGTCATCGCGGCGTCGCGTCATGGCTTCGCCGAATCTGCCAACCGTCTGGTCCTGAGTATACAGGACCATCTGACCTCGGCCGACTTCGAGCCCGACCCCATGGCCCGCTTGCGATTGCTGCAACTTGCGCTCGCGAGCCTCGACCGGATCGTCGATGAGCATCCTGACAATCCCCTAGCCGACCAAATCATCAACGGCGGCAAGGTGGCGGGGACCTCCCGACCGCAAATCCAAGCGCGCATCGCCAAGCTGCGCGGCCGTCCCGAAATCTGCTTCGCCGAGCCCGGCCCCGACTGCTTGACCACCGTGGCGATCGAGATCAGCGGCAAGTTCGGCTACCTGCGCGATCAGGTCGCGGCCAGAAGTGCGATCGCCAGCGCGCTCGTCGCCCGCGGCGAACGACCGGCCGCGCGGCGTCTCATCGAGGACATGTTGAAGTCTGCTTTGCGGATCAAGTCGGCCGCCCGACGTATCCGCGCCCTGATCGAGGTGGTCGATACGCAGATTCGCGCCGATGACCGTGCCGGTGCCCTGCAGAACCTGACGCATGCCCTGCGGGCGGCGCAAAGCCTCGAAGCCGGCAGCGAACGATCGCGCAGCCTGACCCAAGTGGCGGCGCGCTTCATCGATCTGCGGCAAGACGATCAGGCGCTGGAGGTCCTGCGCGAAGCTATGTCGGATGCAACGGACGTTAAGTCGGCCAACGCCAAGATCGAGCTTCTGACCTCCCTGACAGGTCTTTTTCAATCGGTTGGCGACCAAGCCAGCGCCGACCTTCTGATCGATTCCGCAAGCAGGGCCCTGACCCGGATCGAAGACTCCTACGACTTTTCCTGGGCGCTCATTCGCACGGCCCGTGGCCTGCGCGTCACCGGGCAGGTAAGCCTGGCGGAGGACTTGATCGACGGTGCAGTCGAGGCGGCGAAGCTGATCGACGACCCTCGGATCCGCGCAAGCCTGATCGCCGAGATCGCCGGCTCGCTGGCGGATTGGAACGCCGAGGCCCGGGCCAGTGACCTGCTCGATGACTTGCTCACCGACGCCCTGAACCTCGAGCGGGCCGCCGGCCGACAAGAGATCCTCTGGTGGATCGCCCGAACGCGCGTATCCATAGGGCATAGGCCCAGCGCGCGCCGGGCCTTGGAGTTCGCCTTGGAAGTAATTTCTGTGCGTTTTAAGTTTTGATGTCACTCCTTACTTTCAGTTGAAAAAACTTGTTTTTTTTATTTAATATAGAGAAGAAGCACAACATACTTGAGCCTGTGCAATTGCGTCGTCCCTACTTGATTCTTTGAATATCCTATAAAGGTGACTTCTGGGTGAATCCCTCGTGAATTCCAAATTTTTCTTAGAAAAGAAATGTAATACAATCATTCAATGCTTGAAAAAATCTCAAAACCAAACAAAGAAATGAGGAGTGAGGAGAAATGAGGATCTTACTTGACAAATACAAGGGAGGTTTGATCAAAGCACAATACGAACTGCATTTGGTTCAAGGTAAATTGATTTTTGAAAATTTCTCTGGGGCATGCTAGGGGATTGGCTTGGGTTGTATTAAAGCTTGTGAGCTTTGGTTCTTCGATTAGTTAAGAACACATCGATTATAGCCTATGACGTCAGTTCAAATTTAGAAGGGCATTTGTAATCTACAGCAATGTTCACATTACAATTACAGTACTATGTTTCTACTGAAAATGAAAAAACGGTCTGATTAGCATTCTCATCAGATAGAGTGACTGCTCTACAACCTACTAACAGCTGTCTATTGTTCTACAGTCTCTTTCCAGTCTCATTAGAAACAGTAAACTGTTTAACTGCCTCATTAGACTATCAGAATTACAAATTTCTGAATTTTCGCATTCAGAAATTCACCTTCACCGAGTCCGGCTTCACCTTCGATGCCCAACTATTTTTCAAATGACGTTAACTACCCTTGGGTTCCAGTGAGTTTCAAAACTGTGGAACTGTCTTAAAATATTAAGAAACGACAATTAGCCAATAAAAGAAATACAGCTATTTAACGTTTTGAGTTTAGGTTTTGACGAGTCATTACCCTTCAAGTAAAGCTTCATTTCAAATGTGGGGCGACTGGGGATAGTTTCTTAATTAGTATTCCCGGGCATTGCCCATGCACGTTCAAAGGAAATCTTGGATAAATTAAGAGACTAGTTAATTTGAAAATAAACATTTTTTGTGTGTTTTAGATTAATCAAGTAATATAGTTTAGATAGGGCTACGCAATGGTGAAACACTGAAGAAAACTCCACAAACAGTTTTTGTTTCTTCTATCGAAAATAAAAACGCACTGAGCCAACGATTGCATTATAATGATTCCCTGAAATCCCAGTATGATATGTAGAGTTAAGTTTACTATTTAAATGGAATACATACAGAGGGGAGAGGGGACACTTTAAAGTTGCAAGAAAAGTAAACGATTTGTCTATTGTAACTCAAGAGGGGTTATGTTACATACTACACAGTCAACATTTTTATTTAACAGGGAATAAGAGAAGAGTAAAATGTATTCGGCAAGTTGACTATTGTTAGGGAACAGTTACCCATCAAAAGTTACGAGCCTGATAAAATTTGCCTTATTTTCTAAAATGGGGGGAGACATCCCCTAAAAGTCATAGAATCTTAACGAAAATCACACCATCAGATTCAGCGTATCAAAGAACCCTACTGTACAAGTTTCAAGCTCTTATCTACAAAAATGTGAAATTTTGTATTTTTTGCCAGAAGACAGGCTTAAAGCAAGTGGCTATCAATTAGATATAATAGAATACGTAGTTTCTTAACCCTTCCTTTCATTTTTCAGTTAAATCGTTGCAATAACTTTGAGCCAGGGAAATCCTGCGAGCGAAGGCCACCTGCTCATATAAAAGGGCTACTTCATGCACTTCAGCATCACAGTACAGAGGTTGCTCCACTGTGGGAAGGAGGACGTAACGTACAATGATTTCTATCAAAGGGGGGACACCATTTCTCTTGACTTCATTTACAGAGAAAACTCTTTCGACGAGTATGATTGATTCGAAATACAGGTCGGACATACCTATTCTTTTTTAAATAAATATATCTTGTACGTGATATTTTGAAACGGGGGCGGAATGCGCTGAAATACACCCTCTTGTACCCACCCCATCTCCGCTTCGGGCATGCAGCAAGTACTATGATATATAAGGTCTTCATATGGCCCCTTAGCAATGTTCGTCGATTGGAAGGGGAAAATTAATCGAAAACCTGTGTTCTCACGATATATACTAAAAGGGGGTGTGTTCTCGCAATAAAACGTAACGAAGTGTAGCCTCTAATGATAACAACTTCTCTCACGAACAAAGTTCAAGGAAGATTCAGCAAACTGACATTGTAGCAATGGATAGTTACCTTTGGCACCAATGCTTGAATGGTTTGCTGAAATATTGTAGGTTGCAGGTAACGAGTGAGTGTGGTCTAAAATGAAATAGAGCGAAAGTAGTACGAATAAATGTCAAACATATCTAACTGGTTACTATGGCAAATCTAAGAAAGACAACCATCACAATGCGTGTTACTGTAATAATGATTAAGTAAAAGGATTCGACGAAGGGGTTTTACTCGTTGCAAAATATAAACAGGGACCGTTAAATATTTTCTGAAATTTGAGATTTCCCAAACTTCCTACACTTTTCCCTTTTGTTCGATTTCTCTGCTCTTTACAAATGGAAAGCATGCACTTATATGATGCTTTCAATGTAGAACTTCCCCCCTTTAAAATTCTAGGTATCAAACCCCGCCATCCTGTGTACCACAAAAGGCGATAACACCAGCAACGCTATGGTAGTGTAAACATACTGAAAAAAAGGTATTGAGCTTGTAATTTAAAGTAGACTGCAGTGAGCTTGTGTTATTTTGAAGGCGTACTCGCTCTTACCGATTATCATACGACATGAAACGGAACACATATAAAATAATTTCAGTGATAATAAAGTATACACATAGGTATTCTGATGATTCGAAAGGAATGATCTCCAAAAATTCCAATGTTTGCCAGCTTGATAAATAATTCGAGGGGTAAATAACTGAAAAAGTCCCGTACGCTATTTCGGAAATGTCAACCCCAGGTCAGAAAAAAGTCAAAAGTCAGAAAAAAAGTATAAAAGTCACGGGAAAAGTCGAAAAGTCAGAAAAAAGTCGAAAAGTCAGAAAAAAAGTCAAAAAGTCAGAAAAAAGGTCAGAATAAAATAAATCAAAAGTCCCAAAAAAGTCAAAAGTCAAAGAAAAAAACACTAAAGAGAAAAGTCACGTACACATTTTTCGCAGTTATTTGCTCCTCGAAATAATTTCAAAACATGACAACATAAAATTAATGTGAACCAATTTGAATCATTATAAATCAATAGGAACCAATACGAATCAATAGGAACCAATTTGAATCATTATGAACCAATTGGAACCAATAGAAACCAATAGAAACCAATAGGAACACATAGAAACTAATAGAAACCAATAGGAACCAATTTGAATCAAGATGAACCAATTGGAACCAATGGGAACCAATAGAAACCAATAGGAACCAATAGGAACACATAGGAATTAATAGACACCAATAGGAACCAATTTGAATCAATATGAACCAATTGGAACCAATAGGAACACATAGGAACTAAAAGAAACCAATAGGAACCAATAGAAATACATAGGAACTAATAGAAACCAACAGGAACCAATAGGAACCAATTTGAATCAATATGAAACAATTGGAACCAATGGAAACCAATAGGAACCAATAGGAACACATAGGAACTAATAGAAACCAATAGGAATCAACAGGAATCAATAGAAGCCAATAGGATATAATAGAAACCAATAGGAACCAATAGGAACCAATAGAAACACATAGGAACTAATAGAAACCAATAGGAACCAATAGGAACCAATAGGAACACACAGGAACAAACAGAAACCAATAGGAACCAATAGGAACCAATAGAAACACATAGGAACTGATAGAAACCAATAGGAACCAATAGGAATCAATAGGAACTAATAAAAACCAATAGAAACACATAGGACCTAATCGAAACCAATAGGACCCATTTAGGAACCAATAGGAATCAATAGGAACCAATAGGAACTAATAGAAACCAATAGGAACCAATAGGAACCAATAGAAACACATAGGAACCAATAGAAACCAATAGGAACCGATAGAAACCAATAGGAACCAATAGGAACACATAGAAACTAATAGAAACCAATAAGAACCAATAGGAACCAATCGGAACCAATAGAAACACATAGGAACAAATAGAAACCAATACGAAGCAATAGGAATCAATAGGAACCAATAGGAACCAATAGGAACACATGGGAACTAATAGAAACCAATAAGAACCAATAGGAACACATAGGAACACATAGGAACTGATAGAAACCAATAGGAACCAGTAGGGAGCAATAGGGGCACATAGGAACTAATAGAAACCAATAGGAACCAATAGGAACCAATAGAAACACATAGGAACTAATAGAAACCATTAGGAACCAATAGGAACCAATAGGAACCAATAGGAACCAATAAGAGCCAATAGGAAGGAATATAAAGCCACGCATTTTAGGGGGAATCTTGACACATTAATTTCCACCCATTTCCACTCTTATTAAATCGTTAGATTGGTGGCATATTTCAACGTGTTGCTACATATTTCTTGCTTAACGAATTAACCATCGTTAAAATGCTTTTCTGTCCTTGCATCAGAAGCGAGGCTTTAGATAACTTAGGTTTTTTACTTATGTAGACGTTTCATTTACTAAATACGTACAATTGTCATGTATATGTAGATGCCGATCCCTGGAAAGTTGTCCATAGTTTAATAATAGCAAAAAACTCTCTCCATCCAATTACATTTTCCCAGTGTAGGGACTCAGGTCCATTATTTTAACTAATAAGAATTGATTACAAACTGTTGATATATAACAAATATCACACAGTTGATAATGTGTCAAGCTAAGAGATCAAAGATGCAACCGTCACTTGGTATTTATCATTTACAACAAGCTCGAAACTCGACGATAACCTGTAGTGATACCTAAGCAACTACTTAAGCAACTCCAGGCCTGATTTTGGAAAATTGCTAAGAAACTCGAGACCTGAGCCCAAAAATGGAGTTGCTTATAAAAAAAAAATGTGTAGGCATCCTTGATTTTCACCTGATTTTGCTGCCTAGCTTAAGATGACATGAGTAAGGAAACTATTCATAAACATACTAAAAAATCATTTATCAAAAATATCATTTTGATAGAAAAAAATACTTATCTTTCTTGTAGATGAGGAGGAATTGATCATAATAATACTTTTTGATATCCCAAGTTTTCTAATTGCCTTTTTTTCTTAAAACTTAACCAGTCTCCATTTGTGCGGAAAGTTCTTTGTAGATCAGTCTTTGTAGAGGTACATCGCTCTTTCACCAATTTGTTATGTTATTAAAGCCACTAAATCGAAAATAAAATATAGAATAAAATTCATCAGTTCGCAAAGTAACGCTATCCATCACACATTTTACTACTAACAATTATTAAGAAAAACAAACATATACCTTTTATCAAATTGGCCTCAGGATCTTTTCAACGGCTGAAGACCTTGTTTCCAATGAAGTTGAGTTTCTTAATTATAGTCAAATGATATGGCAATGGAATGTAAATGATGAAGGCTTGCACAGAAACAATCTCTTGATAAATCTAAAAATTACGATGTACTGTAGAAAGTTTTAAAATTTAAAAAAATGGTAATGGCCCACTCGGGACCCACCCCTATCCAATTCGACAATGGCGCATTATTAAGTAAACGGTAATCGTAAAAAGTAATCCCTTTTATTCAGAGTTAATAGAACGGGACTAGAATAATTTTAAATTAGTGAAAGGAAACATTTTTGAGCGGCAGCGGTCCCCCAAATCCCTCCTGACATCATTGAATAAAAAGAACCAAACGTTGCTAAGTTGAAACTGTTACCAGTTCAGTTAGACGAACTTATCAAATAAGCCTTTGTCGAATTCCCGACTATTGCCATTACCATTTATTTCTTTATATCATAAAAAAAATAAACAAAAAAGTTCTTTACAAATGCTCCAATTTCTTGCTTTCGCCATTATCTATTTAACAAATATTAAAAGTTAAATCATTGTATTTTTTCCAGTTATTCATCAGATATGGTCTAGTTTCTTTAAAACGATATTTAGATTTGTGCGGGCAAGTACTTAGCCTGTAAGAAGTTCCAAATCAATCCAAAAATTACATGAAGTGCTCTCCAGATACGATATAATGATAACTTCCTTATCAATGATGTAAATAACTCCAATGTGCTAGTAATGCAGTTAGGTATAGTCGACAGATAATAATGCTGCTGCTTCATGTTCTCCAACTTTTTCTATTTTTGTTCAAATGAAATACCTTGACCACTCTAAGGAACTGCAAGGGCGTATCAACCTCCTTGGTAAGTGTAAATCGCATTTCCTTGAAAATGTCTAGTAAGTCTATACCTATTTCCATAGTTAGCTATAAATTGAAAAGCATTTCTTTAAAACTCAGGTTGCACAAAGCTCATATCAAAGAGGTTCTACGCAAACTTATATTAAATACTGTGACAATGTTTGTATACAGAGAAGAAAATGTTTGATGTTCAGAGCTAAATACTTCCCAGTCTTACAATTTGGTACTAAATCAAGACTGGGTTGGAATCAGAGAATAACTCTTAACGTCTTTAAAGCAATCTTTGTCGAAGAATAAGTAGACAAGTGCATGTTCTTCTTTTACCCAGGCCTATTTTTGAGCCACTTATAAGGGACAAAATTTTTGCGATTATATTTGTAATTTTACAGAGGAAAGCAACACCAAGCACCATAATCATTTCAAGTTTACAAGTAAAAGACCCACATCATTACCAATAAATTTTAGGTTGGGTGACTTTTCATCATACGATGATTCATAACGCGACAATTCATCACCTGAAGATGACACCAAGGTGTTTTCGTGAACTTTGGTGAAACTAATATTTTAACATATTGTAAAAGCAGTGCAGTGTTTGGCTTGCAAGTAGATTTTGTTGTAATCTGGAGGAATAATAAATAAATCCAGGTGGTGAATAGTAATATCATGATGTCTTTGCGATGAATTGTCCTTGCGAGAAATTGTCGAAGCGATGAATTGTCAAGTGATGAATTGACACGTGATGAATTGTCGCGTGATGAAAAGTCGTAGCACCAAATTTACAAAAGTAGAATCGATCGTTTATAAGACGCTGTAAATCATTTTCATAGAGTTTGGGAAAGGGAAAAATCTCATTATTGATCTTGAATAAAGAAAAATTGTAAAACTATAGTCTTCCCTACTTTACAAAATCCTAAATCAATGTTAACGAATTGATTTTCTTTTCACTCCAATTCTTAAATGGTTTAATTATTATTCAGTACATCTTGGTTTCTATTCCTCTTGATACCAAGACGTGTATCGGCAATTTCATTATTGAACCATAAACACACCTAGAAACCACCTCACAGGAGACGAGAGGGATGAGGCGTAATCAAAAGGACAAGCTCCGATAGCCAGTAGATTTAAACACCTCTTGATTTTTTCAGAGAGAACAAAAGCCAGTCTAACTTATACCAGCAAGAATAGTGTTACATACTTATTTCTAAGATTAGGATTTACACTTCTACTAGTTGATACCAGAAACAAACAAAGTCTGCAGCCTACTTAGCAGAGAATGTCTATCTAATACTTGAAACGTCAGCTGCAGTACACCTCGTACACATTTCTTACAACCATACGCAAGAGACTTGCTGCAGATACTATGTTTCAAAGGAAAGACTTCCTATCTTTCTCACACTCTTCGATGCTTCAAATTTCATGCGAGTATGTAAATGCATTTCTTTGACTGTTCACAGCAACCAAAACATTTACGTTGATCTTCTGTACAAAATCTGCTATAGACCGAGTCTAAATACAATTAGAACGTAATTATGTATAATAAAGAAATCCTAGAATGCTATGTGAAAACCATCAACTTCCTCAGATGAATTCTGAGCATTAAAATATTACCTAAATCTCCTGCAATGAAAAATGGCAATGAGCACACGAAGCAAGTTGGTATGTCAAAACGATCGCACCAATCCTTAAATATAGTTTAATATAATTCAAGAACGGGGGTACAGGGGGTTAGAGGGGACCATGAAATGAGGATTTAAATACTATCAAATATCGTGACGTTGCCTCTTCTTTTTACAGAAGCAGTGCTGAGCCATGGGTTAAATTGGTCGCAGCAACAACTACTGCCATTAATACCCAAGATAGTTCTGACAAATACTATTGACATCTCGGCCCGAAGATCAGATAACGATAAATGTTCTTTACCTAGTATAAAAAGTGCTGCGTACCGTCAAAATTCAAGAACCAAATAGTTCCCTGATCTCGGAAGGTTTCTCTTAATAGCAGTAAATATCAAGACGATATTCTGATTACCAAACCTGGCAAAGGATCATCCGTGGCTGCAATGGACAAGTGGAGCTACATTGAATTATTTAGTGAAGTCTATATCAACAATGTTGAAAATTGCAAACCAAACAGATCAAAGAGACCATCTCCAAAGGTCAGCCACAAAAGTACGTTTATCGTTTATTAAAGAAAGAGAAACAACTGAACACAAAAGTGTGATTCGTTATTCGTTATTCGTTATTCGTGGTTCGTGGTTCGTGGTTCGTGGTTCGTGGTTCGTGGTTCGTGGTTCGTGATTCATGGTTCGGGCGATTCGGGCGATTCGTGAATCGCTTCGGAAGACCATCGATTGCCTTGAGGTTGCCTGCACTAGATGTTCACGGGTCGTCAACATTTTCCTGCTATAGTGAGCAGTGCACAGAGTAAGTTTGCGTGGGATTTTCTAACTAATACAGTAATACAGAAGACACTAGTACAATAGAGGTGTGCAAAATGTGACGGGCACTGCCTGCGGGCTCTTTATTGAAATGCACGACTCTCCACCTTGTGCTATCAGCAGGCTGGCACACAGTTTTTTGGGGAATGCATCTCAGGTGTTCAGCAGGCAAGGAAAACAAATAACGTTTGTTGTAGCAATGCTTCCGCTTTCTTTGCTTTGATTTTGAAAATGGTAACTAGCTTTCCCACAACAAGGGGTGACAGCGTACAACAGAGAGCAGTTCAAATCATGGGAGTGACGATGTGAGTACAATAGGCCTCGTGTAAATGTGGCCTAGGGGGAGAATGAACGGGAAACCCTCTTATACCAAGGAAGATGGAATGTAGAAGACAGAGTTAAAGCACAGAAGATCATAGAAACTCAATCAGAAAAAATGATACGAAATTTTATGCCCGGCACACAGGCACACTATCTACCAGCATCCACTGTGTGAAAGTGTGTGCCGGGCACACAGCCACACGATCTACCATCCGCCTTTGATTTGCTGTAATAGCGCCTATATAGGGTTCATATAGAAACAGTTTGAAATCCTTTCCTTATAAAAGTCATTTAAATCAGTCACGATAAAAATCAAAGGGAGGACGGAAAAAGGGTTGACCAGTTTAAAGACAATGAAGTCCGAGTAGAATTTAGTTGACTTCATTTAGCACTTTCACAAAGCAATTATTAGAAATGTGCAATATATGATGTATAATGATAATACGTAGAGTAATTTATCATTTTCGAACTTTCACGAAAATCGGCTCACAAAGAAAATGATTAATGTATACTTTTCAAAACATTTGCAAAGAAACACTCTGCATTGGTTTCTATTTTTGGAATATTCTATCCTTCCATCTTTTGTAAACATATACTTTCCCCTAACCTTAAGTCCATCAAAAATTGGGTTCCAAATATAATGATTAGTGTATACTTTTCAAAACATTTGCAAAGAAACACTCTGCATTGGTTTCTATTTTATGAATATTCTATCCTTCCATCTTTTGAAAACATATACTTTCCCCTAACCTTACGTCCATCAAAAATTGGGTCCCAAATATAATGATTAATGTATACTTTTCAAAACATTTGCAAAGAAACACTTTGCATTGGTTTCTATTTTATGAATATTCTATCCTTTGATACTTTGTAAACATATACTTTCCCCTAACCTTAAGTCCATCAAAAATTGGGTCCCAAATATAATGATTAGTGTATACTGATCAAGACATGTACAGAGAAACACTCTGCATTGGTTTCCATTTTTGGAATAATCTACCCTTCGATCTTTTGTAAACATATGGTTTCCCTTAACTTCCATCAAAAATTGGGTCCCAAATAAAATGATTAATGTTTACGGAGACAAACGTCGTAAGCTTATCTACATCCTTTGTTACCCGAGGAATAGCATACCCGCTAAGAGAATCCCCTCCGTTCAGAAATTACTGTGTTAAGCTTTTATTGAATACCATCTTGAGTTTGTCAATCTACTGTGTTAAGCTTCTAATGAATACCATCCTTGTCACTATTAAACAAATAGTTGTAACAAGGCCGCTCTTTTAACCGATGTATGAGGTTAATAACTAAGAATTCTTCTCATCTGGCTTTTCTACAGATTGGCAACAGCAATTCCATTTAAAAGTTAGCATCACGTACATGCTACTGCTCATTATTCCTGTTGATAATACATCTATAAACTATTATAGAGTATCCCTATATCGATTGAACTAAGACAATAACTAAGTAAAATTAATCAAACGTTAGTAGTTAGGAACCTTTCTGCCTCCATAAAATTGGGAGGACATTCATACTCAGATCATTACCACTTCTACCCCTAATAAACCTAAAATAACAAAATATAAGACATAACGGTAAGTTGGCTTTGTGCAGACACCTTAACTATGAGCTGTCATACACAAAGTGTACCCCAAATCCCAAAAAAATATTATAAACAAAAACCCCCAATCTGATAGCAACACGTAATTCTTGAGCACAACTTTGCTTTCTTATTCTTTCCTTAACCCTACCTAGGAGCCTAGCGGCTGTGAATATTGTCTCATAACTTTTGAATAGCTTCTTCTAAGTTGCTGAAACTTTCTGACTTTTCCTAACTTTTATCTGGCAAACGTTTGGTATGAAAAATTTGGCCGTCACGGCCTGTGGTCTGGTCACGTGACCCTGATAAGAAAAGTTGATCATATATGGTGGAAAATTTAAAATGGCTATAACTATACAAATATTTTGTAGAATGATCTAAAATAAGATTCCTAAGACATTTCAATCAATTAATGCTAATTAAAAGATAATTAGCATTAATTAGTGGGTAATAATTGATTTTGTTTACGCATTCTCATTCAGGGAGCTTAAATTGAATATAACCGGACGATTGACACTACGCATTTCGGTTGTTTTGACAACCGCCCTTCTAGTTGCTTGTACGACTACTGCCGACAAGGCCGAAACGCTCGACCAGCTTGGTCATTACAGTGCGGGCCATCTCATTGCCTGTGATGCGGTGCAATGGGTCAGCCCCGAAGTCGCCATTAAACACACCATGGATTTTGCGCGTGCGCGTGAGGAATTGCAGCATCCGGGCGAATGCAAGTCGGGGTGTATGCGGGATCTGGAATCCTGGCAACGTGGTGCGGAAAAAGGTGTTACCTGCCGGGATTAAAAATGCTGTATATACAGGATTACGCAGGGTATGCGAAATGCGGAACGAAACAATATAATGTGATTCAGTTGAGCCCGTAGCAACTGGCTACGGCCAGTGGGCCGGTGGTTTTCATTGCGCGGTATTTTTCCCAGAATGTCGCCGAAACTTCGGGCATGTTGTTTGACGTATATTTTTTACGGAGCCGATCGAAAAGACCAGGTCCACCGCTATACGTGGCGTATGTCAGGCGGGCCAGCGCGTCCAGACTGCGTTTGTCGGTGTGTTCATCCTTGGCCAGTACATAGTCGGTAAAATAATGATGCAGAATTTCGTTACCCGCAGCGGCGTTATAGCTGATGTCCTTGCGCAATGCCGGCACATCGTAAAAACCGCGCCAGACGCCCGGGTTGATTTGCATAATGCCGACAGACCCGCCGGGTGACTGAAGCGGTTCGAGTTGCTCGTCTTTTTTGACGAACTGTCGCCAGCAGCTTTCCTGCCACGCAGTCGCCAATGCGATATGCCGGAAAAATTTGTGGTATTGCTCGGGTAATGCTCTGCTGTGTATCGTTTTACCGATAACATGATCCAACAGATCCGCCACCATCGGAAGATAGGACTCGACATCGCTGTTGTCCTGCGGCACCCAGTGGTTGAGCTTTTTGATCAGCGCATGCCGTGGATTGTCCGACGCCCACGCACGCGGGAAGAAAAATCCCGCGTCACCGTTGATATCGGGTGATTCGTCCGATGCCGGCAACGGCAGCGGCGGCCCGAAATCGAACAGCTGGCGCATTTCGTTATCCACCTCCAGATGGTAAATCAGCGGATCGTCTTCGTATCCCGGCGAGAGCATGCGCGCCATCCGGCGCAGGCCGTCGGCGGAGATTTCATAACCGATCTGTTCGCTGACCTGATCCATGGCTTTGAGTGCATCCGCGGCGGTGACAAAACTCAAATAACGCAGTGCCGCCGCACCGGGCAAAGTGGTTTCCATCTGCTGCAGTATCGGCGAGAGCCGTCGCCAGGTTTTCAGAAACAGCTCGCGCACCGGATCGACCCCACCCTCATGCCAGCCGGTGAGCACCTCGGACAAATCGTAACGCCCATCGAGCAGTACCTGCAGTAATTCCTTGCGCAAATCGCTGTGGGTGTCGTCCAGCGCGACCTGCCTGACCACGAAAGTAAGGAAGGCGTCCCAGCGCTGCCAGGCCGATTCCCAGCGCAGCGCTTCAGCCGGTGTCAACGACGGTTGCGCGGCGAACTCGGTTTTGGCTTCGACGTCTTCCAGGATTTGAAAAAAATGTTCCCCTCGTCTTCCTGGTCAACAACAGTGTTCTTGCCAACATCTGTAATGTGTTTCTGGATACTTCCACTCCGATGTCTTTTGATTACCTGTGGGCATATTTTGAAGGTATGTCTTAAAGCAATGGACACAAAAAGGGGTTCTATCTTCTCAAGGAGAGACGAGGCTTAGCAAAGTAACATTGCCAAATTCACAGAATTAAATAATACTGAACAATAAACGTGTAATCAGCGTGATTTCTAATGATAGAGTTTACTTGCGCGCCCACATACCTCCTATAAAAAATTGTCCTGGGTAGAAGATTACCTAACAATTTATAGACAGGGGCTTGGAATAAGAATGCCCTGGGTGTAAAATTTTTGAAGTTAATTACTGCGGAGGACATTATTAGGCACCCATGAGTATCTTAATACCCTCCCGGCGAGTCTTCACTCTTTACTTACCAAGATTGAAGTTTCAGAGATATCCCAGCACCTGTTCTTATTGATAATAGATGCTTCCCGTGATCAGCGAGAGGTGGCCCTACTTGGCAGTTGAGCCCGCCTCATGATTTGCTTCTTTGTATGGTGTCCCAAATTGCGGGGGTGATCCTTTGATGCTCCAACTACCTTTTACTTATTATTTAGCCTGTTCCCTGGTTTAACTGTTTATGCAGGGAAGTTTTAATATCGTGGCCATTGCTCGTCAGGAGCTTTGGACGGAGAGACTACCCGAGGTTCGGGGCCCGCGTCCCTCTATAATATCTTTTAACGAGATATTTCTGTACCTTTAAATTCGTCATAAGACTGACAAAGGTGCTACAATTGTGGACTTGAGTTAAAGTAAACGGGCCTAGCCTCCGCTTCAAAGGGAGGTCGATTTATAAAACATGATTTCGGAGACGTGCACATCACTTCTCCGTCTTGTAAGAGGAGAGGGATGGGTAATATTAAGCCCGGAGCAATACCGGAAATGGGAGCACCTTTCCTTTACTAAGCGTCTTGCGTTATTTTTATTATTTTCATCATAATTTGCTAACCGTTTTACGTAATTTTAGTGTCAATATTGCGATGAGTAGCGGATTTAATTCACCAAACGTTTTCGTCAGACACTGGTCACTGAAATCGTCGAGGGTGAAGTAGGAAAACTTTTTACGAAGACTTAATGGGAAAAGAGAAGATTGAAGCAGATCTTAGGAAATAGCTTGCACGCGAACGACACGTTTTTCTGTCATTCTTGTTGTTGAAAAGAGCGCATGCTGTAAACAAAACGCAATACCCAAATTCCGAGATTTGAGATAAAATGAATTAAATACCATCACCTGATTCCGAACAGGGGATTCAGGTTATCGGGCCTTAAATATTACCGACTGTGCTATACTATGGAGTGCCAAATAAACGGGGGGGGGGCACCATTACGGTCTAAAGTTAATAAGCGGGGGGTCCAATAAACAGGAAGGTCTGAACTCCAGTCTCAATTTTGGGAAAGTTTTAAATAAGGATGACACATATGAGGACAAAAATCGTACTAATTGACTAATTAGCAACTGTTTCAGGGTGAAATGTTGCATGGGAAGTTATTCAAGTGTAGACATAGTTACCTACATAGTTACATAATTTACTTATTTTCATTTAGGGAGAGAATAGAGCCAATGCAACTTAAAATGCTTTTGTATATCGCCATTATTATCATTGTAATCGTTACTTTTATTATTGTTGCTACTACTATTACTTAATTGTTGTTGTTGCTGTTATATTTAAATATACTAATTAAACAATCATGTATATCGAATCCTGCTGCCCCATATACCATGCCAGAAGAAAACTATGAGAAATGTTATTGTATCATGAATATTACCAACAAAGGCATTGAGTTTAAAAAGAAAATTATTATTAAATTAATTGTTGTCGCTGTTATTATTGTTATTGTTAAGCCGAAATGTAACAATGAGAATAGTCTGAGTGATTGTGGCTGACAGTGTGTATTCTTGTGTGTGTGTGTGCTTGTGTGTGTATGTGTGTGTCTGAGTATACATTAAAACCTTGCAGCTCATTAAGAGATTCGGAATTTTAGTCCTTCTGACAGTCTCTCAATTAAAGGCCCCTGGTGAGCAGTGGGTCCAACATTGAAACTACCCTAAGTAAACAGAAAAACTACCAAATAGGCTAACTAATAAATAAAGGGCAAGTGGGGCGTTCAAGAACAATGCCCCTCAATTTAGGCTACCAAGCAGAGAAACAAGCCATGAGGCAGGCTCAATCGCCCTTAGTCCCTCCTACACCACGCAATCCTACTTCGTTTTAAGACTAAAACATGCAAATGATAGGAGAATTGTATAAAGCATTAACATACATCACTCTTAAAAATTACTGCATAAAATTCGTTGTTTAAAGTTTTCCCACTCGCTGAAATTTACAAAAAAACCTACGTAGTATACTGTTCTGAAATTTGTTGTTAAGTCGAAGAATTGAAGATTATTTTAAGAAGTAGGTAAAGGTATGAGACGTAAAATATTCATTTGCAGTGAGGAGGGATACTTTCTTGTACTGACAGCTGCACGACATAAGCAAGGGGTGGAAGGGACGCTTTACACAGACTTGAATCGGTTTGTTTACAGTCAGTGACAGGAGCACGAATTTATTCCAGCATTCAGTGACGAAGAAAAATGGGTGAATCGTACACATGCGAAGTAACGTATCTGATGATAATCAGCGTGTTCAACTGACTGGATCTTGGCAAAACACGATTATGTATACCAAGACACAATAAATATGATATTCGATTAAGATACGATAGTTATGTGCCAGTAGTAGCTAAAGTTGCGAAAAATTTGTCAACAAGGGTCATATAATTACTAGTAAACAAGTTACTTGCACTCGTAGGTAATGTACGGCAATGGGAGCGAATGTGTAGTGAAAGTGTAACGCAGAATGATCCTCAACTTGAAACAAAAAACAAAGTGGACGGCAATAACAAATGGTAGTGTGACGTGAACGGGATAGATATACAACACACGAAATGCTAGAGTCAAAGCTAGGTCAAAAGGGTAACACGAGGGTAACGGGGAAATCTTACTGAGTGTAAAGTTATCGGGTCACACATAGTGGTAAAAGAAATTGTAGATGGTACTTTGGATATTAATTGCTTGCAGAAGTATTTGATTAAAACTTCATCCAATCTGCTTCATTTGCCCTAGACGTTGCACCCTCATTAAGGAAGATGTAGGCACTGATTACCAGAAATAGGAGTAACATGTATTTGAAAACCGACATTTGACATTAAAGAGATCTTATTTCGAAAACCTTGATAAAATTCCCGGTCTAGCAAAACGATAACGTATCAACTGTCACGTTTTAAAACAACATGGTAGCCATGTCACTTATACTCTCTAAGATGGGTGGCAACGTTAGTGATATGGTCAATATCAGGGTAAAAGGGGTGGTCTCACCAGGGGTGGTGGCACCTGGGATGGTGGAACCAGCGCTAGTGGAACCAATGATAGTGGAAACAGGGATGGTGGAACCAGTGGTGGTGCAAATAGGGGTGGTGCAACCACCAGTGATAGGACCAGGGGTGGTGGAAATAGGGGTAGTAGAAATGGGAATGCGTGAGAATAGGGGTGGAAACAGGGCCAATTAATATCGGAGGGAGTACTCTTTAACTGCTTTGAGTTTCCAAACGTGAAATACTTTGGACATAAAAAGTTCCGAGATAAATTAAGTCAATCGAAAGCATAACACAACTTGCAGCGTGAGGAAAATTACTATTTGAGGCTTACGCATATGGCGTCTAAAACAATAATTTTGGCAAAATAATGCATTTCTGAGGTAAAGACAACAAAGAAAACACTGACACAAGAACGAAAAGAAGGAAAGAGAGTCCTTTGTCATCTCCTAATTACCAACATACAAGTGAATATTGAGGAAAAAGAAATGTTTCCCTTGGTTAAAACTTTGCAGTTAAGAGATCGCTGTACCCACAGCATAAATACATTCCCTGGGCTACGAAAAGTTCTAACTTATTACACCAAATCTTATCACGTATCCCTATCCTATCTCCATAGCCTTAAAATAACCCCTGACCTTTCCTCTCAACTCGATAACTTTTCAATGTTTCTGCCTTGTGCTGGTATTAATCACTCATATTGTAGCATAATGTTACAGAAATTGCTGCCAACTGCAATAAGAACACATAGGTTCCAATCCATGAATGTTTTATCCTCATTTTGCCTATTAAAGTCGATACCGATTGTTTGAAACACATCCTAATGGACTACAACAGTGACGACGTTCATAAACATTTTTCGAGTACACAAATTTCTAACAAGATCAAACATTTAACCCAATAACCGAACGACCGCGTTCACGACTCATTCTAGCTTTGATTAAAGACTATTTCAACCTTCAAAAGGCCTTACGGAAACACTGTTAGTTTAACTCAATTCATGAGAATATGAACCGGGTATAAATAACAAGGAGTTGATGGAAACTATTCCAACTTTGGAAAGGATCTTTCGACGATTGTTCAAGACATCATTCTCAAATCAGGCCAGCATATCTATAGACGACTAAACCCGAAGCAAAAAAACGTCCTTGGTTACGTGGTGACAACGAAATGTTTAGTGCAGTATTTCCTACATCCGTTGAAAATATTCCCACAGTAATTACTGAAGTAGTTATTAGCAAAATGACTCAAGCCATCCAGCAAGCGGTTCCTCAGCCATTTCCAGAAGACTTGTGTGCTAACTCCTAACGTGTAGATATAATTAAATGTTATTAGTTTTAGAAATTGTAACGTTGAGTTGTACAATTTCAGTATGAAAATAAATGGCATTGAAGTTTAAAATTATTAATAAATAATTACGAAATAAATGTTGAAGTTTAAAAAAATTATTATTATTATTATTATTATTGACAACAGCGGGAAATGTTTTTGTAAAGAGATCACCAATAAAGTCATTGAGTTTAAAAATTTTTGAAAATGTGTTTTAACCTCCCTTTAGAAAAAAATCCGTCACTTAACATAACATTCAAATTTTGTCCCTCAAACTAACTTTCAGTAACAGTTACTATGTTTATATTGATTGAAATAAACGAAAGTAAATATACTATTAGATTATGCATTTTGGATGAGGTTGACTATCGTTCTGACAACGGTATTGTGACCGTTCTCGTGAAGTACAAATGACTGCGATCAATTTATCAAAGAACATGGTACTCCTGCTCTTCAGTTTTACATACGACAAGGAGCAACCGTATCTTTTACATTTCCTTGAAAATCCAATTGAAACTTAAGGTTCTTAAAATAGCATTAAAGAAAGTCCTTGTTTATGGAATAACACAGGCGCTGGGACTAAGTTTGCCTTAAATCATGTAAAACTAATCTTTTTGCAACTCTAGTTTACGACGTTCTTGTCATTTGCTTAAAAAGTAAACTCAGTACGAATAAGATGCCATCGCAACTTTTCTCTTTAAAATTGGTCTCCAGAAAAAGACACGATTCTACTAAATAACGTTTTCTGCATCCCTAAAGACTTTCTACCTGTTACACATAAAATATGTATTTGTTAACGGAAGTTGGTTCTATCTTTATTTTTGCAAGCATTTTATTTTCATGAATACTTTTTTGATAAGTAGAGCGCTATACTACAAATGGTTTTGATCGTATTATATTAAAACACATCAATTTGCGATCATTTAGTCTCTCCGGATGTAGGAGCCATGCCCAGACGTGAAAGAAGTTTATTGAAGTGCCGTTTTCATCATCCATTGTTTGATTGCACCTTTGCTTGGCATCGATTGCCTGCTACATTTCTCATATACTTTGTGAAATTCTCTATTGAGCAAATGTTCATAGTCACATGGTTCTGTTGCAAGGACTTCATCATGGCTCATGTTATCAAAACTTTTTACTCAGTTCCTTTTAAGCCAGTGCTGCAATCCTTATTGATCCTTTGATGATATAATCAACTTAGAATTCTGACTAAGTTCTAATCTCTCTTTACAAACAAAACTATTGATAGATCAATTCCCTACTGTTCCTTTCAAATCATTCAAATACACTTGTTGCCTAAACTATTCCAGGAATTTTGTGTAATCCTAACATTGTAATTTTAGTCATTACGCGTAATGCCTGACTTCACTAAATGCCTGTAATATATATATATATATATATATAGATATAATACTATCAAGAGCTTATTCAATCATGTTTATTAAAATTATATAAATTATCAATCAATAAATGACGTTTCGAAGTCATTCTTTATCGGAAACAGTATATATTCTATATATCTTATTATATTTAAAATTCATTATATATATATATGAATTTATCATAAACTCTATAAACTCTTCATATGATACAATCAAGCGTTCACGGATACGGCGTTGCTTCACTACTGATGTGAGGGAATTTCCGTAGATTTCACAACCGTAGACGTGTATCGTGTCATCCAAAGTAGAGTGAAGTACCTTTCAATAATAGCCATGAGTTTTAAGTACAGTTACCCTGGCCACATCAGTCAGCTTTCGCTGCTTAAAACCATGGTCTGTTATAGTACTTATGCAAATAGAACTGTAATAAAAAGTAAAGTAGAAAGAATGCAATTATAAGACCGAATGGATTTGAACTCGGCATTTTAGCAATTCTCCGGTGATGTTTTATCGACTAAGCTACTAACCTCGATGATAACATACTCCATTCTCTCCGGTGTCCATAATAGCCTCCAAACCTCCACTGATGGCCGTTGACATCAATCAAATAGTTCCAAATTTGTAGGCCAGTCAATGAAGAACAGTGTGTTATCATCCGGACCGTGAAGCCCAGTACATATAACAACAGTCCTCGAATATGCAGTGCCTGGGTTATAATCCTGGTGTTGCCAAATATTTTTATTTTCCTCCGTCACTTTTTAATAGCAAAGTCTAAGTGATCGAAGACTGATATATAGTGCTCAATGTATGAATGCACAGAGCTTGAGTATAAAAGGGTTACAGTTAAAATTTAGCATTTTCACTCTCTCTGTTCCAAAAGAACATGTCTAATCATTAGTTGCCGTTGAGACTTTTTAAATGTATAGTTAGGTAAAATGAAAACGTTAAGATAGTGTGTGTTTCTTACGTTTTATAATATATTTATATGCATACGTAGTAGACCGATCTTAAGAGTCTATGTAGACCAATCAGAAGAAGGAATATAGATTCTGAAAGCTCTTGTCGAGCAGCAAGTTTTAAAGCATTTATATTTTAACTTAGGGCATTTAATTGTCTGTTTAGTTATATATACATACAAAATATAAATAGATACATATATAAGTATATATATATCATCGAGGAGAGAGGATTTGAAATGTTAGTTTTGAAAAGAACACTAGCGAAATAGAAAAGCATGTCACCACCGGGGATCGAACCCGTAACTCGCTCTTTCGCGGCGTGCACTCTACCAACTGAGCTAGGTGAGCTCCTATGTTAACATACTTTTATTTCTCTAGTCGCCACATTAGTTCCCAGTCATCCACCGGTGTATGTTACTAAAATGCCTATTGGCAATTCTATTGACATTGTTTTCTCTAAATTGCAGTTCACTTGATTCCGGTTTTATGGTAGATAAACCTGAGATTCTCTTAATCCAGCTTACATACGCCACTCCCTCAGTTATAATATTAACTGCCTTTTGCATAATTCAATCAACCACCTTTTCCCTAAAATTCAAAAATTTAAACCTTCCTGTGACCAATATTTCAAATATAGACATAGGTGGATACAACAACGACTCCCATCATCATGATGACAGATTTACCCGACTTGTTTGATAAGTGTTTAACCCATTGTAACTATATTAACTTGTAGAAATACTTTATCAATATCTATGATGACTAATTCCTATCAGATGGACACATCAACTGCACCTTTCTTTTATCCCGTTTCTAATTTCAATAGGGGAGACAAAACGTGATACTAATTTTACTATTTTCACACGACTTCCTCTTTGATGCCACTGCGTACAGACGTCGACGTTTAGGATACCCAATATACCTCGTAAAATCGCATTGATGACCCCGACACGATGCTAGTTTTAATAATTCTACTTGACTGCCTCTTTGCTACCAGTGCACACGGACATCACAGTGTAAGAAATGCAACAGACCATGTAAACTCAAGTTGGTTCCCCTGATGTGGTACTAGTTTTACTACTTACATAGAGTACTAAAGTGAGACGTCACAAAAAAATTTTTTTGTAGAATCGCAATTAAAACAACATCACAGAGTTAACCCTGCTACATAATGCCCGTGTACAAAATATCGTGTTCAAATCTCTTATCAACTGCGAGAAATGGCTGTTTTAATATGAAAAAGGCCTTAAGGAAACACTGTTAATTTTGCTCAGTTCATAAAATTACGAACTTGGTTCATTTAACAGGGTTTTGATAGGCATGTTTTAAAGTTTGAAAGGGGGTATCTCAACGATTGCTTAAGGTATGGTTCTTAAATTTGGATAGGTTGTCTGTGTCAACAAGAAGAAAGCAATGAGTCCAAAAAAGTATCAAATTTCGGATATTTATTAAATCGTGACGTCACACTTTAGTACTCTATTCAGCTGCTGGGTTGCTACTAGCAACAGCATACTACGTACCCTTTTACTATTAACGCACTTCACTGAGTTTGAGAAGTATCTGAGTTTTTGAGAAAACAGAAGTGCTTTACTGCCCTTTTCTACATTAACAAAGCTTATATTAATGCATAAAACTTTAAAGACAAGAAAACACCTGGCCTACTTGTCATTGTACAAATTGTTAAGCTGGTTTTGTAGATACCAACTAAAACGACTTCAAAACATCGAACAGCCGTAAAAAATTCCACAATCTTTTTACTAACTCCGTCTAACAGACACACAACATTAATAATCGCAAAGGAACATCTTCTTCTAACTAGATGTCGCTTTATAATCGTATATATTCGTTAGAATTTTGCTAGTCAAAGTTAGATAATTACGTGTAACTTATGATGACGAATGAGTAAAACTCAATAGGAGAATCACAACAGACACACATGAAATAGTGACGCATATATGCGACAATGCACATGACAAGCATATGAGGCAGATATGGTTGCACAAATACCAATAACAAAAGTAAACAGTAATACAACGAGTGAAAATACAGGAAACTTAAGGAAGCTAATAAAGTGCAGAGAGTAATTATCTTAATACTACAATAAACTGTTTTCTGCAAGAGAAAGGTTTAAAATGGACCCATGGGCTTCTTAGAAACATTCACCTACTAAAGAACTTTTCAAATTGTAAGCAAATGGGAAACATTGTAATGTAAACAGCCCCTGCTGATTTAACTGAGCCACAAGAATACGTATACAGTAACATAATGATACTACTACTACTACTACTACTACTACTACTACTACTACTAATAATAATAATAATAATAATAATAATAATAAGATAATAATAAGATTCAGGAAGGAAGGATGGGAAAAACCAGTTGATAACCAGCAAGATGAAGTAGAAGTACAGAGACAAATGGGCGATCTTCAATTTGTTGTGACCGAGATTTACTAATGGTGTCCAATCTACATCATGTCGATTATAAAGGTTTGATGGTTTCCCATTGACGAAGTGATCAGAACAGACTCGAGTGTTCTGTTAACCTTTGAACAAGTGTGACTCAGTAGTACCGGTTGTACTCCAACATAGCGGAATTGTTGATGTCACGTGACTCACATTCGCCATTGGGAATAAAGAATACAAGTTACATGTCAATATATACAACCTTAGGTACGCTAAGAAATTACGGTAATTTGAATCATAACATAGTTTGCTATAAAAACTCTAATATCAGTTTACAACTTTTCGTCAATCATAATGAGTGTAACATTCCTTTACATGCAATCAACGTAAATATGGGTAATGCTCCTAATATCAAACTCGCCGATAATAATTTATCACGCAGCTAATCAAAACAATAACACGTGACACTGGGGATTCCCCGACATGGGTGTCGAATAAGCTGAGAGGGTGGATAATTTTCTAGAGTTTCATAAAGTGGGAGTCATAATAAAATGATCTAAGGGGAAATAAACCAAATAAAACCTAAAAATGGGGGTTGTGAAAATAGAATGGGGAAATCGATATTTGTTTATACACGTATGTATTGGACTACGAGTGAGAGTTTGATTTTAGACATTTTCAACGAGTGACAATTTGTTCTACTTGATATATGTTCTTTATTTTTGTTCAGAGAAAAAGCTCTCTCTGACACTAGAGGATTTTTGTTTCCTTAAAAGTTTTTAAAAGCCTAATGTTGGGGTTGATAATAAAGTGGTGGGGTAGGTCTATTTTCACATTTCCGTACACTGAAGGGTCGTTATAAAGTGCTATGAGGGATCGAAATTCCAGTCTTGCAACAGAAGATGACGTCCTTACACAGAGCAGCTTCCTTGTTGCTGGAAATCGTCTTATGATGACCTGATATATGCCTTGACAGTCCAAGGTTGAGATTTGTTAAATCCGCTTGAAATTCGTCTCCGTTGATTGAATCTGGGGTCAAAACAGAAAAAAAAAATACAATTCTGTCTATACGTCTGATACTGTACTCTATTGACCTGAACTTCGGCGAGTTTCCGCGTATTCGAAACTTAAACAGTTATGTTTTGATAACACAAGTCAAATTTCTAGATTGTAATATCGCCTACGCTGCGTTAGAAATGCTTCGTTATGACTTGTAAAAGTAGAGGAAACGCTACACATTTCCTAGCGGAAAGAAAATGCAGGCCTACAATACTGTATTTGACCATTGTCATGGAGATCAACAAATTTTACGAGTTAAATGGACAACTACGTAATGATCCTGGCTTAGCTGTCCATTGAATGTCCCGATTACTGGACAATGTATTTTGAATGTAGAGTACGTCATCTTCTGTTGCAAGACTGGAATTTTGTGACGTCATATTGAAAACATTAAAGCATGAAAAAAGAGAAAAGAGAACAGTCCGATCGAAGAGGCAGAGTTCCCTTGAAAGAGCTGAGGGAAGATTAGTCTTGGTGGTGGAGGACCACAACAGTACGTTCTTCATACAGATCTGGTGGCTACCTCACATACACCAAAGTCTTTCTTCAAAACCATCTCGGGTCTTAGCAAAAGTATTTTTGATTTATGGTCCACCAGAATATTTTCAAGTGTTACTCTTATGCAATAGTTGACACAGGAACTACACACTGATTATCTACTGAAATTGAAGGGGTTAGCTGTTATAATATGCGAGTGGAATCACGGGCGTTCTTTGATTTATGGTTAAAGATTAGAAAGCTTACAGGGTAATAATTTTAAAAATTGTTGCATCCTTTTTTCTACACAAATAATCTAGTATCAGTTGTGCCGGGATCTAGGTGCACAGGAATCTTGCAACCCCCACTCTTCGGGAACTCGTAAGCCCCCCCCTCCTCACTTGGCAATAAAATTTAGAAAAGGTATTGTTTATTTGTTAATTTATGTGTAAAACAAGCTGTCCCTTGTCATTTTGTCCACTATTTACTTTGTCACTTGTGTTAGTATTAGTGCTATAAAAAGGATTTTGAGGGCATGACCCTCCCCTTTCTTTAAGAAACTTTCCGCTTCCGTTGTGTAGCCCTCATGTATCGGCTCTCTGTCTTGAATTTTCAACAGCAACCTCCCTTTCTGTTTCAATTTGACATAACCTGTGAATATTCTCACTGCAAAGAGCATCATTGTGGTGATGTAAGCAAAAACCGTCTGCCCAATTGACTTCTTGAATTTCGCTAAGTACAGTAACCGACATCATTAAGGCATTGACTGATAATACAAAGAAGAAAGTCTTTTGTAAGTATTTTAACCTGGAGGGAGGGGGAGGTATTTATTGCTCATCAGTTAGTACCAATCCCCCTCTGTGCTACGGGCTTGGTACTCACCGATAACTGCTATATTATATTCATTTTATCTAATTAACACCTTTAACAATATACTTAAGTACAACAGCTCCAAATTGACTACAACTTTCACCAATAGACCAATTTCTCATGTCAACCTATATGCATTTGGATGTTTATACTACCAACAATGTGCTTGTTTCATCAGTACCCCTTTCATATATTTTTTTGTTTTGTTTTAGTTTCCTACCTCCAGCAAATTATGGTTGTCCAGCTATTAGGGACCGCAGGGTAATCCCAACAACTAAATCAGCTTTCCAAACCTACGGTCATAGGATAATTTACCCAATATCCGCACCATTTAGCAACGATGACCCTTGTACATCCTCCGTGCTAAAGACGATGATATAAACTTCAGACGTTTAGAGAATTCCTTTATCAATTAAACTGTTGCTGAACATCAACTATAGATTTTCTTGTGTCTTTGTATGACCTAACTGCAATAGTATAACGTCAACTCATATAAGTACTTTCAATCAGATTGAAATATTTGCAGTGGCTGTTCTTAAGAAGCGTACTAGAACAAAATAAATTGTACAGATCAGTATTTCGTAATCCTACAGATGGACTCCTTACATCTCTAGAAGTAACATATTCAGAGCCCATAACCTATGAAGGATTGGGAAGATATTCTGCTCATTTCTCAGGCAGTTTCCAGAGTAGAAACAGTCACTTCAGAAAGTTAAAAAGATGTAAGTTCCATAATTTAGAGTTGAAATCGAACCCTTAAAAATGGCACAAATACATATTTTATATGTTGGTTTAGGGAAATCATGATTTAAGAAGAAACAATTTTACAGCTTTATTTGATGATATTTTGTAAGTGATGTTACGATTTCTGGGACTAAAATGTGCACTATGTTAATATCTTTTTTGTTTTAGTTTATTTAGCAACTATTAGAAATTATTTTCAAAAAATTGATCTAACCCCCCGTTTATTGCAACCGTCACCTGTTTTAAATAAACAGAAACAGATAAGCGAGCCTTTACGTTAGTCGTTACACGCAGTCACGAAGGTGAGGGGGGACAAGGGCTCGCGCCGCCCCCTGAGAGAATTCACTAGCGTATTCCGCCCCCCTCCCGACACTCTGATCGGCATATATATTTTTCACTGTAGTATATCACAATTCATCGGAAATATTAATGTTGGACCTACCTCTGACATTTTTGTATCGATGCAACCAAATATGATATAAAATTGAATGGGTTCTATTGTTAGGATTATTTCCGGAGAATGATGAAACTTATGACCGCCCCCTTTCACGTTTTGGAAATCCCAACCGCCCCCGCCCCCCTCTCTTAAAGGGGCAGCTTCGTGACCGGTTAGACGCCAAGATAATCATGAGATTTGAATTGATACTATTCTGACTCTTCAACAGGTTTTATACGGTTATGCCATTACAAGTCCATGTAAAGAAGCATCGTCTTCCTAGCTCCACTCTACAAATCTTGTCCAGCCCATTTGTACACTCACTCGACAAAAGTCGAGTACACGCATGCTCGGTGAACCTATACGCTATTAAACCGCAAACGCTCGTTAGGTCATTAAGACCTTGGTTACATGGTTGCAATGACATTCTTAATACAGTGTTTTCTTAATGCCGCTGCAAAAATGCCCTTACTATAGGAAGTATCTGGCAATATGTGTTAAAGATTTATGATAGATTAAGTTCGCTTTGGGGTACAATTCGTAGAGAGAATTCTTTTATAAGTGAGAACTCTAAATCTGTAGGAACATTATAAGCGCCTCGCAGAAAATACTGTGCTCAGTATGTCGTTGCCGTCACATAACCAATGCCGCTCTACCTTGTGGTTTAGTAGCGTATATGCAAACTCGCTCGATCACAGCCTCCTCAAATATACCATGACAGTTCATTACCTACGCAAGTAGTAAGTAATCCCATTCAAAAATATTTTCTCCCTAGATAAAAAAGAACATGAAGTCCTGGGTAGGACTTACAAGTCTGGTGAAAAGTAAAAAGGAAAAAATCAAGCTCGTCTGTACACCCAATGCTCGACATCGCTAGACTTGGCTACTGTTTTGTACAAAGTCGAGTGAAATGTTAGTTGAAAGTCGAGCCTGTGTGAGCTGTAGAGCAATAGATTTGTAGAGAGGACCCGCTCCACAAATTTGAACATGTTCAAAACTCACTAGAATTTGCTTTTAAGGCCCGACAACACTCGACCTCACTTTAAAAGGTGTCGAAATCGGATCGACTCTTTCCCCGACAGAAGTCAATTGAATTCTAGTGAAAACTCGAGTCCGTTTATACAGGGCTTAAAGGCCGGTTTCCACTTCCTCGATCACCCCTCGATTCGATCGCACGCGACCGAGCTCGACCGCCAGCTCTAGTCGTTAACATTTGAAGGATCAGAAAAGATATGCGAAAGGAACGGGGACGCGACAGAATCTGAGAGCCAAACAAAAGCTTAAAGGATGATTTTATTGGACATGTCGGACTTTTTAGTTTAACAAATCTCTGCTATTGAAATAAAGCGGCAAGTCAATGTCAGCTTAGTAAACTGCATCACGTGAAGTCAACAGGACATTAAGGTTCGCTTGATGACTTTCAAATATTGTCTTCTGCTAATCTCAGCAGTGAATTGCTGATTCATGAGACATTAGTAATTAACGATCTCAGTCCTATACTGTACAATAATGTGACATCTGGCCCATTTCATTTTTTTAATTTTTATTTGCCCCTTGTTAATTATTACCACATTCCTACTATTTTTTGGTTATGCCTGCATTTACATTCGTATAGTGTTACCATAAGATGACTAATTTTCTTTACTCCTCGATAAATAATTTTCTTCCACTTGGTGGCATCCTGTTAACAACTATTTCTTACTTGTCTGGAAATGTCAACAGTTAAGTTAATAAAGTTAAGAAACTTTATTTTAGTTTAAGCAAAGGAAAATATCGGTATGTCTCTTTCTTTGAAGATTCTCAGCCCGTCTGTTATTTTTATAGGCAAGTTACGTTTTCCGCCTGATATCTCACTTGTTACAATATAATGTCTAACTGACTTAAACTGCTCGTTGACAATTCACGAAATACTGCTATTCTGTAATCATGTACTACAAATGAGTACATACTTCCTCTTTTTGATTTTAATTGTAACATGTTGTTATTGATGATCGACAATAGAAATGAATTAGCAAATGGTAATAGTGAAAGAGATTTTAATAATAAATAATGGTAACGTTAATTGTAGGTTGCAGTGATGCCTATGGGGATCATAACTATAAGAAGAATGACGGACATTATGATGTTATGTTTTATAAGAAATGATGGCTTTGAAGATGATAATTAAAGCGGGTAGTATTAGCTATGATAATATTTATTAGACGCAGTAATGATGGTCTTGACGGATTGTGTCAATGATGGATATCTCCAAAGAAATGAAACAGGTTACGATGGTCGTGATGATGATGATGATAATGATAAGTGGTGATGTTGGTCTTGAGAATGGTTATTACAGATGACAATTATAATCATCGTGATCGCAATGAAAGATGGCTACCACCTCTTAAAACAGGGGGTGATGAGATACAATCAAAGGTTTCGGGGGGTACTTCCCTATCAATCATCAAAGTAGATTTTGCCATTTCAGACATTAATATTCGACACTGGACCCTCTTTTCTTTCTTTCTTTCTTAGTGTAGCGTTTTCTTTATTCGTTCCCTGAGAAACATTACTTGACAAAGAAATGGAGAGATTACTGCCCGTTAAACCTCCCCTAGTGGCACTGCCATTGTGTAAGTGGTAGCGATTGCCACAATGATGTTAGTAAGTAACAATTAAGGCTATTGTAATGGTACTCAAAGGAATAATGATGACAACGGTAAACGGTAGTAATAGCTTTAATGCCTTAGATAATATTGCTGTAAGTAATGATGATTACGACATTACCATATAGGCTAGGCTCTTCATTGAGTATAAGGAATTTATGGAACTTATACTTGAGACTTGAAGGATATCAACAACCCTTACGTCGGTATTTCTTATGCGTGCACAATAATAGGGTATGGAGAGATGTCAACTTTCTTCTGCTAAGTTCTCAAGTTACTTTAGGTATGCCAACTTCTTTCTCTTAAGCTACCTTATAGAGAGGTCCACTTTTTTCCGCAAAATTCACAAGCTACTATTGGCATGCCCACTTTTTTCTTCAAAATTGATGAGCTACTTCATGTACGTCCACTTTTTTCTGCTAAATTTACAAGCACCTTGAGATGTCCGTAGAACCAATTTTGGCTGTAGTAAGTGTCCTTGCTTCACTCAGACAATAACAAGCTCACTTGTATACCAGAAATTACTGATTAAGCACCCATGCTCAAATAAGGGCCCAGTTTGGCAAAAATATTTCTCACAATTGCCCAGGTCCAAATAACCATCCAGGTACAAATAAGTGGGCACCCAGGTCTGAATAAGCTCCCAGTATATATTGGATGGGTGAAAAGGAAACAAAACCTTTTGAATTTTCTTTGACTTTCGACCTCAAAAACGCTTACATTCTCTCACAAATAGATTGTCTCATTGATGTTATGTTTCAATCTATTCTATGGAAAGGTCATGAATGTTTAGATATATATCTGCTTTTCCTTTCTTTCAAAAGCTCCCAGTCTGATTAAGCACCCACCCGAAAACTTTTGTTTTTAACTAAGTGCCCAGGGCACTTAAATGGTCATTTACGGTATTGCATGTGCAGAAAGGCTGTCATGACCAAAACAATGCAACAGTTATTCGTGGCACCTATTTCAGGAAGAAAGAGGTTGAAAACAAGGAGCAGCTCAGTACTTTTATACATACCTGAAAAGCTCCAATTAATCTCTCAATAAATTTTCCAGGCTCTAAATAACCTGGAATGATATCCACAGGCACACCAGATGAATTGATTAGGTATGTAGCTGGTACAAGCAGCACAGGATCTTATCCTTGTCAAAGAAAGTTTCACTGCAGTAGTAAAATATTTTTATCACACATATCACACACATTGTACACTACAAATGTTTACCACAACATAGAATAATAATAGTGTTGCAATCTATTTGCTACACCAAGTTTACCTTATTTTTGGATACATGTAATATGGATTTTCCTCAAAATACTTCCAAACCTTACTTCTGAAATTCAAATTGTATATATAATGACCATGGCACAGTGGTAGAGTAATATCAAAAAATTATGGGTTGCCTACAAATCCATGAGAATGTTACCCCACAATACACATATTACACTCTTTCTTGTACATTCAGATAATGGCATATATCCAGTGATCGGTTTGATGTTGGAGGGGCAAGGGGTTGGGGTGGCGGTTGAGCAGCTTCTGCTGAAAATAGAGACCACAGCAGTGAAGACAATGGAGATATTTTAAAGCATAAGGCTACTGTTATGAAGGTGGGCCCAAATGGCTACCTTAAAAACAAGTGATGAGAATATGTTAGCAGCCAGATGTTATGTAAGTTAAAACAAAATAGACAACTATCGTAAAGTAAAACTCTTATCCTTCTTTCAGCAATTCCCTAACTCATCTCAATGATCTCTGTTCCAAAAGAGCAACAGGTTTCGCCCCCTGTGGATTTATTGATTGCTCATTTGACAAGTTGGCGCGGCAACCTTGAAAACAGCAAACAATAATGGCTGACATCAAAACATGGAGTTGAGTAGAGAAGAACGTGGTTAGGGCAAATATAAAAGGTCACTGGACCTAGTAAGCAGGAGAAATTAAATTTTCACGGTTTAAAGAAACCTTAAGCCCCAGTTCAGCAGCGTAGATTTGCACCATGATAGTTTTTCGCTCACAAGAATTTCCCCTCGCTGGGACTTGACTTTGTCATCATTTGTTGTCGAAGTTACGATTGGTGGGTCTTCAGTATGCTGTAGGGACATGTGTAAGTCCTGATGAACTCTGAAAGTATTGTAACGCGTCTGGAGATTGGATTTCCCGATAGAATAAATACCAAGATATGTGTGTTTTACTTCGCAACTTAATAAGAATAGATATGTACTGGTAAGTCTAAAACGTTGGACTTGAATTCATACCCTACCAAAGCCCAGGATGGATGGCCAAAAGATGTTTTCAGATATCATGACGGCAAAAAGTCTATTACCAGCGGACGAGGTAAAGAGACAGAGGACAAAGAGTGCTAAGAGGTCCAAGTTACCGCCCCCCAGATCAAAAGAAATGGTGAGTGTAACATTTAACATTTTCACGTTGCTTAGCTTCAGTTCAGATCTACTAAGACCCCCCCCCCCACTCCCCCAAGCAAGTAAGAATCTTGACGTCATGTAATTAGTGTATTTCGTTAGTTGAAAATAATTGATATAATTTAAAGTATATGTAATGGTACATTATTGTATACATTTACAGATCATGAAATTTCTCTGCATAGTTGGAGGCGTAAATGTATTTGCTAATGTAAACATTGTTCCGTGAAATAAAAGCCTTTATGATAAGATACTCCTGTTTAATAGTTTTCATGCATGATGTAATTTATCCCATTTTCTGGGCTAAGTACTAAAGCTTGTGGCCTGACATATTTGCCCCATCGTGACAATAGTCCAACATACCCAGAGACCAGTATTATGAAAATATGGGACATGGGATATCATAGATGGGGATTTTGAGCCTTTGAGCTTATATAAAAGCCTTGGGCAGGGTATGAATTTAGCTCCAGTCTAGGAAGTAATTGACTGGGAATGAGTAATCATCCGCCAGTTTATTAAATTTTATAAGTTTTGTACAATAAAATATGAAAAACCAAATATATAAGCCTTGTGAATTTGGGTTGATGTCCCTTGACATTGATAGGTTTGGACAGATATGATCCATATCAAGTGTAGGTTGGACTGAAGATCAGACATCATTTTAATAATACTTTTGCTTCAACACTCTTGATTCAGGGGAAAGCAGATGGTACCTCTATACATGGAGTTGTTTATTATACCAGCCCACAGCCACCACCTGAGGGACCATTCAAGACAGCTATTATACCAGCCATCAATACTGCAAGAACACTGCAATTATCAGAAAGACCTGCCAAGCCCAAACCTGTGGTGAAAGGCACTGAGTCAAAGAAGAAAGCAAAAAAGAAAACAAGAGCTACTCAGTAAGTACACATTTTTAGTATTAGAAGTAAAGTCGGGTTAGCGTTTGTAGCAATCTGTGCTGCCATTTTTCCGTTGCAATTTAGTACATAATATACGTTATCCAAGCGAGATAAGCCATCAATTTTTATTTAGTAAACAGATAAATAGACGATGAAAAGAACAAATTTGCCAATCAAGTTTTCTATTCTTTTTTTTAACTTGATACAGTTCTTTACATGGCCTTAGGTGAAGTCCGACTGTACTTTTCTTCTTTCGGTACACCTAGATTTGGTGCAACTTTATTTGCAATCTCTTTGTACATTCTCAACTTTAACTCGATTCAATAACGGTAAAAAAAGAAGACAGGGCTCAACTATGTTTGACCTTGCATGAGAGTAAGGTAGCCGTTTTAAAGAGACAGATGGTAAAATCAGTAACTTTTTATTTTAATGTATTGAAAGAGCCGCTGCAGACCCAACGACTTGATGAGGTCGCTGAGAAAACGGACCTGATACTTTTTCTTCAGCACTAATCTCATGCTAAGCACTATATAACTATGTTTTGAACTTCTAAGCTCCAAACGGAGAAACAGGTGTTAGTAACAAAGAATTTTAATCTGTGTTTGAGAAACGTACGGCTGTTGAGTTTTGTTCCTCCGAACCGCATGGATGTGTTGAAGTGTGGAAATTCGAAAGAGTTAATGACGCTCCATGGTTGCGGAGAAACTACTAACAGACGGAGTTCATGAATATGATTCAAAGTTTATAATGGGTAGTCTAAGAAATTAGGTTTGCTATTCCGTAAGGAAACATGGAATAGTACGATATATCAGTACTTTGAAGGGAAGTTATAGAAAAGCTAAGAAAATGCACTTCTATTCTCAAGTATTATAATTATTAGCGGTTTTGAATACGATATACATATATTAAAACAGATGCTATTGGTTCCTTGGCTTAAAAACTCTATGAAACAAGGTAGAAGTTATTTTATACAAATAAGAAGTTGCAGCAAAGAATAATCAAGTTACATTAGGTACCTCATCCAGCGATGTTCATAAAACCTGAACCATTTTTCGATACTGAATAGTATCGAAAGTGCAGGCTATTTCTTCTTTTCTTCTCTCTCATTGCTATACAAACATATATATATATATATGGATAATTTATCAATGAGCTACACCTACCAGTTTATCAGATACATATAATATTTATAGAGAAAAACTTCATATAAACATGAAGTTTTTCTCTATGAATATTATATATATGTATATATATATACATATATATATTCAGCAGAAACATTGCAATTATGTATAATTCTTAAAGTGCGCAGCATTACCACAATAGCTTGCAATTTAAGGGCGCTGACCGGATTGGAACCCACGACCTCGTGATTACTAAACCAACGCCTCGCTCAAAAAGCTAAGGCGGAGATTAGTTATATATATATATATATATATATATATATAGATAGATATAGATATATATATCTCTCTATATATAGATATTCTCAGCAGACACATTGCAATTATATATGATTCTCAAAGAGTGGAGCGTTACCACAATAGCTTGCAATTTAACGGCGCTGACCGTATTCGAACCCGGGACCTCATGATTACTAAACCAACTATCTGAAAACACTTGAATAACTTCCCATGCCACATTTGACCCTGAAACAGTTGCTAATTAGTCAATTAGTACGATTGTTGTCCTCATGTGTGTCATCCTTATTTAAGACTTTCACGAAACTGGGACTGGAGTTCAGACCCCCCGTTTATTTGAACCCCCCGTTTATTAACTTAAGACCATAATGATGACCCCTCCGCCCCAGTTTATTCAGAGCCCCTGTTTATTCGGCGCTCCAGAGTAACTATACTTGACCACTTTTCAAATTATTGTGACCTAAATGCCGTGAACAAATTAATATTTTCTCCAACTATACAAACTAAACTAGCTATCATTTTTTATAATGGTATGAACAAGATAGTGTTTTTTATAGTTTTAGTTTATCTGCGACAATCCATGGCCTTTGGCTTAGCAAATTTCTTTTTCATCTTTTTTAAGGTAGGCCCTTGAGCATTGGCAACTGATGGAGATTCATCAAGACTGAGTTCTTCAAATTCTATCAGTTTGGGCCCTGAAATAAATACCAACTAACTCTAGTCAAGATTTCGGGATGAGTTTAGGACATTGCTATGATACTTTGGTGGTAACAAGTCTACAAACCTTTTTGGATAGTAACAGTTGTTACTAGTGTAGAACGATAATATAGCTTGTTCCATACAATTTTCCTTGATATCTTAAACGCAAAATTGTCATCGAGAAGAAAGGATCTGCAATGTCAGTATAGATAAGACACTAGGGAAAGAAAAAATGTGTCACCACCGGGGAATAAACCCGTGACTGCTTTTCTTAAGTTTCAATGTGCTTTGGACAGATAAACGAGCTGTATGGCAGTCCTTTCTTGGTCAAGTGACATGGCGCAGAGAGGCTGGTCTCCAATTGCATTGAGATGGGTGTCGATGTCCGCCAGTGGATGTCTGGTAACTAATGTGCTAACTAGAGAAATAAATGTATGTTAACATTTGAGGTCACCTAGCTCAGTTGGTAGAGCACACGCCGAGCTAGCATGGGCCACGAGTTCGATCCCCTTTGGTGACATATTTTCTATTTCTCTAGTGTTCTTTTCAAAAGAAACATTTCAAACCCTCTCTTCTTGATGATACTTCTCTAACTTTAATGGTCTTTAGATTGATGATTGGTCGGAGGGCAGTTTTTCCTTGGTCAAGTCACGTGGCGCAGAGAGGCTGGTCTCCAACTGCGTTGAGCTGGATGTCAATGTCTACCGGTACGGTGGATGATTGGGAGCTAATGTGGTGACTAGAGAAATAGAGTATGTTAACATCGAAGGTGACCTAGCTCCGTTGATAGAACGCAGGCTGAGCTAGCATGGGTTACTGGTTCATGTCCCAATGGTGACATATTTACTATTTCTTTGGTGTCTTTTATGTACTAAAGACATTTGTAGCACCTTCCAGTTTCCACTTGCCAGATAATGCGAGAAGTATCTTTAGAAACGAAGATTATGAAAGACTGCAACTCTGTATATGATAAAATCAATCATTCTTGTGTAATTAAAATTAACATTTCAGGCCATAATTTTAAAAATAAAGCAAGTATCTAAAAACTGAAGACAGTCGGAAAGGCGTAGGTCCGCCTTATCAATCTATCTTTCTTTCCATCTTTTTATCTGTTTGCCTAATTATCTATCTATCTATCTATCTATCTATCTATCTACCTAGCTAAAAGATAGTCTTCTTTTCCATTTAGAACATATGCTTTTAGAGCTTAATTAGAAGTGCCTTTCTGATCCTATTCTGATGTATGGAAGCAACACTGATGGATCTTCTCAGGAAAGCAGAAAGCTCAGGCTGCCATTGCTGGCGAGGATTCAGATTTACGTCTAATATGCTCACCCTATTTTTTCACTGTTTATTTTCTCGAATATTGATCCACTCACGAAGGTTAGGGGGCAAGGGCGGGCGCCGCCCTCCTGAGAGAATTCACAAGCGTATTCCGCGCCACCTAACATCCTGATCGGCATATGTATTTTTCACATTAGTATATTATGATGCCTCGGAAACAAAAAAACGTAGGGCCTATGGGATGACTATGGGGAGACTCTTGCTCGTATGTCCATACGTATGTGCGTTGAAAATTCCTTTAAAATGCCTTCCGTGAGATATAACTTTAGAACTGCACAAAAATTCTGTCTTTTGGCCTTGATGAACAAACTTTTCTCAAGTTTTAGTGCCAATTTACTTGTCTCAGCTAGAATTTAGACTATACAATGCCACTTTCAGTTGAATATGCCCACCTCTGACATTTTTGTATTGATGTATAACCAAATGTAATTTAAAATTGAATGGATGCTATTTTTAGGATTATTTCCAGAGAAAGATGAAACTTATGACCAGCCCCCCATTCATATTTTGGAAATCCAAACCACCTCACCTCTCTTACCGGGCCAGCTTCGTGAGCGTATTGATCTATGGCTATTGGATCTAGAAAAGGCAGTAGAATTCTTTAGTTGTTTGTATGCAATGACTTATGCTTACGTTTTTCTGACGACTCCAAGGTAAGGCCGGTGAGTCAAATTACAGCAGATTTATGCAACTACTTATGTTTGTCATGTCAACTGCTGTCTTGCCACCAGCATAGGAAAACATTTCTTTAAAACATCAAAGTTTGTTATACTTTTTGTGTTAACAATTACACAATAAATAAAAAATATAATTATCTTTGTTTAAGCTACCTGTCTGTCATTAATGTCACGAAAGCAAATGCTTTGTATTCAAGTAATGCGTTTGACAATGAGGAAGCAACTGCAGACTGTGTAGATGTTGATCAGATTTCTAGAACGGGCAGGGACGACTAAACGATGAGAGTGGATGATTTTTGTTCAGCAAGTACAATTGGGACTCACTGATTGTATTATGTTAACATTTTGTCAAAAGAATAAACTGCAAGTCGATGTCCATTTAAACTTTTAAATACCTTTACAAACGAGTTAAAAATAATCTTCCAAGGACTCACGAAGTGTATGTAAAATGCAAAGAAATATCATTAAATAGTTGGGTTCTACGTCAAAGCACGTAGGGGATGGTGGTCTCCCTGTTGTTATTTAACTTAAACTATCCACCTCCACTTGCAAAGATATGAAGTTATACAATTATAAAGTTTGGTAAAATGTTTCCCTTCCTTTAATTGTTTTCTACCTATCTTCGAAGCCCGAAGATGCTATTTACTTTTCTTAGAGCTAAACTTTAAAATCTACTATGAGTAAGAATATTAAGGGCAGCTTTCTCTTTCTACAAAAACCATATTTACATGATGAATTTAATTTGTACCGTAAATGTCTACTGTTAGACGTTTAAAAACTCCCAACAGGCGTACAAGTCTACATAATTGCTTGAAGACTTATCTCTGAAGTAGTTGTTATTTATTAATCTTTTCCTAACCGTTATTTGTAGGTCGTCCTACTCTAGACAATGTGCAAGACTTGTCCCTATTCTCTGGAACATTACTTTTTATGCTAGGAATATTCTTTGTCGAATAGAGACAGACAAATTGTGTTCTGTTCTGTTTTCATATGATGCCTGTATTGAACCATCAGTGATGTGTTTGTCTTCAATTTTCTTCTTTTTGTAGCTTTGGAAATAAAAAGACTGAAAGTAGGGGCATCTCGTAAATTCATAGAAAGTAACAACCTAGGAACATTGGCGATTCCACTTTCCTGCACTATTTGGGCAACAGGGGAAATATCACAACGTCAAAGTTCTGAGGCCAGAGAGGAAGTTTTGCCCATAAAGGTATGTTATATGTCAATACCGAATTTACTAGTTTTTGTTCTCTTGGAGCTCCTTGGAAAGTTTATTCTAACTTTCCATTCCCTGAGCATTGAGCGACAGCAAGTTTGGATGCTACTTCTTCCAGTCTTCTATTCTAGGATTCTGTTTGATACAACTTTCGAGACATATGAGAAGAGCGGAGTTGTTGTCTCATTGATCCTTTGTCTTCTTTCCTCTTACAGGGACCAAGCACTTTGCCTAAAGCTTTGGTTGAGTAAGTTGGTTGTACCTATTTATATTATGCTTATAAACTGAAACTTGTCTTTGTTGGCATATAAGTGTTGGAGCTTGTTATCCTTTAGAAGCTATTTAGTTTCGTTTGAGCTCTTTAAAACAGGAAATTAACATATGAACACCGTAACAAAGAGTTCATAACTATGTTTCAGGTCTTATTCCATTGGTTTGTGTTCTTTAGTTTAGTTTCTTTTAAGCAACTTTGTGTGGTTCATATTCAAAAAATATGTCTGGGTATCATATTTGACTATTGCTGACCATGCTTGCATAATACTCAAACATTATACTGCATTAAAACATAGATCCTTTAACCCAAAATGCATTAGTTAAGTAAAATACATTGTGCAAAATACTTGAATGGAGTATTGGGTAAATGACCACTACAATATATGTATCAAAACAAAATGAGTACAATAGAAAGTTAATTAAGTCTTGCTGCTACAACTTACATACCATACATAGGGGTTTTGTGTAAGTTCAAATATATTTATTGCACTCCCGCCAGTTAAAACTGTTTAAAGAACAGTTGTAAAAGTATTTTCTGAGATGAATGTGTGTGGACCAAAGTAGAAACAATACAGCAGCTTAATGGGTAATGGACAGAAGAATCCAAACAAATACCATACATATATATATAAATATATATATATATATATATAATTCATATATATATATATATAATATTTATATATATGTAATATAATAATATGTATTAATCAACAATTGAGAACAAATTAAAATATGACAAGTAACCCTTCTTCAGTAGGTCTGCTCGATTGTTTATTTCATTTAGTAGTTTTTCCTTCTCCTGAAAAGTAAAGAAAACAGTATAATGTATGAGACTGTTGGAAGAAGTAAATACGAAGGTTGTAACTCTGTATACTGTTTTTTGAATAAAAGGTGAATAGTCCACCGACAAGTTATGATAAGTTAAACGCCTGATGTGGAAACTGTATTGACAACGTTTCGTCTAACAGACTTCGTCAGGTCACCGAGGAAAACTTCAGTAGTGACCTGAAGAAGTCTGTTAGACGAAACGTTGTCAATAAAGTTTCTACACTTAGCGTTTTACTTATCATACTGCTTTTTGTAAATGAGAACTTGAGCTAACTCATTTGTATTATCAGCTACAACATGGCACAACCAAAACCACGCGCATACATCGTGCGCTTATAGGTTTCAAACAGACTATTGGGCGGGCTTATACACACGGGAGAAATATAGCACTAAAGACCAGACGGGCTCAATGCAGATGTAACACTTGGTAGTTGTGAGTCAACGAGTCGGCAACTGAATACCCGCTTACGGTAGTCTTGTTAAAACCCCACCCCTTATTCAAAAGGGAATGAAAATGTCTACAACAATCGCACGAGGGACCATATATTTATGACATGGACACGAGGCGGTGAAATTTCATGTAAACACAAACTCAAGGAATACAATGGTGCTGTTAGAAAAGTACATTGAATATATGAAAAGTTGGTTTGTGGTGAAAAAGTTTTATATTGCGTTGAGTAACGGATTCATTCTGCCAAACGTTTTTGCCATACACTGATCACAGCAATCGTATGGAGTGAGTTGAGAAAGCTTTTACGATGAATTTGTAGGAAACGAGAAGACCAAAACGCCTTTTTCAGTAACATGAGTGGCTGTTATTTTCTACGACGTGTTTTGGTCTTCTCGTTTCCTACAAATTCATCGTAAAAGCTTTCTCACTTCACTACATACGATTGCTGCGATCAGTGTATGGCGCAAACGTTTAGCAGAATTAATCCGTTACTCAACGCACTATTCACATTGAATATAGTTATCAACACAGAAGACTCTCGTTTACACTGCTTCTTTGTCTTAACATCTATAAGCGCGTGGGCTCATACAAAAGGGACTTCTCAATTTATTCACTTTTTCAGTAAGATTCCAGTGGGCCAATACAGGGGGTACCTTATACTAGGGGTTTCCCGGTATAAGGAGAACCTCACTCTTCATATTGTTCTTTCGTTATCCATATTGATACACAAACTAATAGCATAAGTGTTTCTTTACCAAGTAATTTTAAAGGTGGTAAACTATAAATTGGGGCATTTAAATCATGCCACAATCACTCAAAATACAGAACATGCTACAAACGAAGGAACTGTCATCGCTACTCAAGCTAAGGACAGGGTAGTTGCCATACTTTTAACATGTTTTGACAGAATCAGTTTTTGGCAAGCAACAACGACATGTTTGTCCAAAAACACTTGGTTAAACGTGTTCAACGTACTTCTTTCAGCATGGAATGATTATCTAGCAATGCCCTTTTCTGTTCTTCTAGTGATGATTGCTCTGCTTGCAAAGCTTCCTCGGGAAACATGGGAAAAATTAAAAAGATTGGAATATTGTAAGTCTTAAGTTTATTAGATCTGAACATAAAGGACTTAATTCCTTTATCTGTTAGGTAATACCACTTAGGCTGTAATTGTTGCTGTAAGGGCAAGGGCAAGGGCAAGGGTAATAAAGCAGGCGTAAAAACTGGAAAGAACTAAGTTAAGATATCTCAAAAAATTCATATCAACCCACTGGTTACGCTGTCATAGTGAAATTTCCGCTACAGCTGTATTGAACGTATGACAAAAAGCTTAGACAGTCTGGCAAAACGTCTATGTCATGTTTAAACTTGCATTATGAATTTAAATGTCTCTTACCCAAATACTTAATTTGGCTTCATCAAGTTTACCCGCGAACGTTTTACAAGTGAGGAGCGATCATACAAATAGTTGCTTATTTTAAAACTCGTACTTTTCAACATATTTCTGAAGCATAGTAAACACAAGCACTTGACTCTTTTGAGTGTGTCTACCGACTTTCAGACGTCGGGTTGCCGCAACCCCTACCGTTCATATGTTACAATTTAACAGCCACAGCCATCTTTCACAGAAGGCTCATAAGCAATCGACATCGCTGGCATAGCAATAAAAAGCGCCAGTTTCTGAAACAGGTTTCCAAGCATTAAGTACCTAAAGTATAACTATGTAAATACCTGCATCTAGTATAGAAGGGACCACCTCTGACTCAACTGTATTTGTTAGTACTGAGTACTGAGTAGTGCTGTACATTATCGATAAATCGTTAGAAATTTTGACGATTAATCGATTAACTACTACGCCCATCGTTGCAGGGATCAGTGGGGTCTGGTTCCCAACTGGGGGATGTACACTTCTCCTCTGTGAACAAAGGTCACATTCAAATTTACTAACTGTTGACAGGTATGTTTTTGACGTATGATGTCTAATTTCCCGAGTGGCAGTTTCTCATGAACCTCCAATTTCAAAACATTTATGAGAGTACACACGCACCCCTTGTTACTGAACCCCCTAAAATTTGATCAAACAAGAGTGGGTACTTTTGAAAAGATAGGATTTGTCAGTACCAAATACATATTACCAGTACATCTCAGGTGGGATATCACAAACATTTCAAACCCGCAGTGCCAAATAGGCCATCAAGTACCCTGTGGGGTTTAGTTAAAACCCTACCCCCATCAATCAAACTAGTAGATTTACTTTCGAGAAAACCCTTTGCAAGTCCTACAGCGTGGTCAAAACGTCTCGACCGCTGTAGCTTAACAATGCCCCAACTCGAATGTTCACTACTCACTTGAAGCTGAGGCAACTCAACAATGCACCGGATTATTGCCGATTAGTTTGGAATCAAGTTGACTCAAAAAGGAACCGGTTACTCAGGAATTTTAACGGTGAATCGCTCTGAAACGGTTAACCGGTCTATTTACTCATCCTTTGGTGTGACTCAAATGTGCCGACTCTTTCTTATCCCGGTTTTTATAACGATTCTTCGGTATGAGTAATAAGAGTCGACTCTTTATTAAGAACAACAATTCTTCAGTATGAGTAATATGAGTCGACTCTTTCTTAAGAACAACAATTCTTCAGTATGAGTAACCCCCCTATAAATATCTGATAACCCAACTAAATCAAAAAATAACTGTCACAATTCTCTTATTCACCTTTTACTTATTCATGGAAATTTGCTGAGATTAATTCAACTTGGGATTGCCCTGTTATCACAGTTAGATGGCCAGAAATATGTGATGTCAAGCAGCTTTTAATCAAGACTTCACAATTTAACCATGCCTTACATATTGAAAAGAAAAACAATAATATCAACCAATAGTCACATACATACAACAGGAAAATCAATCATTGTAAACATTAGGGTAGAAAGAACACTGACAAAATATGGGTAGAAATGCCAAGAAGAAAACTTTAATTTTGACAATTTTTCAGTTGTTTTTCAAGACTTTATCACATTGTTTTTTACAAAAGAGGTCACAATTCTCATAAGCACTGTTAGCATTGGGACTTCCAGTGTACAAAGACTTGAAGAAGTCCCAAGGGAGATGAAACATTAAAACTGTAGTTTCCTTCTTGATGTCTTATCCACAGAAGATCAATCAACCAAATTGACACAGTGAAGATTCATTTTCTGTATACCTGCAGCTTGTGACTCTTGATGGCACCTTGTGCTTAGATACTGACTTTTGATCAGGAGACCATAGCCCTAGGTTTGGAAAAAGTTAATTTTAATAACAATTACAAATAATTAATGACAAGGAAATGATGAAACAAGAAAGGCAAAATAATTGCAATGAAAATTATGTGAAATGCATGTCTCTTTGCCATGAATGATCTATAACTTGCAACAGGACAATATCAGGTTCAAATTCTTCTGGAAGGGGGAAGTCACAAAATTATTGGCATTATAGCCCCAAAGTAACACTTGCACGAGCGATGTACAAGGTATGTGAATACTAATAGAGTGAATGAGGTTTTATGAAGGATTTTAAGAAGGGTTCAGTCTTAAAGATTTAGGAATAAAGAAGGCCTTATAAGAATATAATAAGTACTATACTTTGAAAGATGATTAAACTACCTTCTAATGCTATTTCTGAAGGAATTTAGATCATTTCTTATAATTTGACGGCAACTTCACCTCTGTGTATAAGACAATAAAATTGGGAATTCAAACTAAAAAGTATTGTATATGAACTATCTGTTCAGAAAGCGTAGCATGCCAAAGATCCATGAACAGATGACACACGGAAGTATGATTCTTCCACAGTCAATCTCCAACTCAATATAACTCTCCAGTTACAACTTACAAGGCTATATATCTAATTATATGTGTTTCTTAATATTATGTAGATTAAAATTACTCAATATATAATTTATTCATGACAATTTATGTACACAAGTGGGCTGATTATTGTGATTACATTCATGATGTTAACAAGTAAACATACACATTGCAGCATTGTGGCAATACTACAAAAAGCAAGGAAGTTAAATGTATACGTTGATATTTTACAATTCACTCGTGTCTCACACTTCAAACTCATTCAACTACATACAACTTTGTTGTATATAGATTAAGATGAAGATGTAAAATTGTTAAAGGACTTTAAGCTACAGAATTTGACAACACCCACTTACCAAAGTCACTTGAAGTACAGCTTGCAAGTTGTTGTGTAACTCAGTTTGTTTTGGTCGATTCATGCGAGCTCAACCTCGTTTTGAGACAGGATTGCGCAATTGTGATAAAGGTCCATTTGGTCTAAGCTCAAAGTATTTGGAAACCGGATCCTAAAATAACAGGAATCATTATGAAAGCAAAGTCTTTTGAACCTTTCAATGGCATTCCGGCCAACTTTAAATATAGGGTTTTTTTGTTTTAAAGTAGTAATATTAACCCTTAGATGTTATCCTTTTGCATTTTATATTTTTTGGTGTATTACACAATAGTTTTTTTTCATATATTGTAATTTTGACGGTTTTTGTAAATGGCAAAATAAATACACATATACATACACCTAAAAATATACAGGACTGCAGTCGGAAGAACTGTTGGCATAGAGAGCTAATTGCAAATGTGGAATAAACATATTAGGACCAATGTTCTACAAAAGTCGTTGTAATAGAAGAAATCCTTATAACGAATCCACGATGTCATCGTCCGTTATGTAATCGTCGACATCAGAGTGCAACAACCCGTTTGTTTGGCTACTAGGGTGTTAGTCAATTGGTCCAATTAACTAAGCTGAATTACCCAAGCTGAGTTACATACTCCACGATTTCAGTAATTGGTCGACTGATTACCGACACGACAACAGCAGTAGTTACGCACTCCTTCCGCTTAGGTAATCTCAACCCTGAGAACGACTATCATCGTTTTTCTCTACAACGAAAAGGAATTTGACAATATTAACAAAGAGGCAAAAATTTTATGGAAATGTGTCCCTCTAACGCCTCCTTTGGTAACAGGTTCGATTGAAAGTGTTTGAATGCTATTTCACGTTTGCCTCCGAACACTACAGTAATCTGCTATTTATCTACGCTATTGAAAACTGTTGTTAAAGTCGTTTCAACTGAGTGAGGTTACACAAGGGATAGACCAACCAAAACTGCTCTTTTGGGTTAATTTTGCAGTGACTTATCGAAATAATGCCTTTGCTTTGTCTTCAAAATGCGGCAGTTCTCCTTATGGATGGCGAAGTAAACAGCAGTACAGTACACAAACGCTTCTCATTTTGTTTCTCAATAGGCTTAAAATGTTTTTTTGGAGGTGACGATGTCAACAACTTTTCATTATAATAGGTGCATGCTTTCTCATAATTAAAGTTAGTTAGCTATTATAGCATTAGCCATAATCATCAACATTTTGAAAGATTCCAAAGAGTACAAAGCAGGTTTTTAAATGTCAGATAAAAATACAAAGGTCTATTGGACTTGTACATCAAAAGCAAGGGCGTGAATTTATCCCGAAGTGACGAAAGATCGTTCTCCCCTGCTAACAGTTGAGGGAAACTCGTAATCGGTCTGAAAGTCGACGGCATAACTTTCAATTTGAAAATCCCTATTTCTTCGTAGGGGCAATGGAGAAAGTACGTACTGCAAGCTTGGAAGAGGAGGCTGTACGTAGAAAGTGAACGAAAACGAAACAGGGAAAAGGGGATACACAAGGTCAAGCGAGCGCACGTCTCAAACACGAGTTTTAGTGGTCTTCAAATTCCTTTCGGTTGTATCCAAAATACAAGTACGATGCAGCAAATGATTTATTTCTCAGGTTAAACATCTTGTAATTTTCGATTCCTTTCTTTGTTTCTTTGTTTATGATTATGACGCCAGGTTCTGATGAGAGTCATACGAAAAAAGCTTTTCAACCTAATAACGATGAGTCGTCTTTCCAGAGCAATCTTTGGATTTTGTACCACAAACAATCTATTTAAATTGTACTTTAGATAACTGAATATCCAATGTAAATCAACTAGAGAGAGTGGTGTCATTTTATAGCACATATACACGTATAATGTCAAGGGTGCTCCTTCACAGAATCACTACTTACCATTACATAGAAGTGTCTAAATAACTTCAATTTTGCTAAGCTGATGGCGGCTGAGGATAGAAGAAACAAGACTACACGTTAGATTGGTACGGCACCCTTACAGATCAAAATAATTAAAAAGTGAACAAAGAAAATACTCCAATTATCAAATCAAAACGTCTTCCTTTATGTTCATTGACTTTTCGTACAACGTTAAGGCCAACTAGTTGAACACACAACACTACGGGATAATAGTGTTACAGAAATAATGTAACATCACGTAGTCAATCACTTATTTTTACTTTTTGGGATCTAGGGGGGCAGTAATCTTGTAAGTGGCAAACAGCACAGCGGGAAACGTGTCACAAAGCCAGAATATAGGGTCCCCTTGTGTCTCCCGGTGGATTCCACCCTGCTTTTATGGACACTGTTTTTAAGATCTGCATGCTCTTTGTCAACTGAAACACAGCTTCTTTGAGGATCTGTAAGTACCCCGTCCATTATTCACGATCGCCCTTGGGGTAGCATTCCATTTCTAAACTCCAACAATTCCATATTTCTTGTATCATCCTTTTTCACCGAAACACAAAGGACTTTAATAAACATCATTCAATTATAACATCAATTATTAACGAAATTTGTGAAGGATTGAAAAGAAAGAAGTCTTAAATAATAGGGAGGGGCAAGATAAGACCAACAACCAGCACAATTTCAATTCTGCATTCCGTACGTAGAAACGAAACCCTCAGAGGATTTGCCTTCCCACATTCTCCTAATGGGCAATTGTTGACTTTGTAAACGCTTATTACTGATCATAGAAATTTTATGGGTTTCAAAAGTTAATCATCGTGTATTCAAAACAATGGTCAGATAGGAATTAGTATGAGGCTGTTACGAGTAAAGAATATTTTTGATATACTGCCTTCAACTGAGGCAACTTTGGGCTCTGCTCCGGCACTGACTACCCCAGCGCTTTCCACTTTTTGTTAAATTCAAACACGTACCTTTTCCGTCTGTTTTTGCCGCCTCCTGCAAATGCCTAATAGACCTACAAAATTAATGACATAAACATATTAACATATGATGTATGTTAATAAATGTTAATACAGGTAAAACAAAATAAAAACAAATAGTTAATAAATAAATAATGAAACGAAACTTGAACGTACAATTGAGTTCAAATCATGAAGTATTCATCTATCAAATAAACCCCATTGTCCATGGATGTTTATTAACTAACCTCTAGAGTAAACAAAAGTATTTTACCTACATCTTCAACAGCACTTATCGGTTTAAATTTGTTTTAAGAAGGGTATGTAATTTTTTAGGTACAAGATATAAAGCGATAGAAAGAGAGAGGATTGGGAGGAGTATCTTATTGGGTATTGGTTGAGAGATTTCCGTACTCATAATGTTAAATATTTGGTACGCCATACTACCTTGATAGAGAGTATATTTCCTGACATCTTCATTTTAACTGTATAGATTTAGAGCGAAAAAAATTGAAAAGGTTGAGAGGGTTATCTTCTTGGGTAACGGTAGAGAGACTACCGTACTCGTATTGTTAAATATTTGGTACGCCATACTGCCTTGATAGAGAGTATATTTCCTGATATCTTCATGTTAACATTATAGATATAAAGCGATAGAAACAGAGAGCGTTGAGAGGGGTATCTTCCTGGGTATTGGTAGAAAGATTTGCGTACTCATATTGTTAAATATTTAGTACGCCATACTTTACTTTGATACAGAGTATATTTCGTGATATTTCATTTTAAATTGATAGATTTAAAGCGATAGAAAGTAAAAGGGTTGAGAGGGTTGTCTTCTTGGGTATTGGTTTAGAGATAACCGTACTCATATTCTTAAATATTTAGTACGCCATACTCTTCTTTGATACAGAGTATATTTCCTGATGTCTTCATTTAACTATTATAGATATATAGCGATAGAAAGGGAGAGGGTTCAGAGGGGTATCTTCTTCGTTATTGGTAGAGCGATTCCCGTACTCATATTGTTAAATATTTTGTACGCCATACTCTAATTTGATACAGAGTATATTTCCTGATATCTTCATTTTAACATTATATATAAGAAGTGATGGAAAGAGGGAGGTTTCAGAGGGGTATCTTCTTGGGTATTGCTAGAGAGATTTCCGTACTCACATTGTTAAATATTTAGTACGCCATAATCTACTGTGATACAGAGTATATTTCCTAATATCTTCATTTTAACATTACATATCTGAAGTGATGGAAAGAGAGAGGGTTGAGAGGGTTATCTTCTTGGGTTTTGGTAGAGAGATTACCGTACTCATATTGTTAAATATTTAGTACGCCATAATCTACTGTGATACAGGGTACATTTCCTGATATCTTCATTTTAACATTACATATATGAAGTGATAGAAAGAGAGAGGGTTTAGACTGTTATCTTCTTGGGTTTTGGTAGAGAGATTACCGTCCTTATATTCTGAAATGTTTAGAACGCCACTCTCGTCTTTGATACAGAGTATATTTCCTGATATCTTCATCTTAACATTATAGATGTAAAGCGATAGAAAGAGAGAGGATTGGGAGGGGTATCTTCTTGGGTATTGGTAGAGAGATTTCCGTAATCATATTGTTAAATATTTAGTACGACATACTCTACTTTGATACAGAGTATGTTTCCTGACATCTTTATCTTAACATTATAGATATAAAGCAATAGAGTGATAGAGGGTTGGGATGGGTATCTTCTTAGGTATTGGTAGAGAGATTTCCGTACTCACATTGTTAAATATTTTGTACGCAATACTCTTCTTTGATACATAGTATATTTCCTGATATCTTCATCTTAACATAAAAGATATAAAGCGATAGAAAGAGAGATGGCTGAGGGGGGTATCTTCTTGGGTATTGGTAGAGAGATTTCCGTACTCACAAAACTGTTTAGCAGGACATGCAGACTATGTGATTGCCTGGCACCGTTGTTTGATCTTTAGGTATTACACTAGTTGTAAAGTTGGTATACAAAAGGATTAGTTAATACTGTCTATGACTTTAGTAAACTATGTTCATAGTATGAATTGAACACTTAAAGCCATTATAAAGGGGAAACTACGTGAAAAATTGTGTCTCCTATCATTCCCTGTGTAACTTTAAAACAATGGATAATAAGATCCCAATTCCTAGGCGTCAGCATTGCTATGCAACTAGCTGTGATTGCAGACATTTGCCTGACACGCAATAAGTTTAGTAGTTAGATGAAACAATGTAGAATTCCTTCAAACAAGTGAATAGTGGAAACAATTAAAAGACGAAATAAGTGTTCCTAACATAACTACAGCGAATAATACAATTACAGCTTAAGGGAGCGAACATTGTCTGTCCGAGTACACTGATGAGCAATTTAAGATACTGGGGAGAGCGCGATCGAAGCTTCATCTGTCTGTTTTGGAGGCTGTGCATATAGCTTTGCGCAAGCCTTCTCTTTGTAAGCAGAAGGATTTTGTATTTAGACTAGCTGTTTTTTGTTAAGGTTATCTGCGCTAAAATTTTGTACTTGTTTTCCGTGACGTCCATATTTTTCCACCATTCAAGTCTCACCTTTTGTAAATTTGGATCCTTTCAATGTGTACAAATTCTGTTGTAACGATGTATTATGTACCGATGTATTTAGTCTGAAGAGAAACGGCGAAAAGCTTCACTAACATGATGAGAGTTCTTTTTCGGAGTAATTTCAAATTACGGCTTACCATACAGTTTAAATGCTTAAATGGAAGTATTGGCATGTATACAGCTCAGCCTTAACTTTCTGAAATGGAAACTCACAATCCAGGCAAAATAAATGGAAGTCAAGCTCATTTAGTGTGGTGACAATAAAGAGTAAGTTTGTACAGTGGAACCTCACTAAGCGATCAACCCTTCGTTCTGAAGCTTTTACCTGATCTGCAGGCGAGGTCTTCACTTACTGAGTTAACCTTATGAACGCTTGGGTCAAGCCTAGTTGTAGCATTTATTAGTAGCTACTTATAGTTTTAGACTAGAAATAAATCAATTTGAATAATTATAGATCTAATTAAGAAATATCAAGCAGTAGATCTTTATTATTTGATAATTGTTGACGTGAATTATTCATACGATACCAGATTTTACAAATACAGTTATTATTCAAGTGGCAAAATTGCATTGTTGTTTCCAAAAGTCCATCTTTAAAAAGTCTGGTAAAAATCTCAGTTAAATGTTTTCATTAAAGGTTTTTTTAAGGCTTAGTTTAATGTTATTGGCATAGAAACACAACTGACTATGAGTAGTCTTGTGAGGTAGTCCATGGGTTATGTCCAATTGATCCTTCGGCAGGAGTGTCAATTTCCCCACTCTTGGGAAGAAGCATAGACTTAATATTATATACTAGAATGGAAATGAGGCTGCAAAGGATCCCAACAATTGAATTTAGCGCCAAACAATGGAGTTGTGGCAAAAAGCCAGAGATGACAAGGTTTACAGTGAAAAAATGACCGAAAAAGAAGTCGCAAGGTTAGCAGAAGGAGAACTCAAGCCTCAGCAATCTTCAGTAAATTTGAATGTCTTAACAGATCAATCGGCATACCAAGACTGATGTACAAGGATCAAACAAAATATTTGGAGGTGTGGAACCAGCCCTATTAAGTGGGGACATACTACCTGACATAGGCCTGTGTGATGGTGAGAGGCACCTTCCATTCATGAGGGTCATTGATGTCATTTTAAAGGAGTTGCAACAGTCTATTCATTGTAAAGCACATTGAGAGGCTGCCCTTTGGTACAACTCAAAGCCCTTTAATCCTTGCAGCACATCTTAAAGTTTAAAAGTCTAGCTTTCACAAAAGGTGTTGATACAACACTAATGAGTTTGCTGACAATATAAAAATCAATTATCAGTATTAGGTTCTCACCCACCCACTTTAGTGTTCCCCCTTGCTTGCTTTAGCTCTATACAACTACCGTTTAAAATAGCATCTATTGGTCTATTTCATCCTCTAATTTTATCTACAGAAATTATTCATAGTTCCTAAAATTGGGAACAGACACGTCATTAGCTAATACATGCTTAAGTCTCAGCAGGCAAGTAGTGTGGTCTTTACAGATGCTTTCTGAAATAACCGTTCCTGTTAATGCCTGGACTAATTCATGTTTTCTTGCATAGGACTGGCAACATTGTACTAAAACCCTGCGTGACCTTTTATCATTTAAATATTTCTTTTAAATGTATGTGCCATGTCACAGAATTCAGACATACCATTTTATTGTCAAAGCTTTTCTTGATCAGCCTCCCCCTTGCTCTATCCTCAATTGCCTCTATTATAGTTACATTTCAATCACCTTCTACCACATTAAATGTGCCTTACCAGTATTGTTTGTCATTTCCCATTATAATTTAATAATGATGTTTCATTTTTTGTCATGCACAGCACACCTCAATTTCTTTTCTTTGTAACCAATGCCATCTGCGGCATGCATCTCAAAAAAATTCTACTCCTGCCATTCTCTTTGTCCTTGGAATTTCCCACAAAGTTTTTATTATAGGAACTATATAATTTTGCCCTATTAGTAGGCACAATCTTTAAAGCTTTGGAAGTATTTACAATGCTTTCTCATATGGATTATAAAAGTAAAGCTGTACTTAATTAACATATTCTTTTGGTTGCCATTCCACAAAAGAATGTTATATCCTTAGATTAAATAACCAGCTTCATTATTATCGTGAATTTCACTAAAATCTGGGAATTAAACCACCTAACAACTAACACTAAAACCTCCTTATCGTTAATATACCAAACACTTTGTTGCTATAGTAAGATATTGTTCCTAGGTAAATATTTGTAGTCAAAGAAATGCGTGCCTTGGTATCTGACCACCTTGAAGAATTTATTAAAACATTCAGCATATTCTTGGTAAATTTGAAAATCAAAGAAAAATACAACACCTTTTGAAGCAAATATTTTTGCTGGAGTTTAAATTACATACGCTCTACAAGCTGCTAAAATAGTATCACATAAGAGTGGAAATACAAAAATATTTTCTGTAATCTTATTGGAATAGCTTAAATCTGTGTGAAGCTAAGTAATAGGTGCTAGAAGTACCGAGCTCTCTCAAATTGCATCTCCTGGCCACCTCTGTGCTCCTCAGGCCATCTCTCCAACTGACACCAGCCATATACCAAAGCATCCTCCTGTCGCATCGTATCAGGAGGTTCTTTATGTTCTCTGTGAGGGCCCAGGTTTCACTTCCGTATAGCAGAGACACATACATGCAGAGACACATGCAGAGACACATAGCAATTAATGAATTCTGCTGCAAAAATGAAATGCTTCCAAAGTACACTAGATTTAATTATAATTATTAAATGTGTTTCAGCTCTGAGCCTTCATTAGTGCCAGAGATATATAAGTACTCAGCAGACACACAGGAATGGTTACACAATTAATAATGTTTCATTATTATCATCATGAGATTGAGTATATTTTGAAGTATTAATGATCCGCTTTAATATGCTAGTGAAGTATATACTGCATTAATTTGATTTAATCATCATGACATTACATATTTGTATAGTGTATATATACTGCAATATATGCTACAATATGTACATACATATGTACACACTAAATTGTGGCTGCCCAATACCATATCTTGAAATCTTATAGACGCAATTTTGTGCTTTGAGTAGTCGTTGAGAAGTTTAAGGATATAAAAACAATAAAGCATTGTAAGTCATAGAGGCCCATGGCATTGTATATTTAAAGAGTAAGGGGCTATTAGAGTAATGGAGAAGGCCAGTGTTTGGGCAGTTCAAGGCATAATTTGCGAGAGATGAGCAGTAAAAGCAACGAAAATTTGCGCTTAAAATAGAGGTACTCAAGTTATCTGCATTGAGAAAGAGACCTTAGGTACAGCAATTTAAGAAAAATACACAAAAAATAGAGTTAGGATAGATGATGCATATATGGTAGATCTCTCAGTAAGTTCGGTGGTGGAAAATATAAAAGATACTGAGAGAAACCCCAGTATACCGTAATGGTTGATCCTAAGTTGATGAAATGCTAACTTTTGCTTTCGTGAAATTCAGGAGTTGACAGATGTTGATTGCAATTTAAAATGTAAGACACTAAAGGAAATCCATTCACATAATATCACATATATGGAATACAAGATTTGAAAAGAACACTAGAGAAATAGAAAAGCATGTCATCAAACCTGTGACCCACGCTTTAGCGGTTTGCGCTCTACCAACTGAGCTAGGTGACCTCCGATGTTAACTTACTTTTTTTTTGGGCATGGGTCGCAGGTTCGATCCCTGGTTGTGACATGCTTTCTCTAGTGTTCTTTTCAAAACTATCATTTCAAATCCTCTCTTCCCGATGATACTCGAGGAAAACAATATGTACACTGTTCGAAAGATTGAAGGGAGATAAGACTAGTAGTATGCATTTTGGCATAATGACTTGTCAACTTTCAGAACAGAACTATGTTAAGCATTTCTCAATTTAGTGTTTCAAGGAGACACCACCATGGTTGGTGCCAAAGGCAAAATTTTGAAAATCAGCAGTTCTAGATGGCCAGAAATATTACACCCCCCCCCCTCATTTGTTGAATCAGTGCATTCCCCTGCATCTGGCTTTCCATCACCATTTCTGCTCCAAATTTGCCCCCCCCCCCCCCTGAGCTGAAAAATGAATAGCAGATCCTACCTTTTTGTCAATCACATGCTTCCAGATTGCACCTTAGAGAACGCAAAGGCACATGCTTAAACGCGAAATGGATCGCGAAAAGTCGCGCGCGCAAAAAGAATCTCTAAATCGAAATTGGCCTGAACCTCAACAGAGTTAGACCCTTTTACTACAGGCCCAGCTACTGGTACCACAGTCCACACCAGCCAAAGAAAGAAGACCAGAGTCTAGCCTAGATCATCCACGGATACCACAGCTCAGCTCAGCAAACTATATAATCAAATCTGACACAACATGATATAATATAATATAATATGCTACAATCTAATCTAACATAAAAAAATTAACATAATGAAATATATTATATCACGTTTTTTTATCATATCACACTATAGAATACAGCATCTAGTATCATATAGTTGTACACCATAGTACAGCATATCATACATTTATACAAAAAAGTATAGTTGAGAATATGCTGCACTGTAGTATTTTGAGACTAAATTATAAAGTGACAACTAGCTCCGACGTAGTCTAGGCCTTTAAGCTATTCAGTTTAGAAAGGCCATACCCTGGTTACCTTGAAAAGGTTGCATAACGTTTTCCATGCGGAGTGAAAAAATGTCTAACAACCCAAACTAACCAAGTTTCCAAGATTGAAATGGGCGTCTGGATAAGGCTTTCGAAACTTCAATGCATTGAAAAAACAAGCTTCTGATTCCTACGAAAGAAAGTGGAGGACAAAAATAGAATGGTACTACGACAGTTGTGTGGTCATTGCTCAGCTTAGAAGACGGTTTTCTTTTCCGTCTGTTTGTAAATTAGGTCAACTCGAACGTTCTTAGGTACTTTGAAGAAGTTAACTGCGTTAGTTTTGCGCGGAGAGACTAAGGCAGAGCGTGCCTTTTAATCCATCACACCCATCACTGAGATAAGATTAAATACGATATGAAATATTCATATCTGATAGCCATAGCGCGGTTGGAAAATAAGTCGTGGGTACATTGGCCTCGGACTCAAATCCTGGTGGTTGCATCCTCCTTTTCATACAATTCTCGCTTCCAAAACTACTAATCAACGGTGCCAGGAACAGCTCAGAAAACGGGGAGCGGGGAGGGCGGAGTTGTCAAACATTGTTTGTTATATCACTATATAATGGAGAATATCACAAGTACAAAAACAGAAAGTAGACAGCCTATACTACGCATAACACTACCGGTCTATATCAATCAACTAACGCCTATTATACTTTGTTGGATAGACAAAAAAGAGGGGAGGGAGGGGGGCGGCAAATTCATGACATACTGAAAAAATGCGTCGGTCTTACTAATACTACCGTGTACTCAATATTGCTAGAATAAATAAGGACGATTTTCAGATGGCATGTGTCATGATACCGATTGTTTCATGTTACGGAAACTGGAGATTCCGGCTAAACTGGAACATCAAAGAGCAAGGAGCGAGTAGACTTGAAAGATATGCTACTTCAGTGCCACTATAGACTATATCAAATATCTGATCACTCATGAGGTGCAAGCAGTCAATGAGTACCATCGAAGGACTTAAAATCTATTTGGAATTGATAAGGGTGCCACTAAGTATTTAGACAAATGTTTTCTTGAATCAGATGCCCTGGTTGAATATTGGCAGGTGGGCCGATTCAACTCAAGACAAACTGATTATACAGAGTTATAACCAATTAAAAGCATCTCTAGGTCAAATGACCCTAATGATGTCCACCAGACTTGTGAGTTTGTAGGTTGATTACACCTTTGTATTTTATGAACGAAGCACATTTCCTATTTTATCAGAAAGCATAATAAAACGCCCCATAATTAAACCTCTTTAAAGCTATGGTATCCACTAGTTTTATATATCCCAATAACGTTTAGTATACAGTACAAATTTATTTTGATTTATTAAATTAAAATCACTGCAATAATCCGTTGATTTATTAATATAAATATCAGGCAAGTATTTTTGATATGCTGTAACTTGTAAGTGTTCACCTTTTTCTTCTCCTGTGACTTTTTTGAGATCAAAGTATCCTTTTGTATATTTCTTTCAATTGTTATCCTTTCTTTATCTCAGATGTGCAGAAAATCAAATCATTGGTACTGGTGAGACAAAGAGAATTAAATGCTCTTCCCCTAGGACAGGTCGATACCTATTCATTCATTTGCCCAACAATGGCTACGTATCCTTGTGTGAGGTTGAAGTTTACACTTATTGTGAGTTCCTATTTTCCAAACTATTACTTATTCAATTATTATCATATCAATTTTCATTGCACTTTACTGACAATGTCTGCATTATTTTGTTTATTAATTTTACATATGTTAGTAGCAACTAAAAAAAGTAAAGAATGTAGAATATATTATATACTGATTATAAGCATTACTTGAAAGGAAACACGTTTATAGACATAGGGTTAAGTCTACAGGTATGCATCTAATTCTTCTAATGACAGAAATGAGTAAACAGTTGCCTTAATCATTATACAGACTTGATGCATGTTAGATACGATCTACGGTAAGTTTCTTTATAGAGTTTGTATATTTACTTTTACCATTCTTATGTGGTAATGCCTACTTAATGCAATAAGGATCAATCTTAGGTCATATTTTTTTATATTTAAGTTAATTGCATTCTTTTCAGACTTTAAATTAACCCATATTATCGCAATCTCTACAATTGTAGACCCTCTACGTTTTAGGCAATTTCTGTTGATTGGCTTCTGTTTCTGATTAAAATATTATTTGCTGTTGCGGGAGGAGAGTTTCTAAAGAGCGTCGTTGCAAGCGAAATTTTTTAATATTATTTTTTCACATATTTATAAGACAACGAAAAGTAAGTTTCGTTTAAATGTAAAAATAACTTTTGCAGCTATTCTAAACGCATTGTGCACCATAGAATGTGCGCATTCCAATCATGCAAGTGTCACTAAAACAGCTTTTGGTGCTATTGTAAACGCAATTTGTAAACACAGACTTTAAATTAACCCATATTATCCCAGTCTCTACAATTGTAGACCCTCTACGTTTTAGGCAATTTCTGTTGATTGGCTTCTGTTTCTGATTAAAATGTTATTTATTGTTTCGGGAGGAGAATTTCTGAAGAGCGTCGTTGTAAGCGAATATTTTTTAAACATTTTTTCACATATTTATAAGACGACGAAAAGTGTTGAAACAGCTTATTTATTTGACGGTTCACCAAAACTAACGTGGAAAAAATACACCCTTTTATTATAAAGGAAGTGAAAATTGCGAACGTGGTTGCATAAAACAGCTGCGGACCTGAAAGGAACTCGCGCAAACGTACGTCAAAATGTAAACATTTGGGTGGCAAAGATCAGACGTGATAAACGTCATACATACTTCTTTCGAAACTTTTAGATGGTAGTCACAGAGTGTTTGTTGTAATGTTGAGAAGCAACAAAGATAAAAATCCCTGCGGCAGTTAGAATTGAGAAGCGAATGTTGTCCAATTGCTTATACTGTACATAGGTTTAAGTCTACTACAACAGTTAGTATGAAGAAAGTTGGTTAAAAACTTTCCTATTTGCTAATCGGTTAGCAGGAATGTTGTGTTTCTTCACGTGAGCATCATGTTCAAGCAGTGTACTTTTCTTCGCCTTCCCCCCTTCGGACTTCCCTCACTGCTTAAATCTTCAATGCACAAGTATAGCAGCCTCCCCTCGTTGATATTTTCTAGGTACTGTTAGGAAAAGTGAACTTGCTCGCTGATGGAACAGTAGATTACAACAGCTTCATTCGTAATTTCACAAAATCTGACACTGATATGAATCGCACGTGGCTGGAAGCCATGTTGGAAAAGGACAAACTTAGTGTGCCAACAAGGAGCCCATCATCCAGGTCTCCTGAGCCAGGAAACGATGCAGAGAGAGAGTTGATAAGCATTGTAAAATCGAAGTACTTTGGATTGAAACAGGTTTGTTGAAATAGATGTTTATTAGAATGCCATGGTAGTTTAAATAATTCAGATTTTTACCGTTTAAGGAATATGTGACTACTTACTTCCTTGCATATCTGTTCGCTTTATTTATTTAAATATTTACATAGGTTGCATGTCTTTACGTTTGTTTATTATTTAGTTGATGGGCCCCTTCTTTCCTTTGAGCATTCTTCCTGTCCTTCCTTTGTCCTTTCTTCTTCTTTGTTGTCTTTCTTCATTTTTCCTTCATTTGTCTTCTGTCGTTGTCTTTCTTTCTTCTTTACGTCCGTCTTTTCCTTTGTCTTCCAATATTCCTTCTTTCTCTGCATTTCTTCCCTAATTTGCTCCTTCCAGTCTTTTTCCTATAAATTTTTCGTTCCTCGGTTCCTTTTCTCCTTCATTCCTTCTCTTCCTCGGTTTCTTTGCACCTTCGTTCCGTCCCATCTCCACCCCTTTCCTCCTTCGTTGTGTCGTTCCTCGCCTCTTTCGTTTCCTTTGTCTTTGTTTGCCTCCTTCCTACCCTTTCTCCGTTCTGTTCCTCCTTTGCTGCTTCACTCCGTCGTTCCTTCCCGTATTTGCTTCCTGATCCCCTCTCCTTCGTAGGTACGTACTTTTTCTGTTACAATTAACTAATGGTGATAAAACAGAAATTACCTCCGTTAATTTAGATTGCTTGCTTGTGAAGTGGATCAAAACGGGTATGCTTGCTTGTTTTCTGGGCTCTACTTTCTCGCATTAAACTATCTAGCAATGGTATAGCAGTATTATTGGATCATTCTCTACTACTAGCGTATTTCCTTCGTTCCATCCTTCTTTCTTTAAGCTTCAACCAATGAGATATGATTTCGAGATGTTTCAAATCGAAGCGTAATGCTTCATATATTCATTTCTAATATTTGCTTTGTGAAAGAACTTGAGAGCAATTTTTTAGTGACAAGACCTTTGGACTTAGTTGTTTCAAACGTGGTTAATACCATAGTAACTAGAAGAGGAATTCGAGTTACTATGTTAATACTTGCCTCGCTTTCATACCATTATGGTATCAAAGCCAGGATTGACGGGATGATCATCCTCTGTGGTGTATCAAGCCCGTAGCAGAGGGAGAATTTGGGGGCCATCTGCCATTGATAAAATTTCCCCTCCTGTTAAGGTATTGTAGGGCATAGATGGCTACGAGTACGTGTTGTACTTGATGCAATCCCCTTAGAAAACAGTAGGGCTACTGATGAAGAATTTTGCTGAAAATTCACTCCCACTAATATGCACTTTCAAGAAATCCTTTTCTGTAATCAAGTTCGTGTAATAACTTCTAATATTTCATGGTGCTGAACGACATAATAACAAGCTGTAATTGTTCCCTTGAAATGATGGCATTTTAGGCAAATCAGTATTGTAAGAGAGTTGGACGTGGTAGAAGAGACAATTTATCATAATAATTTTATTTATGGTTTAGACAAGTTTCAAATTGGCCTGGCTAAATGGCATTGCAAAAAGACTATTGCTACCACTAGCAGCCAAACATATGGCTACGTCAGATCGAATCCGTGATGTTCGTCAGGCTATCATGGGAGAGGCTGACCCTTCTGCAACAGCAACGAAAAAATTGAAATACTCGTTACGGACCTGTGGTAAGGATGTTTAATGTGTTCAAGAAAATGTGTAGATGTGTTCGTATTGGAGTAGGGTAACCTAAACGTAATCGTTATCTCAAGAAATTATTTAAATGGAAGAAGAAGCACTGGGAGGACCCTGTTAAGTAAATTTTGGTTGAAATATGTAGGTCAGGCTGGACCTGTCTAGCCTGCCCTCTGACTTCGACACTGATACTATAGAGTGTTTGCTTGTTCCTATCTTACTTTAAAACCCAGTTTTGCAAATCCACGCTGCAAGTCTGTAACCTATTACTTACCTTAAAAATTAGTGTATTGGTATCGTAGTCTCCTAATGAAAACCCCCGATGAGCAGTGGGCCCGACCTTGCAACTACCCTAAATAAACAGACAAACCAACGAACAGGCTAACTAATAAATAAAGGGCCGCTACCGAGCAGAGAAGCAAACCATGAGGTACGGATTCTGAAAAGCATCTGTAATCAATAAGAATAATAACTACATCCAATCTTTGCCAAAAGACTACCTATTTAACTACAACTACCTAATGTCTATCACTAATCCATCTGCCTAATCTTACCCCCTACTACTATCCTAACCTACCCTCCTAGCACTAACCCCTACTGGCTACCACTACCTACTACTATTCTAGCCTACCCTTCTATCACTAACCCCGACTGGCTACCACTACCTACTAATTCCCTACTACTATTCTATCCTACCCACCTGTCACTAACCCCTACTGGCTACCACTACCTACTCATCCCCTACTACTATTCTATCCTACCCTCCTGTCACTAACCCCTTTAATGGATTGAGAGCTGACCACAACAAAGCATTGAAGTAAGTATGAAATTGTCGTCGAAGTAATAATTCATTGCTTGCATAAGTACCTGCTAAGCACATCTTTGCAGTATATTGCCATTTTCCATCGAGTGAAATAGAGAGCCAGTGGTAAATTTCGTGACGCTTAATGTTCTCCTAATGGTGATACTAAACCAAACCGAAACTAATTTCTTTTCAGCTGTTATGCACTCGTATTATTGTTTGATCATTTTTTTCTTTTTGTTTTAGCGACCGATATTGGAGAGTTCGTGGATGCAGAGTTGTGTAGATATAAAGTTTATTTGATTTTTATTCAACAAATTTAGAAACTTGACTTGACTTGGCTTTCCTTTCTTTCCGCTATGGCTTCATAACAACCCCTTCAAGTACTCGCGTTCGTTGCTTGCATATATACCTGGTTTTTAATTTTGTTGATGACCAAAGTAAACAGCAACACTTACCATTTTCTATTCATTCAATTGGGAATAACCTTTAGCAAAATGTGTAAAACAAAAATAATGCGAAACAAATTGTCGTTTGACATTCCTCAACAGTATAATCGCCAAAAATCATCTATAAGCGTACGCACTATTAAACTGATCTTTCCTTTTGAAAGACTCAATCGGAACCAGATTGCCTGAATGGCGAACCCAACATTGTCTAGGCAAAGAATAAATAAAAAATATACAATTATGTTCTACTGTAACAAGGAAGAGCACTCTACCGAAAGCCGGAATGAAATAACAAAAACTTGTACTTAGGGAAAACATTGTGTAGCTTTTAAGTACATAATTTTGCGGAACATTTTTGGTTATTTTACCACAAAAAATGGTCGTGAGCTCATCTACTCGATTTTTGAAATGATTGTAATGTTAACAGAGCAAACTTGGAAGAACATCGACACAGAAAACTCTATTAAAACGTAAGGATACATTACAAATGATGCTGAAAAGATTCATTTTAGTAGAATAGGAGTTCCAACTGCGGAAGGCAGAGTGTCCTTTTACTAGGTATCAAAAGAAAGCATCGAGTTCATACGAAGTCAGTAAAGGAGCCACCAAAAAATGTTAGAGAAATATTAAATAAAATGCTACTAATTAAACATTTTTACAATTTCGAAAGGACACAAGAGACGTGAGAATATGTCACCATGGCAACCCTAAACAATAGCCTCCTCGCTCACGGCGTGTGCTCTACCAACTGAAGTAGGTGACTTCCGATCTAAACACATTCTATGCCTCTAGCCGCCACATTAGCTTCCAATTGTCCACCAGGGATATCAACATCCAGCTCAACGCAATCGGAGACTATCTTCTCTACACCATGTGACTCTTTTTAAGAAGGGTTACCATCTGGTTTCTCGGCCTTTTGTCAAGGAATGGATGTAGTGTTTGTTCTCATTGATGGCGGATTCTTTCCATGATCCTTGAAAGGCGGTCCTATTGGGCGTTTGAGCCTGCTTCATGGCTTGCTTTTCTGTCCGTTAGCCTTAATTGAGGGGAGCTACCCTTGGAGGCACTGCTTATCAGGGCGCTGCGCTGAGAGATTGCTACCCTTGGACGCCCAAACTGCGAGACGTATTTTAGTTCGATGAAGATATGTCTGTTGCAGACACTGATTCGGTTTAGAAAACTGACTTTTCTACGACATATTTTGCTCTTCTCGTTTCCTATAAATTCATCTTAATAGCCTTCTCATTTCACTCCCTGCGATTGCTGTGATCAGTGTATGGCGAAAAGGTTTAGCGGACTGAATCCCATATTCAGCTAAGTATTTAAATTATGCACCACTAGCCAACTTTCAAAGTATTGTCGACGGCGGTACCAGAAAACAGATTGAAGATCTGAGCGAAGTTATTAAAGTACGAGGTAAGGTGAGAACCTTAAAATTTTCCATTTATTTTTGCAAACTATGCATTGTGAGACGTGTCATTCCTAGCTTTATTTTCTATGACGTGTTTTGCTCTTCTCATCTCCTATAAATTCATCGTAACAGCTTTCTCATTTCACTCCATACGATTGCTGTGATCAGTGTATGGTGATAACGTTCAGCAGAATGAATCCGTTACTCAATGCAATATTCGAGAGCTGACTACTTTGAACTGGCAACGAACCTGTAAAGTCTATCTCTCCTTGTCTAAAATATGTCTAAGAACAATTTTTGTTCATAATTATCGTCCGACACCATTAAATTTTTATCATTTTGATTCTTCTTTAGCCAACTTTAGCAATAGAGAAAAATTTGTGACTACCTTATCATCGCCTCAGCTCTTATTATTTTATTATTTCCAAAACTGAGGAATGAACTCAGGTTTTGCGTTTTATAGATCCTCCCCCCCCTTAAGAAAGCCCGTGAGAGAGCCCTCAGTAAGCCCCCACTGTCTCACTTCATTAAGTTTATAGCTATGACATCGCAACCGCCCAAGAACCAGATTAGGTCTCCATTGCATTGCACGAAGCATTTAAGAGTTTACAAGGAACAGTAAAATCATAGAGGACAAGTTTGTGGTAAGCTGACACAACAGCCTGTGGAAGCTACGAAATGCAGTCTACCCTTGACATTTTCATTGATACTTGTACCCTCAGAGCTGTTAAAAAATGAGTTCATACATTTCCCCATCCTTTAAACCAGTAAAATGTTTGAATTTGTTACAAATATTTTCCGTTAATCATCAGGAAGGCTCAGTCTTTATCGACGCTTTTGTCCATTTGCTCCTTACCCGGGTTCTGTACTTTTGATACCAAGGGCATTTGGATACCAAGACTATTATCTGTTATCGTGCTTATATGTAAATTTTAGTACTGTTTTTTAAACCCTTTCTTTGCAATTTTGCATTTCAGGTTTTCAGCAAATTTCGCTTCCCCATCTTGTGAAATCTACTTCCATGGGTTTCTCCGTATCATTTGCGATTTTTTCACAAGAGGCTACCAATCTTTTATGTTTTAGCTCATAAAGCTGCAAAGGTTGTTTCATTAGCATATTGAAACTCTAGAATTGTCTAATCATCATCATTATCATCATTATCATCATTATCATCATCATCATCATCATCATCATCATCATCCTCCTCCTCATCATCAACATTATCATCATCATCATCATCATCATCATCATCATTACCATCATCATCATCATTATTATTATCAGCAGCGGCGGCATAATTACACTGTCATTAAGCTGGAGGACGAGGATAACATTTTTAAAATCTTGGAAGGTATGTAGGAGACTGCCATGACTTCGAATAACTGGCTATTGTTTGTGTTGTATTACCCTACATTCAGGAAGTTGCAGTTGATTTTAAACATTACTTCTTGACTTCCTTTTTGGTCATTTTCCAACCCCCCTCTTCCCCCGTTCATTAATGTAAGGGTGGCGGCGGTCGGGCGCAACAAGAAGCAACAAGTGACACACGTCGCTGTTAGCTTTCTGTATCACTGGATCTTGGTCTACAATAAATTGAAAAAGAATTACATCCAAAAAGCGACCACGGTGAACGAAATCCTAATGACTCGGATTCTCTAGCATAACACCGTGTCTATTCAGCAGCTGCAGTCGAACACAACTGACTGAAAAATACTAAATCACGCTGTAGATATACGGATTAAGGAATGTATGATTGCACAAAAAAGTATGCTAACTGTACAATGAAATAGAGACTAAGTACCAAGCGTCTTAATTACAGTTGTTACAAAGGTTTGCTGTGTTTATGTGCGTACATCAGAGCCTATTGTTTGGCTCACAATCATTGGCACAAACAAAAACAAACACGATGTTGCGTAAAGACGATAATTGGAGAGTCCGGAGGCATAGTGAGAGGCTCCGAGTAAACTTCCAACTTGCGTAAGGCGAAGTGTTACTCGACCATCTCACATTAAGTTTTTGGGATTTTTCCCGTCTATTAGGGACCCAAGAGTACCCCTGATAATAATATTTTTTTTATCTTGTCTTTTGTTTACTTCACATAAAACCAATAGTTACCATTTAGGATGCTTATTGAAGTAGCTTGAAATGATTTATAACCATCATTGTTATCAGAGTCATTTTATAGCCATCATTGATGAAAGAGTAGGGGCAGAAATGTCTAGATAGTGTATATTTATACTTTTACCTGTAAAGATGATACACTTAATGTTCTGACATATATTAGTCCTGTGCACCTGTTGATGGTTTTGACATATATAAGTCTTGGGCACTTGATGAAAAATTGATTTATGTGTTCTTGTCGTATTCTTTTAGGACCAGTTGCAGATCATTTTGCATCATGCTCGTCACCAGGGGACTACTTTCTCAACTTCCTTGATGATGCCATTTGCAAGGATATTGTTTACCAAACCAACCTCTGCTGTGCAGCAAGAGAGACGATTCACACCAATGACAGATCAAGAGTTGTTGGGTTTCATTGGCATAAACTTTGTCATGGGTTACCACAGGCTGCCTTCATTGGGCGACTACTGGAAATCAGACCAGGATCTTTGCCTCCCAATGGTTTCCTTGGTAATGCCACAAAACAGGTTCCAGCAAATTTTATCCAACTTACACGTAAATGATAATAGAAACATGTCTAATGACAACAAAGACAAACTTTACAGAATCAGGCCTCTGATAACTGATATGAACGCTTGCTATGCCAAACTGTATAATGTAGCGAAGAATATAAGCATTGATGAGAGCATGATTTGTTAGCGATTAATTATTGAACCTATAGAAAACGTGATGATACACTGCTATTGTTACCATTGTTTTATATAGTATTGAATATGTCATACATAAATTTTTTTTGACAGGCAAAAAATCTGGGGGGGGCATTCTCAAATTTTGGGGGGCATTGCCCCTGAATGCCCCCCGTAGCTACGGGCCCGCCCTTGGCAGAATCACCTACTAAAGTAGAGTTTACGGTCATCTTCTACCGGTGACAACAAAACTCAGAGAGGGAAGACTCCGTTTTTGTGGTCATTGTTTTTGTAGCAAGAACAAAATCGTGAGTAATGTGTTATTGTGGCAACCCCGACATGGTAGTAGGTCTACCGGTCGGCCAAGAAAGACATATATAAAACAACTGATGTACGACACAGGCTGCTCCACCGACGATCTCCCGACCGCTATGAGCAATAGAGATGCATGGAAGAAAAGAATCAAAGGGATCCGAAATGCAAACTCGCCACGGACGACGTATGTTGCTATTATGCTCCCCCTCCCAAAGAAAAAGTTTATTCTTTATTATGCTTATCACTTAGCAGTATCAAGCTAGGTGGCTGTTTTGAATCATTTGCCCTCAACTCTAAAATCGACCCAGATGATTGGTATACCTTTGTTCTGTCCAAAACTACTCCCAATATCGACAACCAATACTGAGGTTTCAATGCACCAGATAGGAGAATTAACACCTCTTTTCAATACCAGATCTTCAAGATCTAATTTGCAAATGTATGATTACCATCTTTCAATAGCTTGATATAGTTACAGAATGTGTAAAAACACAAAAAAAACAATCGACACAATCTGCTTTAGAAATGTACTATGCCAAGTTTTATTCTCTTTGCAGAACCTGTCCTATTTCCTCGAATTGCTACGTAAATGAGAACTATTGTCATGATTATAAGGACATTTCTATACTTCTAAGTCTTCGAAACCAAGACCAAGAAGCTGTAAAAATCAGTTCCTATTTTCTGCTCTTTGTCTCCTTGATTTGTGGAGTAAGAGGAAGCTAAAATGAGACAAAAGTTGATCTCAAAGGAAGGAAACTTAAGTATTCCACACTCAGCTCTTTCATTTTCATAAGAGATTGGAAGCAAATTTCAACAGCATTGGTCAGTACAGAACTTCCTAGCTACATACACTTTTCAACCTTTTTATTCTCTGTATATCAACACTGCACTAAAGAGATTCCCACAGTTTCCGTACCTATAGCGGAATTTATTGGAGAAATGGGGTTTAGGAACTACGGTCAAAGAGCAATCCTGCTTCTGTAACTGTCAACGTTTTGACTCTGAAAGTAACCAAAAGTGTTAACATAAGTTCTTTGTTACATATTTTGTATTAAGAATATAATAATTTTTAAACTTCGGATATATTTTTCCTTCTCTTTGGTATACAATTTAGATAATCACTTTACAGGCATATCTAAATTATCTTAATACACGCAATATCCATCGTAAAATAATTAAATTAACTACTAAGGCAAAACAAAAAATTCAAAGAATTCTAGTTATTCAAATATTGACTGACCAGAAAGAAAAACAAAAACAACAAAATAACAAATAATGATGATAATAATAATAATTTTTTTTTTAACTCAAATTTTATTTCACCATAACACCAACATACAGTATGACACTCTCTTACAAATTCCAACGCGAATGGCACGTTTCCATACAAATTTGTACATGTTTTTCTATTAGCAGCGTAAATATTGACAAACTATTTTGCAAATCAAATCAGTATATCTTCATCTCAGCTTTCTAAATTAGATCAAGTAAATCATGAAAGGTCCCCTTGTTAACCTACGCCTTAACTCCTCATACTGAGTCACTGATATCCACAACAATTAGTTTTGTTTTAAGACTGGGGTACATCAAGGATCTGTACTTAGGCAACAATTGCTCATTTCTGTTCTAGAATCTCTGTTTCATCAGTCGTGCCCAGCCCTATGGAATTTTATATGCCATTGATCTTGCTACTGTTTCAGAAATTGTATGATACCCAGGAGAAATATATAAATGATAATGGCAAAGTGTGACATTGGATAAGACAAAGATTCAATCTTTAAACTATATGCAATTGTAATGAGTATCCACCTGGCGTTTATAGATAGATTGCTGTAAGTGGTTCCATCATTTTGACCGGCTGCTCTCATTTTCCCAACCGTGAGAAATCCCAATTGTAGTGTTCTAATTCCAAACCTGGTTTCAATTGTTTCTGATGCGTTAGCAATTTGTTGTCGATATTCTCCCATTACAATAAAATTACTGTTATTTTTTCCTGGCATTTTACATGGTACAGCATCATTCGGCTCACATAAATAATGTTGACACTACAAACAGAGAATCTAAGAGGGAGAACTAACAGAACCCCAACATTTCTAAAGACTTTAAATGACATTAACAATAATTACTCTGGAGGGGGATCCGCTTTATTACGCATGTTTAAGATGTGATATGCCCCCATTTACCTACCCATGAATAATTTGACGTATTCCTTTTTGTGAATATTCAAGTTTAAAAAGTTTTATCAAAGAAAACCAGCCATTTGTGGCGAACAATGATTTCGTATAGCATTGGATTTAAAATGTTTAAAGGAGTGGTCTCATTCAGTTACAAAATATGGTGGATTTCTTGAACTCGAAATTCTGTTGTAGATATAAAAAGGCCACAATGACCAAGAATGCAAATTAGCTTATTTTGTAAAATTGGTGGATCTGTTCATGGCAGTGAACTTTTTCCGAGGATTGCAATGTATCACAAGAAGAAACGATAAAAACACATATATACCTGTCATTCTAAATATAAAATAGCATAAGATACCGCTAGCAAACTATGATACCGCTAGCAAACTATTTCTGCAGATTTCGTAGAAGGAGAGCCATTGTTAATGTATAGAGATACACAGACAACCAGGTGTGTTTAACTAGAGTAGGAGCGAGAGTCAAACACTACAAATAATTTTCTTTGCTTATATCATTGTCTCGTCCTGTGACCTATTTGAAATCACCTACTCTGTGTAGATTCTTTAGAAGGTCAAGGCAGAGGTTTACTATTTTTAATTGGTAATCTCCCACTCAGGCAGGGCCTTTGTTCAGCCTCCCATAAAGATAACTTGGACAAGAAACTTGTGTAAGTAAAGTGGACCAGTGCGCATGTGCTTTAAAGGCTTCTATCTATCTCACCTCAAACTTTCTGGTCCCCTTTCTTCTAAAATGCCTTGTCATTCTCAATCTGATTGGAGGTGTTAATAGAATTTGGATTTATGAAAAGATGTCTGTGGTTTGCAGCACGTGATCGATATTTTAGTCTTTCCTTTGAAGTTCCGAGGGTAGCTGTTCCGTGCTCGACGAAGGACACCAGTGAAATGAGCCAGTATTTTCAATAAAATTGAATCGTGTGTGGGGGACCGGAAATTTCAGCAATAAAGGTCTGTCCTCATAATTGTCAATTTTCATTGAGCGTCTGTGGGCCGCTTAAAGGTTTTCTTGGAAGTATAAATTATGCTTTGTGCTGTAAAGATGGGACCATCCTCTCGAGTTTCAAACATTTTTTTTAAAAAGTAATTAAACCCCCTCTACTCTAGCCTTCACCTCATACGATTCTCGTCGGGAAAGGATTCTTTGGTACTTACTTGTTTCGCAACTAGCCTGCAGCACGTCATATCAAAAGTAGGTATTGTTCTCATCTTTTGATATCATTCACTCACGAAGAACTTTTAAAAATGGCAAGTAATGAGGTAAATACAGAGGTAAACAATGCGCGTAACCATGGCGATACCAAACAAGGTATTGTTCAATATGGTAGATTGATAATGGTGTCCGTGAATGTAAAAGGTTTTGATATACGGATGTTAGAAAATCGTAAAACCTAAAGTTCAGTTCAATAAGTACATTATCACTATCGTAGGTCCCTCGTAGTCGGGAGGGGGGAGAGTGGGGCCAGCAAAACTATCAGGAGCAATTAATTAGTTGCTGTGAACTGATCTAATTTAATGAACTAGCAAATATAATAATGAGTAACGTACATTGATGTGAGAGCAAACGGATAAATAACGACGCTAGAGATATAGAAAATATGTCATCACCGTGACATCGATGATATTTTTGAATATTCATTTACGATATTCGAGATTATTATGACATTGATTGGTAATAACAATTAAATCAGAAGAGCACTGTGGCAACAATTTAACAAAGCGAAGGGGGCTAATTTTTTCAGAGTATATATCCATGCTACTGGCTCCTGGCTAGGGGCCCTAGCCAGGAGCTTTCGTCGGGTCTTAACCATATAGAACAATCAATAAACGATGCTGTATATCCTCTGTTGTAATTTTCCCACTAATTTTAATTAGGGCATTGCTAGAGCTTTTTAATTAGATAATACTTATGTCATGGGACAGAATACAGGAGTTTGCGTAATATTGCCAAAGTCCAAATCAGAACGAGGCTAGGGCAAGGTCCGACCCCAGAATGTTGCAATTTACAATATTCGTGTGTGTTTTCTATTGGTTAGTTATTTTAATTTGTATGGTTATATAAATCGATGTAATTTGTAATTAGACAGTTGGAATCACGATTGTAGTGAAGTTACGTTGATTGTTCGGAATTGTGTTAGTAGGGAAAAAGGGAGTTGCCACACGTAGTGGCTGACAGAAATGAGATGCGTCTTCTCTGATTTTAATTCATAAGTAACTGCGCCAATTTATCCGGCAACTAGCGAATTATACATCTAACATCCTCTGGATAAGACTAGCGACTGCAAAAATTATTATATACGGCCATAGGCTCTTGCAGGGAGTGTCGAAAAGAGCGCCTGCCCCAACGGAAATATTCTGCATCCTATCCTTTCATTTACCGAACTGTTTCAGTTTTTATATTGATTGATTTGTTCCCTTATTGATAAAATAATTTTATTTGCGTCTTGCCATGCAAGGAAAACAATTCTAAAGAATGATTTGTATCCTCGCTGAGGCAAAACAAAGGAGGTGAGGTCTAATGGGGGAGGGGACTAGGGAACCATCGATTTTTATCAGGATTGATTTTGCAAAAGAATAATTGCTACACTCGAAAAGGAGATGTTCAATGGCACTACACGCGCAAAGTGGAGTATCACTTTTTTCCGTTCTTCAACATGAAGTAACTTCGGAAACAAAACGATATATATTCGTGACTCGTTTTCCCCATATTAAAATTATCAATATGTTTTCGAACGGCCTGCTATGGTTCTGTTACTTTATAATAAAGGCTAATACAAGAATTGTACGTCCACAAAGGTAGCTTCCACAGATATTTTGCATAACAAAAGCAGTAGGACCGAATTTGCTTAATATCATATTTCTGAAGCACTACAGAAAGGTCCAAAATACAGAATATGCGGTCGCGCAGTTGCGTTACACATTCAAGCTAAATTATGTGTTTAAACGGGTTTCTTTCCAACACTGCTACCATATGACGTAGGAATTCATTTTTGCAGGGGTCAACAATGAACAGTCGGGTAGCTTGCACAGAAGTCCCGAAGGGGAGGTCCTAATAAGCTAACGAAGACACTGCTTAACAGTAGTATCTCTGGATCTAATACATACATCAGTCGAATTATTTCATTTAAAAAGATTAGTTTTCCAAAGTCTCAGTCTTAGCCGTGTTGAAATGAAGATATATTTTCCAGCATTCATCATTTAAAATTCTACTCAAGACGAGCAATGGCATGGCAAGGCATAATTACGCGTCATCATAATAAACAAGGCTTAGATTCAAACCGCGAACTATGTGTGATCGTACAATTTGCGATTGTAGCTCCATTACTGCGCTGTTTAAAAAAAATAGTTAAAACAATGGATCCTCGACGATTTATTTTACCTAAATGATCTTCTACAGCAGCTCAGAGGTCTCCTGTATATCAATCAATTTTATTATAGAACTCCGTCCCTTTAAGCGTGACGTATATAATGACGGAGACCACACTGCCTTTCCATAATAGAAATACAGAAGAGGGAATAATGAGGACTTTTTTCCCAAGACAGTTAACGAATAAAACCTATTTGAATATTTCGGCCCTATATCTAAGGGCCGTCTTCAGCAAAGAAAATAATAAACAATAAAACACTTACAATAAAAGTTTTCGGTTAAAAATCCATTCTTTTTTTTATAAGATAGCCTTGGCATCATTACTTCTTAACGAAAAGTTCAGCCAAGACTGTGTGATAAAAGCTAACATTTTACAAGCTAAAAAGGTTCATTCATTGAACTAACTGTATTTATTAAAAATTGGAATAATTTCTTATTGCGATATTTGCCTTCTCTGCAGCTAATCTTGTAGTTCTTTTGGGATTGGGCTTGTTTTTATTCGTTCCTATTTTTGTTTTATTTTGAATTAGATTATTTTCTATAATTAATTTTGTGTACATAGGGTTGAGTGTGTACTACACCAGAACCGTTACGACGAAGAGTATATTCAGAAGAAAAGTGATAGTAAAAGAGCAATTGCGTTTGGCCAATCAAGATAAAACCGATACAGGGAGAGATGTGGGGTTGAGTAGGCCTACGACGGCAATTAGAGATTTGACCTTTTATCAAAAGATATTTTCTTTTAATACAAAATTTTCAAACTCCTTGTGCTTTTGACTACTTTCCGTTTCATTGCAGTTATGAAATCTTTCGTTGAGGCATTTTATATGTGAAGCATATTTTGCAGGCCTGTAGCAAACTACGATGATCATGTGAGGGTACCCAGCTCTTCTTATCGGGGGGCTGTACTGAGAGATTGAAACCCAACACTGACGTGCCGCAAGTTGAAATAAATATAGGCCAACGCTACTCACGCCCCACCGGGGGACGTAATTAATTCATTGAGATTGGAAATAACAACAAACCTCAATTATTTCACTGTGAGTAGCTATTGATAATGTGAAAGCGCCAATAAATTTATAGTTTGTAGGTAGGTTGTATAAAACCTTGGCAGCAATCTAGGGGCGGGGGGCTCGTAAAAAGTCCTATAGGAGATAAAAGCTATTATGATAATATCAGGCCAAGTGGTTAGGAGGTCAGAACATTATGATACCCCCCCCCCCCAAAAGAAATAAAAACAACCCAAAACCAACTAGCACCAAAGTGCAGGGACGCGGGAAGGTAAAGCAGAGGGGGGGGGGCAAGTGGGCTGGGTTAAAAATATTTTTTTCTCATTCCACTCAAGTGCCTTCGCTCATTGTGTATAAAGGGGTGTTTCGCGTCGATATGCATATCTTGTTTTGAATGTGACACAATGTACGTCGCAATCAATTTCAATGTTGATAAAGCTGACAAGTGGCCACGGACAAAATTAAGAGTTTGTAAATCTTTGGGCGGCCATGCCGCCTGCTCCTCCTGTTCCCCTGTCCCTAAATTGTTTTACCCTTTTTGTGTAGCGGCGTAAGTCACTATACTTGAAGGCCATCTCCATTATTGAAATTCTATAAATTTGCGGAATTGGGTCGAGGGTGCGGGGCTCACCGCTGTTTTCTACTAATAATGAACCTATTCACTTTATCTCTCTAAATACGTAAGTGCAATGCAAGTTAACAAAGAATATTTGCTACTGATAATACTATGAATGCCGTTGTATGATTTTCCTTCTCTACGTAAGATTTCGTGACACTCCATGCAATTCTCCCCAAAACTGCAAATCCACGGACAACATGACAACGACATTCATAGTTTGTAAGAATATTCGATAACGGAGGAAACGTATTTGATAGGTATCCGAATGAACTTAAAAAGCTTATGCGGGATACATTGAGATACCGTTGTGTAATTAAATTACCGTTTTCCTTGATTTGAATGAGGATTATACGAAACACAATATTGACTTAACTGTTCATCTATTTCTGGAAGTGTTCTACGCCGTGCTGCGAAAATATATTGCTGAAATTCAAATATGGGGCCGAGAAAAAATCCATATGAACCTACCACGTTAAGAGAAGTAAGTAAAAGAAAATAATAAGGACCTTTGCTTCGTCATATTTTTGCAATTAGGGCCACCTCGGGTTTCAAAGACCAAAAATACCGCTAAGCAATGCGACTCTGCCATAGGGCAGCACTTGCTTGAGTACCCAGACTGTGCCGAAGTGTACACGGACAGTTGCTTCCGTATCATAGGAAAGGCCAGGTCTGCATTTCATTTGGCCGTTCTGGAGTCAGTCCACTTAAAAGCAAGAAAACCTTTGCTATGCAGACAAAAAGAATTCGTTTTCTTACTAGGCCTCTTCAATTAATCATGATATAATGGACGCTGATTGGTCCAAAAACACAAGTCATTCAAGACGTCCAATTTCTGATTAGCTCTTTCAAAAATAGAGTTGGGTATACTCTTTCGCATATTCCATTGCCGTCATTCTGACGTTAGTACTCTGAGGAGTGTCAGACGAAAAAAGCTTTTCAGTAGACAATGTTTTTGCTATTTCGTGCAATATTCTTGTTTTGTACCACAAAGAAACATTGTAATTAATGGATTCGAGGATGGTGATCGAATACACCGCAAGCTCATCATACTATGTTTTGTCGTTATGTTTCACCTACACTCCTTGTGCTGGGCACTTATCTTTGTAATAAGAATTCGTTTTCCACCTAGGTTGCCCATTGTAGACGTTAAAGAAATCGATTTTCAAGTTTTTGTAGAGGACATAGAGAACCCGCTAGTTAATCTTTACGCATTAAAAGTGTAAATAATTCGGTTACACATTATTTTTGTATATTCATGACTGAAGTTGTGCCTGCAAATCATCATGTTCAAATAGTTTTAGGTCTGAGCTTCCATGGCCTCTTTTTGTTCCAAAGGCAATTCATTTTGGCTAAACTGTGTATTATTTGTAGGGTTAAAAGCTGTTTTATCAGCAAATGGTGCTACTAATCCTGGAAGAGTAATCGTGTATGGAACACCAGCAGAAGAAGGAGGTGGAGGTAAAGTTGTGCTAATCAAGAAAGGAGCCTTTGACAACCTGGATATCTGTATGATGGTACATCCAACGCCATTTGATGTTGAATTGGAAGATCCATACTTGATATCCTGTGAAGATCTGGAAATAGTTTATACAGGTATACAAGGTTGCTGGTTATAAGTGTAATCTAGACTTCACGTATTTACAATGCTCCTTTACTTTTTCTTTGACATTTCTAATAACCTAGGCACAAAAGTAAATTTCTAGCTACTGAAACGTCTACCATGTAAACAGAGAGAAATCATCAAATTTCATATCAAATGAGAAAACGAAAGCATAACATCAGAAAAGTAATGATATTTCATCATAAATATAATTGGCAAGATAATGACATTTATATCATGACATTTGAGAGGCTGGGGTATTGTGCACTGAAGTGCGTTGTTTATAGAGACTAGAGAGGGATTTGTTGTGAGTTTTGGATAACAGAGTGATCAGCACTTATCAATAATGTAAGTACAACATAACTAGACATTGCGGAAATATGAGTAACTTAAAGTGAGACTGAAAATGAGGACCATCCTAAGCAATTCGAGACAAGAACTTGAAATTATATTTCTTATAAAAGGTGGTTGCATCGTTGTCTGACGTGTTTACCCACTTTTCCTATGAGCACATTTCAAAAATCTAGGTAATGTATGCAAGCTATGTCAAATATGCCTTTTAAGTCTGTTTTGAACGCTTTGTGCACCATGGAATGTGCGCATCTAATGTATCCAAATTATGTCAAATATGCCTTTTAAGTCTCTTTTGAACGCTTTGTGCACCATGGAATGTACGCATCTAGTGGATGCAAACTATGTGGAATATGCCTTTTAAGTCTCTTTAGGACGGTTTGGGCACCATGGAATGTGCGCATCTAATGTATCCAAATTATGTCAAATATGCCTTATTAGAATATTTTGAACTCTTTGTCCACCATCGAAAGTACTTATCTAGTGTATGCCAACTAGGTCAAATATTCCCGATTAGCCTATTTTGACGCTTTGTGCACCATGGAATGTACGCATCTAGTGTATGCAAACTAGGTTAAATATGCCTGATTAGCCTATTTTGTCGCGTTGTGTACCATGGAATGTACCCATCTAGTGTATGCAAGCCATGTCAAACATGCCTTTTAAGTCTATTTTGAACGCTTTGTGCACCATGGAATGTACGCATCTAATGAATGCAAACTAAGTCAAATATGCCTATTAAGTCTATTTTGAACGCTTTGTGCACCATGGAATGTAAGCATCTAGTGTATGCAAACTAGGTCAAATATGCCTTATTAGCCTATTTTGAACGCTTTGCGCACCATGGAATTTACGCATCTAGTGTATGCAATCTATGTCAAATATGCCTTATTAGCCTCTTTTGAACGATTTGTGCACCATGGCATGTACGCATCCACCGTATGCAAACAATGTGAAATATGGCTTTTAAGTTTCTTTTGAACGCTTTGTGCACCATAGAACATACGCTTATAGTGTATGCAAGCTATGTCAATATGCCTTACTAGCCTATTTTGAACGCTTTGTGCGCCACGGAATGTACGCATCTGGTGTATGCAAACTATGTCAATTATGCCTTATTAGCCTATTTTGAACGCTCTGTGCACAATGGAATGTACGCACCTATTGTATGCAAACAATGTCAGATATGCCTTTTAAGTCTCTTTTGAACGCTTTGTGCATCATGGAATGTACGCATATAATGTATTCAAGCTATGTCAAATATGCCGTATTAGCTGATTTTGAACGTTTTGTGTACCATGAAATGTACGCATATAGTGTATGCAAACTATGTCAAATATGTCTATTTAGCTTATTGTGAACGGTTCGTACGCCATGGAATGTTTGCATCACTGTATGCAGATTATGCCCAATATGCCTTATTACCCTACATTGAAGGCTTTGTGCACCATGGATTGTACGCATCTAATGAATGCAAACTATGTCAACTATGCGTATTAAGTCTATTTCGAACGCTTCGTGCACCATGGAATGTAAGCATCTAGTGTATGCAAACTACGTCAAATATGCCTTATTAGCCAATTTTGAACGCTCAGTGCACCATGGACTGTACGCATCTATCGTATGCAAACAATGTGAAATATGCCTTTTAAGTCTCTTTTGAACGCTTTGTGCACCATGGAATGTACGCTTCTAGTGTATGCAAACTATGTCAAATATGCCTTATTCGCCTATTTCGAACGTTTTGTGCACCATAGAATGTACGCATATATTAACATCATGAGAACTCGTTCCACACGTTTAAAGAAGACTATTTCAATACTTACATTTTGCTCAGATCCACTAGATGCACATAATGAGAACGAGCTCTACATGTTAGCATGTGGCAATTTCAATAGTGCTATTCTGCAAAGATCCACTATATTTACATAATTAGAATGCGTTCCACACGTTTGAATAAGACTATTTGAATAGTTATATTTTGCTGAGATCCACTATATGCAAATAATGAGAACGCACTCTACATGTTGGCATGTGGCAATTTCAATAGTGATAATCCGCTAGGATCCACAATATCAACATATTGAGAATGCGTTCCACACGTTTGAATAATATTATTTGAATAGTTATATTTTGCTCAGATCCACTATATGCAAATAATGAGAAAGCGCTCTACATGTTGGCATGTGGCAATTTCAAGAGTGATATTCCGCTAGGATCCAGTATATTAACATAATGAGAACTCGTTCCACACGTTTAAAGAAGACTATTTCAATACTTACATTTTGCTCAGATCCACTATATGCACATAATGAGAACGAGCTCTACATAATGGTATGTGGCTATTTCAATAGTGCTATTCTGGTAGGATCCACTCTATGAACATAATGAGAACGAGCTCTACATGTTGGCATGTGGCAATATCAATAGTGATAATCCGCTAGGATCGACAATATTAATATATTGAGAATACGTTCCACACGTTTGAATAAGATTATTTGAATAGTTATATTTTGCTCCGATCCACTCTATGAACATATTGAGAATGCGTTGTACATGTTGGCACGTGGCAATTTCGATCGTGCTATTCTGCTAGGATCCACTCTATGAACATAATCAAAACGCGCTCTACATGTTGGCATGTGGCTACTTCAATAGTGCTATTCTGGTAGGATCCACTATATGAACATAATGAGAACGCGCTCTACATAATGGTATGTGGCTATTTCAATAGTGCTATTCTGGTAGGATCCACTCTATGAACATAATGAGAACGCGCCCTACATAATGGTATGTGGCTATTTCAATAGTGCTATTCTGGCAGGATCCGCTCTATGAACATAATGAGAACGAGCTCTAGATGTTGGCATGTGGGTATTTCAATAGTGCTATTCTGGTAAGATCCACTCTATGAACGTAATGAGAACGCGCTGTACATAATCGTATGTGGCTATTTCAAAAGTGCTATTCTGGTAGAATCCACTCTATGAACATAAGGAAAACGCGCTTGACATAGTGGTATGTGACAATTTCAATAGTGCTATTCTGCTAGGATCCACTATATTAACATAACTAGAATGCGTTCCACACGTTTGAATAAGATTATTTGAATAGTTATATTTTGCTCAGATCCACTCTATGCAAATAATGAGAATGCGTTCGACATGTTGGCATGTGGCAATTTCAATAGTGATAATCCGCTAGGATCCACAATATTAACATATTGAGAATACGTTCCACACGTTTGAATAATATTATTTGAATAGTTATATTTTGCTCCGCTCCACTCTATGAACATAATGAGAACGCGCTTTAAATAATGGTATGTGGCAATTTCAATAGTGCCGTTCTGCTTGGATGTAGTACTTCACACCGGTCTTTTCCAGGATCGCTTTTGCCTTACCGAGATTGAGTCGGTACTGGGAAGAGGTTCCGTCAAAGGTCACTTGCGTTTCATCTTCCAGAACCATGGTGTAGAACTCGATGTCTTGGGCGTTTTTCAAGCCTTTATCCAGGAAATAGTGCCCCCCGATTTCCACCTCTACCAACAACCGGGTCAATAGGTCCGTTTCGGGAATGGTCCGCACGGAAAGCTCGGTGGGAATTTCATAACTGAGAATGTCCTTGGCCATATAATCGGCCACTTAAAGTTGGCGTTCCAACTGATTCAGTTTGCTGAATGAAGGATTGATCAATAATCCCTTGGGTGCGGTGACTTTGGATTTGGGCACTTTGGTTTCAATGCGAAGCTTGGCCAACTCACCGTCTTTGTATTTCCCACTGGGGATGAGGGTCAACACATAGTACTGGTTGGTAATTTTCTTAATTTCATCGAGGGCCGGGGCAAGGTCGTTTTGGTTTTGAAAAACCTTTCCGCCCGTATCCACAGCCCAGCTGTTGAGCACCTGTATCCCGGACCGCAACCCCTCTTCTTTGCCTAGGAGGTTGGTGTCAATGGCAAAAACTACGGTTCCGGAGCCCTGAAGTGCATTGACCAGGTCTTTAGAGATACTCATGACGGATGAATTGCCCAACTGATTGGAGTCAATACTGGAAATATCTTGGCGCAAGGACTTTTCGGCATTGGCCATGAGCTGCTTTTGATCTAAGCCGGTAAGCAGGCTACCGTCGTAACCCGCCGAGAAAAGAATCATGTTTTTGCGGCCGCGCGTGTGGGCCAAGGCTTTGGCCAGAGCCTGAAAGCCGGCGGTAAACTGCATGACTTCGCCAGCGTAATTCCGCCGTTCAGATTTTCGCGCCTCTTCGAGGTTGTTGCGCAAAGCCTCAAGCGAATCCGCGTGAAATTCCGAAGGATCGATCCCAGGGGGCCGGTCGTTGTCTACACTGGGGTCGTCGAAAAGTCCACCAAGCGTTGGGTCTGACTGTGTAAAACTACCTGTGGGATCAATCGTAGGGTCAATGGTGCCAAAGGCTTGGTCGATCAACCCACCACTAAAATAACCCGCTTGACCTCTGGCCAGGTACTTGGTTGCCGAAAGACCTAAATTCCCCAGGGCATTGCGCAGGTGATTCTTGTCGTTGGTGAAATTGGTAACTGTTTGGACACCTCGTAAGGGCGATGCAGAAAAAACCGAGACCAAATCGGTGGACAGCATGTCGGTTTCAATAAAGTCGAGTGCCGATTTCCTGGCTTCCAGAACACCCCGTTCCGTGGTGTACCTCAAATCGAAAAAGAGGACAAATAAGCGTCTGCCGTGCTGGGACATGCTCGTCGTAGGATCCGCACCGGCTTCAATTTCTTGGAGATCAATGTATTCCAGAGTCTCCACTTTCTGACGCTTGTTGTTGAGCTTGACTTCGAAATCCTCTTTCGTCAAACCTTTAATCGGCTCGCCATCCCGGTCGATCACATTGACCTGAACCTGATAGCGGCGTACTTCCATGGTTTCAAAAATACTTTCTTCTTGAGATACAAAGCTACTGGCTCCGGCCCACTGGAAAAACCCCAAATCACCAATGTCTCTCCCAAGTAAGAAAATCATTTAATTGATAGAGATTTCAATACTTTAAATTTTATGGCATTCATTTTATGGTTTATTTATCTATCGTTACAAATAGTGGTAAGCCTTATGGTCCGTTGCATGAATAGTGAAGAAGTGTAAATTAGAAAACAAAATACAAATTTATGAAACATATTATAGGGAAAATCCGAATTGCTATTCAGTAAGAAACAAGGAGCCCTTCAGTGTAGTTGAAACTTTTGAAGAGGAGTCTATGAAGTGCATTGGGGCATTTTTTGAGAAAATGGCAGAATTACAAACTGAAAATGTGCATTCAAAGGGCAAAAAAAGGTTCCGTTTTACCTCTTAGGGTCCTTGGACTGACCTCAAGAAGAGGAAATTTTCCCTATCCATTTTCTACATGCATACGCTTATTTTCTTTTCTATGCACGTCCAATAAAAACAGGACAGAGAGAACATCAGATACACCGCATCGTAAGGAGTCTAATCGTATACTACAACATGGAAACCAGGGTCCTATCCAGGATTTTTATTCTGGGGAAGGGGGAGGGAATTTATATTGAAAGACTTTCTATCCCGGGGCGGGGGTTACCGAAAGAATGGGAACGAAAGCATCTCCAGTTGACTTTATTTAACGGTCTCAAATAAGTTATTTTTTAACTGCATCTTTAAGACCAGTATCCGAGTCTCAGATATATCGTTTAGTTTTTAGGACAATTTTTTTTTTTACCTGCAATCTTAAAACCAATTTATGAGCCAGTGATGTATTTCGGAAGGGAGCCAAAGGTCTGGAAATGAACCTGAGATACACTATCCTTTTCACTAGCATTAATAAACTAAGAAGAAAGTTATCATTCTTTTAGATAAGAAAATAATATATATCTCAGTATCCCCGGATTCAGTATTCACAGCTTGCACTTTGGAAACATAGTAACTAAAATAGTAAATTATTGTAATTTTACTGGTCATACCAAGTTAGTCCCTTGCTTCAAGTGCCCGAGTGCACTAATGAACTAGCACCCAAGAGCCTGTACTTTCAGGGTGGGATAAGGGAGGAGGAAGTTTTATCATGGACAGCGAAGAACATATCCACCTTTGATAAACCTTTAGATATGCAACATATATTTTAGATTATGAACCGATTTTTTGAAAGGTTTAGAGAAAGTGAAGGATTTTTACTCTTTTTATTATATCTGTGACAAAAAAGGTGGGTGATATTTAATTTATGTCCTGTCTTCTTTTGTTTCACTATTCTAGGTTTTTTTAATTACCTTTCCTTAATCTACTTAATTACCTTTTTTCTTTAAATTACTTTATTTAAATAAGGTTTTCCTAAGAAAAATAAAGACCCAGAGTAAAACCCAACGAGCGAAAATGAAGTTAGAGCTATGACTTCGTAGTTAGAGCTAATGCTGCTTCATTCCTCATACAGGTTATAAAATTAGAACGAGGGATGTTTGAGTTAAGTAAAGAAAAAAGGACTTGAAACCTTTCTAATCCAATTATCGCAATTCTTCCCAAACTTCTATTTACTCTTCCTTTTCATTTCTCTCCTGTAAACGGGGGGTGTGTGCAAAAAAACTTCAAAACACATGGAAATTTGTTTATATTCGTTTTTTTTTGCATTTTTACGATTCGGACAAACATTACGAAGGGGGGGGGGGGTGGTACAACCCCCTCCCCCCAATGGATAAGGCCCTGATTTGAATTCAGGTTAAAATCAGACTATAACTACACACGTTTAGGCGTTCAATGTTAACATAAAAAAGAAGAAAATTAGCAAAACTTCTAATCGAAAATCAGCAACCTTACCGGGTTATAGCAAGCTTCTAGGAACCGCACAAAAGCAATAAATGTCATTCCAATTTGGAGCTATCATTCAGATGAACTCTTTACAAGCGTCTGTCATGTCATTTCAGCATACAAACCATGTGGGGGAGGGAAGGTTTCTCTTAACAGACTCCAAGGATAACCAACTGAAAATTTTGCGAATCCCGGGATCTGTGGGGAAAAGCACGTTCTCCCACTGGTTGCAAACGAAATTTTGAGCAAATTAAGCACCAGACCCGCCTCTCCAACTAAAAAGCAAATATTTAAGTTCTATCGACATTAATTCACTTCAATGACTTCCTGAAAAAAAAAACCTAGACAGAAAGCTCTTTTATCTCGGTAGAAGTACCTATCTATGATTCTTTTTGTTTTACTTTTCCCATCTGACATATGAGCCGTTCCTAGGATTGTTGGTGCCTGGGGCAAAATTAGTTAAAGCACCCTCTCATGACTCAAATATAAGCAAAAATAGCCGAATCAAAGTGAAAAATGGATCCAAGTGGGCAATTCCCAAGCCACGGTGCCCCGAACAACTGCCCTAGTTGCCCCCCTCCCCCCGGGGACGGCTCTGCGGACACACACAGTGGCTCCAAGCTGGAATGAGGTTAGTGCTATTGGTTAGGGTGTACCAGAGAATATAGCTAAAAAGGATACTGTCTTCAGGAGGTTTCTTCTCGGCTTCCATACCAGGAAGGGCGGCTGCTACTCGGCGGAAAAGCTACAAAGAAAGAACCAAATCAAGAAAATAACAAAACACTTACAAACGGAAGAACATTGTTAAGAATATTAAAAACAAACATTTATTAAGATAATAATATATAAGATAATATTGAACACACAAGAAGCAGTGAACTGACAAATGAGAAAAAAAAAATCTGGAAAAAAGAAATGAGAAAAAACTGAGAAAATATGTCAAACATGATTTTACAGAAAACCAAGGATAAAATATTACAATGATACAATTGTCTGATCAATTTATATTATCAGCAAAAAAAACACACCATTTAGATGAGCCTACACCAACGTTGTTAAGAATCCGATTTGCTGGAAAGAGAACGCCCACACAAAGAATTATCGGGGTGAAACAGGCTCTTTCGTATATCTATTGATTTAACACGGTAGATTGATGCTCTTTTAGGCAGTTTGGAGCCCATGGTTCAATTTCCACTGCCGCAAAGTTGGATGACAAACCAGATATATGTCTCTGTGAAAAACAGACCAGGAAACTGAAACTTCAGTTCGACATACCTCAGCCTGTAGCCTTACGAACTAATTTCCTCTTTACACTTACTAACCCACGAAATGATGTGGATTACAAAAAACAGGGGCAGGGTTTTATGAAGAAAATATAAAACCGTAAAAATATAAATTTCGAGAGTCACAGCCGTTTTTATGAGCCTTCCTAGCAATACCACTGATGAAAACAAGCTTTAGCTTCCTGACACATGATTAACCTTTGAATATGTTTTTCATTTGGTTTGAGCCAGAAATGCATAAACTGCAAATTATTTAACACGCAACTGTTCAATCGGAAATATCTGTAATACCGATCTTGATTTGCTGAAAAAATTATATACAATAAAACTGGCTAGAATTAGAATTGGTAATTTTTTGGGGGCATTGTTCCATCGTTGTCCCAAAAAGATACGCAATTGATAAGTCTCTTTCTTTGAATTAAGAATTTACATTACCTTGATCAACAGGTCTGTCACAATCCCGAGCAATATGACCAGGTTGACTACATCTGTAGCACATATCATCAGAAGATTCACAATTCCTTGCCATGTGACCAAAGCGATTGCACTTGTAACATTTGGAATCTATCAATATAATAAAACAAACAGTAATTAAAGTAAAAATGTATTTAACTACAAGGTCTATACTTAGTTTCTTCTATATTTGTTCTGTAAAGCTATTCAGGTAAATTTCCTATAAGTTCAGTTTTACATTTTTCTGAGCCCTGAAAAAAAGAAGAAGAAAACTTTCAAGTGATCCTTTGGTTCAGTCTAGGAACGTGTCAATCTTTTTTTTGCAGATAAAAAAAAAACAAAAAAACAAAGAACAGAATCGTAAAAGTTCAGAATGATTACTAATGGATACTTATATAAGTAAAATTCTTTTACAATATTATTCCGGTTTGTATTTATTCATAAAAATGATGACCCAAAAGTTGTTTTATAGGAGGTAGCAGGGGAAGGTACTAAACCCCTATTCAAAATGAAAATATATTTACATTAGAAACATACAATACTACAGCTAACTACAGCAGTTTGCTACGGCAAACTAGCCTGAAAACCAAAAAATCGAACCTAAAAACAAATTAAGGCTCAATTGGGGGATAGGGATGAGAAAGTGCCTGCAGACAGCCTCCAAATGCTTTAGTCAGCTTGTAAGAATTTCTTATAAAACCCTTGGATGAATCTATAATGGAGATTTCCCAATACCCTAACTAAGCAGATATGAAAACTTAATAAATATTTCATTAAAAAATCAGAGAGAAAGAATGAGCAATTCTTTGAGGGCTAGACCCACTAAATATCATGGACCTGGATACATTTGACCCTATCCTGCTATTTTCCAGCAGCAAATAGTTAATTTTTAGAGAAAACGACATAACTGATTTTCTTATTAGAAAGGAATTTCAAATCTGTTCAAGACACCCCAAATGAAGTAATGTTCAAATCCGAATAAATAGACGAGCCTGTCAAAACCAAGACGAGTTTGTGTTCACTTCGAACTTCTTGAGATTTGGTAAAATTTGGACCTAAAGTCCAATATTATACTGAATCAAAAAAAAAAGTTTTTAAAACAAAATCTCAAGTGTCCAAAATACCAATCCGATTTCAATACCAAAACAACAGATAAATTTCAAATCCCGATTTCGAATCCAAAAGTTCAGTAGTACAATTTATAAAGCCAGCTCTGTAGAAAAATATAGGCCACATTTTCGAAATTTTTCAAACACAGATGGTCAATTCGTAAGAGTGAATTCAGAGACAAAGATTAAAAGTAGGATTAAACTGAATACTAAAATACACAGACGGACACTAAGCGAGTAAGAGAGCAATATGGAAAATACTTAATAATGAGACAAATTTAGGATTCCTTAAACGTATCCAGCAAAATAAGTATTAGGTGAGCTTTGGGCCTATACCTACTTACACGCCTTTTTCGGATCCATGCCCTTTTAAAATGTTAAAGTATTGTCAATTTTACTAAAGTGTTCCAACACATAGGAGTGCATTCTTTCAGTAAGTGAGTACTGCAAGACATTATAAAGAGTACAAAAGACTGGAATTATTCAAACGTGTTCGGACAAATAAGTATTAAGTCGCCTTCAGTTCCATGCCTTTTTGGAATCTTTTTCAGGGTCTGTCCCTTGTGGAGATTAGAGAAGTATAAGCAAATCTATTACGTAGTATAGAGCTAAAAATTGGTAATCTAGCCGTATTGTTAATGTGTTGAGAGACACTAAACATATAGGATGCCCTCATTTCTACTCAACCAGACTCAATCAAAAGAACGTTCAATCTATCAATCTATAGCTGATCATTATCGATGGAAATGGATACGCAGAGATCCGACTCAAGGAAGGTTGATTAGAAAAAATCACAATACATAAAAAGTGCACTTATTATTCACTTGCGTCCTCCCCCACTCCTTAAATTAGTCAGAATCCTGAAAACTAGTGGCCTAGAAGTATAATTTCTTTCAGTTTCAGCCCCCTTCCCCAGGAAACTGTTATCTCAAAGTGTTACTTCTGTGCAAAGAGTGGAGGCTAAGGGAGCGGTAGCCTCGCTTATTTTAAGGATAATTTGGAATATTTTATCAAACATAAACATAAATTACACCTAAAAACTCTTTTTCAGGTGAAATTAAAGTGCTGAAATTAAAAAATTAAACGAGCAAATATTTTATTGTCTATGAGTGAGAGCTGCACCCCTCCCCTCCTCCCAGCCGCCTCCCCCATTCTCAATACAAACTTACTTCTGCTTCCAATACTTTCAGAACGAAAGCTCTAACACAAGTATAAAAAGTTCTTTTTTTACAATACCTCAAGAATGGAACGAATATTAATTTGCGCTTGCTTTAATAAATACCACCTTTAGTTCAAATGTTTCAACCATCAGTTGCTAAATAAAACACTTGAAACTACCGACTTACTATATCTGTTGTGCTCAAAATGCTTTTAGTAAAATTTTTGCGTAAAGAGCAGAAAGTTAAAGAGGGCTGAGCCCTTATGTACAGGGTAATCCCTGTTTGTTTTAAAGTTTTAATTTTCCCTTCATTTTCATTTGAACATAACTTGTTTCGCATACATCTCAACTGTTTAATAACTTTGCCTTATTTTATTTTGACGTACTTGTTTTAACTTACTGGTTACTTTAGTAAATAAAGATGGATTCTATTCAATTCATATAATATTGCTCGATGATTTGTCATTCATTTCAGTAACTCGTCGTTGAATTAAAAACCAGTAAATAAATTGTACCCTTATTCGTTTAGGAGGGATATAATAAATGAAAGGTTAAAAATTCGGTTCAATGTTGTCCAAAAATATTGTTCAATCCTTCTATCTAGGGTTACGATGATAGAAAAGTTTAAAATGTGTTTTCAAGTTGTCCAAAAAATGTGGTTCAATCCCAATATCTAGGCCATTAATGAAAGAAATGTTGAATTGTGGGTCAATGTTGTCTGAAAAATGTGGTTCAATGAAGTAAGGATGCTAGGACTGTTTTAAAAAGATTTTAGTTTTGGTAGTTGTATTTTAATATGAGTTTCTTTTATGTTTTCATTTCTTTTGCTGAGGATAGCCCTTGGATATAGGGTCGAAATATTCATTTAGAGTTAATATATCACTTTCTTAAGAAAACATTCCCTTTTTTGCTGTTTGTATTTAGGAAGTGTGGTCTACTTTTTAAATAACTTACTTTTTCAGGCAATATTCACGATAATATTCATTAGCCTATCTTGTAAGCCAGCTTTGCTTTCCATTGGATGTTTAGGGCTGCCATCAGAAGGCAAAGATTCTTCCCCATCTCCTGACATTTTTCCCAAGGGCATAGCTGGTTAAGATGCCAAGTGACAGGTAAATGGTCAGCTGCACAACTCTGAAGCCACCAAATAAAGCATACATAACCATATGCCAAAATATAATAAAATATTGGATGTTGCAATTTAAATATTTATTTGAATTTCTTATTTGTGGCCAGATTTGCCAGAGTCACCAGATATGTCTGTTTGCAAATTTGATGGTTTACAAAACCGTTTACTTAAATATCACAGTGCAATAGACCACGAAAAAACGAATAAAAAATGGATTAGCTTCATAAACAAAGTTTTAAACAAATTGTTGCTTAGCTCTGGTTACAAGCTACACCCTGTTACAAAATTTACCCAAGAGTATAGTTGGATAAGGTGGCTGACAAGTGATGGGCAGAACCACCCTATAACCACCAGGCAAAATATAAATAAGGCTTGGTCAAAATAAAATTAGGAAAACATTCATACTACCGCAAATATCTGAAGGCAAAACATAGTTGTCATCTGCAACTTGATAATAACGATGTTGGTGATATTTTCCTTCTCTTAGATTCATGTTTAATGGAGTAATTTCTTCTGTTGTGCGTCTATCATTTGCCTGCACAGATACTTCACTGCCATCTATTAAGTTTCCTTTTTTTAATACAGGATCTTTTGGAAAAGTTTGCATGACAGAGGCTCTAGATTTATAAACTGAATTAAACAGTTGGCTTTCACTTCTAATTTCAGATGGTCGACGCCATTTTAGAGAGCCAGATAAAACATTTTGAGAGCCACTATTTATTGGCTGCAATGAAGCAAGAGGTTTTCTATTTTGAAGTGAAGATTTATTTTGGATTTTGAGTGTTCCAGAAATATGCCTTTTGCTTGGAGTATTTTCTTTGTTTTCCTGGAATTTTGAATAAGCTTCAGAAATTTCCACCTCAAGAACTGATAAAGAAGCTAAATCATTCTCAATTGATTTCATTGTTGCAGCTAGGTCCATTTTAAAGCCTAAAAATAAAAAGAAGGATCAAATTTTGGTCTGAATTTGATAAGCAGCAAGATTCTCGGTAGGTACGGTTGTGCATGTTTCCGCTTAACCAATTCAAAAATTAGACTCAAGTTTCACTGCTCTTGGTACTTCGAAGGCATAGTTAATACAACTTCCTCAATTAATCCAGACTGTTGGTTTTTCCTCAGTCAGGTACTATCAGGGATTAAACTGTGGAAGCTAAGGACTCCAAGAATATAAAACGAATCAGCTTTATTCAAATACTATTTTCATTTTTCCTATATCACTAATTTTGGTTTACAAAGGAAAAGAACATTAAATCATACTAAAGAAAATTGTTAAATTTCAGATTAGACTTTTCTTTTCATAGTGTTTAGCCTAACTGAATAAAGAAAAGCAAACAATGAAAAGCTTAAATATTTGTTGTTTCTAAAAAGATCGTGATAGCCTTTTCTGTCCTTTTTACTTCAAAACATAACTAATACAACTTCCTCAAGTAATGCAGACTGTTGATTTTTCCTCAGTCGCAGTAATAGCAGGGATTAAACTTGCAAAGGCCAGGGATTCCCTGAATTATTAATTTTAAAAACCAAGTTTTCCGACAATAACAATGGCATACTTGATGAAGGGGGAGTTTCCAATCCTCAGCATACGTATTGCACGCTTAGACCAAATCCATTCTTCGAAATGAAGAAAGGTTAAGGGGTAAACCAGCCTTCTCCCTTTAACCTCAACGCCCAATAATGGGAAACAGGAAATTAATGGCACAAAAGAGCATATTTTGGTACTTGGCACACTTTTGTGCAATTATGATCATCAAGCTGTAGAACTTTTAAGGATCTATAAACAAAACGAACATAGACCTACCGTAGAAGCTAAAAGGCTTCCTCCAAACCAAACTGCATACCTTTGCATATGATGACTCACAACCTGAACTTCTATGGGCTTGGGCTACAAAAGATAACAATAATCATATTAATAGAATCTAGTCAGGGCACCAAGGTCACCTAATAGTCTATTTATGTTTAAACGCATAAGAATAGTCAGAGAGTTAAAATTTAAAGACAGAAAAAATTAGCTATACTCTATATACTCTATTGTCGAACATTATGCGTATTCTTATCTTATTAATTAAATTGGATAGACTACAAATCCTTTACACTTCCCTACAAATTACAACAGATATTACCCAGTATACTGGGAAAAGTGAAGACAATTTCGCTGCAGAGTCTGACCCACACGCTTCTTTCTTTCCCAAGTGGAGACTCTTCTTCTCTCAGACTTACCATAACACTCTTCATACCCCACCACCTCTACCTTAATATAGCCCTTTAACCTGAGCAAACAACTCAAGTGACCGGGTTTTCGCCACTTCCTTAAAACCCGAAATATCCGATTCTCTTTATTCTACCATATCCATTGGGTGAAACCGAAGACTGTTCGAACCTTAGGAGAATGGAACAAAGGCTATCTTTGAATGTGAACAGGAGTTAGTTACTGGCTCCGTGAATAGGACCAACTTTTATAACTTGCATGAACATAACAAAAGCTGTATAATCCTTATGATTCAAACTAGGCTATTTTCTCAAATTTACTTATTCTTACTTATCTATTGTTTTCCTTGTGTTTTTAAAGTCGCTTGGCTGGAATTAATGCTAACGCCACCGGCGCCGATAATTAGGACTTTAGACATAATCAAATTCCTCTCAAATTCAAGATGAAAAGTGCAGATTTAAAAAAAGTGGCAGCATCCTACCACCAAAAATTTATAGCGCAATATCGCAGATTTATAAATTAATTTGTTGTCCACGTTTAGTCGATTTCAGTTTTATCCATTCAAGGGTATTTTGCTTTCGTTCTGGGGTTGCGTCATTTGCCCCCTTGGAGACTAACGTGATAAGGGGCACATTCGACAAGGCTTCTCGGTATTTCGTCTCGGCATTAAAAAATGCCGCCGCAATGTGACAGGGGCTGTGACACTCTTTTGCCGATGCACCACAAGGTCCATTTTGTCTGACCTCAGTGCAACGAAAACTCGGGCTTGTACCTTCGATAGCCGCGGTTATCTGCCAAAGAGTAAGTGTTTCTGGTGCAACTGCCAACCAATAACCCCCGCTAGCCCCGCGCTGTGTGGCAACAATCCCCGCTTTACTTAATGCCTGTAGCTGCTTAGCCAAGTATTGAGGAGGAACATGCAAAAATTCCGCTAAGGCTTCTTTAGAGAGGGCTTTGTCGGGCGGCAAGAGCGCTAGTAGTGCGCAAGCGTGGGCCGCCCATTCGACACATTTACCGATTTTCATTGGTTATTCTTTACTCTGATTATTAATTCGGATATATTTTGTCCGTATTGTATCCTGTGTGCAACTATTTTTGAGTAAGTTGCCCACAGAGATAACATATCCAGGAGTACTATCATGCTATTAGATGAAAAGCTTCCGCAGCATATCGCCATTAATATAATTGCTCGGTTTTTATTTACTTCATTGTTCTTGTTGTCTGGTATCACACACTTCACTAACGTACCTTATTATTTGGAACTTATGCCAGATGTTGTGCCCTATCCATTGTTTTTGATTTACCTTTCTGGTGTTGTTGAATTGGCAGGAGCTATGATGATCTTGTTTAACTGGAGACCGCGTCTGGGAGGCTGGTTACTGGTGCTGTTTTTGTTGCCCGTGACGGTGGTGGTTCATGGCTACGAGATGTTATACGCCCAAGAGGAAGTGGTAAGAGCGCTGCAACAAGCGCACTTCTTGAAAGGATTTGCCTTAACTGGCGCAGCCCTCTTGATCACTCAAATTGGCGTGTCACAAAAAAATGAATAACTCGCACTAAAAAGGCGCCGTAGCGCCTTTTTATCTATTAGCCTGCTAGTTTCGCTTTCATTTCTAGGCGCTTGCGATGTAAAACCGGCTCGGTATAACCATTCGGCTGAGCCTTGCCTTGGAATATCAGTTCTTCTGAGGCTTGAAAAGCGATTGAGTCCGCAGTATTCGGTTGCATAGCAATATACTCTGGGTCCCCTGCGTTTTGCTCGTCAACCAAGGTAGCCATTTTTTGCATGCTTTGTTTGACTTGCTGCTCCGTAATAAGTCCATGCTCAAGCCAATTGGCAATATGCTGACTGGAAATGCGCAACGTTGCTCTGTCTTCCATCAATCCAACATGATTAATATCAGGCACCTTAGAGCAACCGACACCTTGATGTACCCAGCGTACGACATAACCTAGGATACCTTGAACGTTTGTAGGTCGTGCTGGTTACAAACGCGATCTTGGTCGTCGGCAACTGACAAGTACCGGCATCGCATGTCCCGGTTCCACAACTGGAGCCGTCGGGATCATTCGCCGTGCAGCTATCTGCCCCTTCATTGCAGGTCTCCGAACAATCCCCATCGTTGTCTGCGCCGGGGCAGGGATCGCCAGCGCCGGTGCAGGTACCGGCACCGTTGCATGTATCCGTCGCTGTGCAGAAGAGGCCATCGTCGCAGGTAAGTTCCGCGAAGATTTATATTACCGCTTAAATGTTTTTCCAATTGACACTCCTGCCTTGCGTGATCGTGCCGAGGACTTACCTTTATTGGTCAATGATCTGATCGAGCGTTTGGAACATGAAGGAAACGGTAGTGTGCGTTTGACCCAGGCCGCAATTGAATCATTAATGAAGTACGCTTGGCCCGGTAATGTACGTGAGCTGGCTAACCTCATTGAACGTTTATCTATTCTGTATCCTGATGGCGTTGTGGATGTTCAGGATCTGCCTGAAAAATATCAAGCCGATGAGATATTGGCGAGACCAACAGTAGAAGGGGACAGTCCGGTAGACACCACGTTAAAAACGCCACGTTTACCAAAGGGTAATATCGATCTGAAAGAACACATCAATACCATTGAGTACGAATTGATCAAACAAGCCCTGGATGAAGCCAACTGGGTCGTCGCCCATGCAGCGAAACGTCTTTCCATGGGACGCACTACCTTAGTTGAGAAGATGCGTAAGCTGGGATTGCAACGCCGAGAGGATGCGTCGGGATTTTGACAAAGCCCCGACTTCCATCGCCTGATTCAAACCTGATCAAACCATCTAGATCCTTAACTACTTGTAATATAAGACTTTAATTGAATGGCATAGTCCTTGCTCCAGGACTATCAAAGTCGTTTAAAGAACAAGTGGTAGGATTATGGAGCAACAAAGCCCAATTGTAGATAACTACTCAGAACAAACAGAATCGCTGGAAGAAGCGTTTGAAAATTTTAATCAAGCGACCAATTATCTCACCGAATTTTATAAGGATCTTGAGCAACAAGTTGCTCAACTGAATTTAGAGCTGACATCGGCCAAGATTGAAAAGAACAAACAATTTGATGAAAAGGAACGTCTGGCCAATCGGCTCGCTAACTTACTTCATGTCTTACCCGGTGGTGTCATTGTCCTTGATGGCAATGGTGTCATTACCCAGGCCAATCCTGCAGCCATTGATTTATTAGGTTCACCACTGGAAGGTGAATTATGGCGCGAAGTAGTTGTCCGTGCCTTCTCACCACGTTGGGATGATGGTCATGACATCACATTAAAAGACGGTCGTTATGTCAACATCTCCACTCAATCATTAGAATCCGAGCCGGGACAAATCTTATTAATCAAAGACGTTTCTGAAAACCGGCAATTACAAGAACAGTTCAGTCATTTAAAACGTTTGTCTGCCATGGGTGAAATGGCAGCCTCATTGGCCCATCAGGTTCGTACACCCTTATCTTCCGCCATCCTCTATGCTTCCAATCTCTGCCGGAATGGACTGGATGATAATGTCCGTCAACGTTTTTCAAACAAGTTGTTATCCATACCAGACTGCGTACCAAAGAAGAGCCACCTAAGCCAGATAACATCTTTATTGATGTAGGATGCAGAAAGAAGGAAGAGGTTCAAAAACTGGGAATTCATGTTGGTTGCGTGATCACCTATCCTGATGAGTTTCATATTTTAAATAAAGACAATTTTGTATGTCGTGCAATGGATAACCGTATGGGAGGTTTTATGATAGCTGAAGTTGCGCGTTTACTTCACGAAAACAAAAAGGAGTTACCTTTTGGACTTTACATCACTAATTCTGTTCAAGAAGAGATTGGATTACGTGGTGCCGAAATGATAACCCATACCATTAAGCCAGATGTGGCTATTGTGACCGATGTGACTCATGACACCACAACACCAATGATCAATAAAAAGAAAGAAGGTCATTTGGAATTAGGAAAAGGACCGGTAATAGCATATGCACCTGCGGTACAACAAAAATTACGTGATTTGATTACAGATACTGCCGAAGAAAAGAAAATACCATTCCAACGTTCTGCCTTATCAAGAGCTACCGGAACAGATACTGATGCATTTGCCTATAGTAATGGTGGTGTTGCTTCCGCATTGATATCGCTACCATTACGCTATATGCATACAACCGTAGAAATGGTACATCGTGATGATGTTGAAAATGTTATTGATCTAAAAAGAGGATATTATCGAGATTCACCATCTGACACTCTTACTAATTTTAGAGACGAAGTTTGTGATACGCTAAAACAATTTGGGACAAAGACCATAGCTCATCATCACGAAGTAGCTACAGCTGGACAAAGTGAGGTTGTATTGTCATATCAAGGTCTTCTTAAAATGGGAGACAGTTTTGTTTCTGGTGTAAAAACAATACGTGAAACTGCTTCAAAACGCAGAATGGTTGCAAGTTTTAACCCAAAACCCATGCAAAATGATAATGGCTCTGCTGTTCACATTAATCAAAGTCTATGGAAAACAAAAAACAAAAAAGACTACAACGTATTTTATGATCCTTCGGACAAATATGCAGAACTAAGTCAAACTGCTCATTATTACATTGGAGGTCTCTTAGAACATGCAAAAGCACTATGCGCAATTACTAATCCTTCCCAACAATCATACAAACGACTGGTACCTGGTTATGAGGCACCAACAAACATTGCATGGGGGAAAATGAATCGTTCAGTAAGTGTAAGAATTCCAGCTCATCATAAAAAAAGAGCAGAAAGCAAACGAATCGAATATCGACCTCCTGATCCTACCTCCAACATTTACTTGGCAGAGACGGCAATACTTCTAGCAGGACTTGATGGTATAAAGAAAAAGATTCAGCCGCCTGATCCAGTGGATGTAGATACTTACAAACTATCAACAGCAGAAATGAATCAACTATCAATTAAAAAACTACCAACTTCATTAAAAGAATCGATTGCGGCTTTCAACTCCGATAATAATTTTCTAAAACCAGTACTTGATAATGATTTTCTTGAAATGTATATTGCCCATTTAGATCAAGATTAAACTTACTACAATTTTTTTATTCCTACAGTGATTTTTTTACATCTATACTTTACTGTAATCCGTTTGTTGTAATTTTTTTGTAGCCTAGTTTTCAAAAAAAAAAAAACAAAAAAAAACAATCAGCTATTATGGCCACAAGCTAAAAGACTAAACTGTAATTCAAATTTTAGGTAAAATATGAGTACACAATTAAAATGTCTAATCCATTTTCTAAAATACCATTTAAAATTTAGTTCACCCTTGGTCCAGGAATTTGCGGGGAAAAGTTGCAAGCCATTAAAAATAAAAATAAATTCCCTTTTTTAGAGCTCAATTTTAGCGTCAACTATCATTATATTCCATAGTTTCTTGTATTAAACTCCCATTGTCCCAACAGCATAACGAAGTTTCAAGTGGAAACAAAAAAAAAAAATTTTTTTAGCCCTTTTAGGTTTGTACATTAGAACTCCTTTGTCCTAAGGACTTGGCAATGTACGCTTCAAACGGATAAATACGAACAGCTACTGGGCCTATTTTCAGGCCCTCAATCCCGTCCTCACTATAAAATTATTTGGATGTCCCTACAGCCCAGGGACACTTGAAAGCTTCAGACTGATAGAAAAATATCATTTTCAACTGTACTGCCTATCTAAAAATGTATTACCATAATAGAGTTCCCTTACCCAGGGACTATGTAAGTCACAAGCCGTTTGGAAATAAAAAAAAAAAAAATTGGCTCTTTTTCAGGTCACCTTTTCAGGGGAACTTTATTCAATTCTTTCTCATGCATCAACGCCCTTGGCCCAGGGACTTGAGAACAAGTTTAAAACCTTTGGTTATTTTTATTACTCTTGTTTTCGAAAGAACCTTCATTTTTCTTTATTAATTATGCATTGGGGTTTCTTTAGACAAAGGTATGAAAAGCTTCATTTTCAAATCGATTAGGAAAAATTATTGGCCCTTTTCGGGTCCCATTTTCGGAGGGTTCCAACATCCCTAGTCTAATTTGTTTTAGTATTAAATATTAAAGTCTCCTTGGCCCAGAACAGATGTCAGTTTCAAGCCGTTTAGAAAACAAGCTTTTGACCATTCAAATGCTTCATTCAGGCTTCAACATTGATGGCCATTTTTAGACCCATTTAAAAGAGGTTCGTTCTTTAAAGTTTTTTGTGGATTATGGTCCCCTTGTCCCAAGAACTAAAGGTTTTAAGCTTCAAGCTGTTGAGAGAAAAAGCTTTTCTGCTCTTTTGTCGAGCAGAATTTTCCGGCAAACAGTTTTTTCAGCATTGTCTTATATTCGGGCCCCCCTTGATCTAAGGACTGAGCTTCCTTGAATTGTCCCCAAAGAAAACTGGGTTCACTGCAATCTCCTTGGAATTAAAGTTCATAAATACACGAACGTAAAACAAAATACGAATTGTTAATTTTCGGGGGGAATTTCGAAGAACTCGAATCTTCTTTTGGGGAAATCGGGGGGATCTACAAAAATTCTTGGATAATCCAAGCACAGACCTTTAATAACTTTATGACCATTGGGTTCCCCTTAAGGATATAGGCTCCAATCCAATCGTAAGCAGTTTTCAACTCGAGTTTTGAGTCCCACACACTGTGGGCCTGGGGGCCCACACCCCTAATCAAAATTTGTTTGTACATTATGTTCCCCTTGATCCAGGGACAAACCACTTTTGGGTAATAGGAAGATGGAAAAAATAGCTACTCTGGGATATTCCTGCAACTGAATATTCTAGCTTCCTTTAAGATAGCGGGCTCTAAGAGATCCTGAAATTCAGAATTATTTGACGCGGCCAAATTTCAGAGTCAATATAAGTACTATCAGCACATCTGTGACTTTTTCCCCGTTTTTAATGAGCCTGTTTGTTTGTTTTTATTTTTGCTTTAGCTTGAGGATATACTTTTTTTCAAAAAAGAAATTGTTAAGGAGCCTCTGGTTTAATAGCTGTAACTATAGATGGTGTTTCCAAAAGCTGGAATCCGAAAATATAAAAGAAAAAATAAATAAGTAGTAGGGTAAAATCTGTCTTAAGCCTAGCATTGAGTCGGCAGGATTCAGCTTTAATGGAAAAGTTGTGTAAGTACTGAGAAATCCATCCACAGGTATTTCTTCTTTTCTAGTGGGTAAGCAATCCAAGCACTAAGGTAATATGGCATTTTTAGGGCATCTAAATATTGCTAATCTTAAAATATTATCAATCATAATAGCTCTATCCGATGGACTGAGCTTTCTTATTAAACTCTGTTTAATTTTTTTTTTTCGATGTGACTTTGACAATTGCTGTAAGAATAGCTTAGATTTTCTAAGCCACATACCACAGAATATTTTATTACATAGTTTTAATTTCAATACTTTATATCTATATTAATTCTTTCTTATACGTATTTTCGCGATATTATTTTACTTTCTCAATATTAAAGAGTTGAATATAATTCATTCTACAACATATTTAGTTTAGAGAACAACTGGTCTTAGCATGGCTGCTCGCAAAAAATTTTTCCAAAGGTTGGCAAGCCTACAAATACCTGCGGCACCCCACACTACCAATATGCACCCATGATTAGTTGTCTAAATTATATTATACTTAAGTCCAAGCGGCATCCTGCCAATACGTACCCAAGATTAGTTGTCTAAATTATATTATACTTAAGTACAAGCGGCACCCCACGCTACCAATACGCACCCAAGATTAGTTGTCTAAATTATAATATACTTAAGTACAAATTTGAAAATAATAAATAGTTAATATTTGAAGCATTCGTCGGGACATGTACAAAATTGGAAGTAAATAATACTTAATAGTTAGAGTGTTTGTTGAAACACTGGGCCTAGGCTACAATAAATGTTAGTATTTCAAGCACCTTGGTGGGACTACAGATTGCCATCTTAATTGACTATAAAAGTATTTTTTGATACAAGAAATAAGTCATAAAGTTCACTGTGTAACAAAAATAGTTTTATAATTATTGTTATTGACAACTTCTGGATTTAAGTGTGTTGGGTTAAAATCTGGCTTGAAGAAACAGTAGTTTGTTCTTAGTGTGTCTTTTTTTGTGTCTTGCTCTTCCTGTTTGAGGCAGAATAAGCCAGTGATCTTTGCTCACACAGAAACAAACATTCGAATGGGAGATTATAAAAGTTCGTTTGATTTTAATTAAGGAATTGCAGTAAATAAAGAAATTTAATATAAATATATAACAGATACAATTAAAACAGATGACGTTTCCCCTGGGAAAATACACAAAAAGAACAAATAACTTTCGATGCCAAAGAAAACCATTAAAAAAAAAAAAAAACATCAAAAAAAAAAAGAAAAAAAAAAAAAAAAAAAAAAAAAAAAAAATAAAAAAATGAAAAAAAAAAAAAAAAAAAAAAAAAAAAAAAAAAAAAAAAAAAAAAAAAAAAAAACTGTTCCAGCTTATATTTTTCATTTATTTTTCTTTTTTACACCTCATTATTATAGAAGCATGTTACGTCCAAAAAATCTTGCATTCATAATACTTCAATTGATAAAAAGTCACCCGGGAGTCATAACTACTAACAGAGAAGTTAGTAAATCGCGTTTTATCTTTAAGGGTCATATTTGAACCAGGCGGGGTAAAACGCTTCCTCTTAAGATCAGCCTGAACAAGCCTCCTCCCTCAGAACAATTTAGAAAAACTGGTCTAAAAAATCTCTTTTCTTGTATTTTGACAAATGAAATATCTCCTGAACCCTCCTCTCATAGCGGTGGTGAAGCCACGCTTGAAAGCCATTCTATTAGTCACACCAACATACTGTACACAATCTGTAAAAAAAAAAATTATTTGAAATGGAGATTGGGAAAGATAGGTCAGTTTTCACACTTTAGATCGTTTTGTTGCTCCAACAGCCAAAAGTGGCACCTAAAAACGGGGGGAAATTTGAGGTACTCTCTCCATGAAGTTGAATGTTTACCGTGTAATGTCTCGTTTATATAAAAAACTGACGCATTTATTTTTTAGCCAAAAATAAATATCACTCTAAAATAGTAAGGATTCAAACTATGAATGTCCTGAAACAGGGCAATATATCTTTTTGTGAGTGCTCCACGTACCGTTAAATACTTAACACATTGCCTAGTTAGATTGTGGTACAACCGAGCCTGTGTTAGTTTTAATGATTTTGTGTTGGGTTTGTGTTACTTCACTGTCATTTACTATAATTCTGAAATCTCGGGTAAACCATAGTTATATTAAAAGCACTGTTTCTAACCTTTTCCACGCATCCGTATTTACCAAAATAAACAGGATGGGGCTATTGTCCTACCTCAACTCCTACAGTGTTGGAAAATAATAACATTTTTTGGGGGGGGATTTATTCAGACTTGAGTAAAGTCGAGCCCGTCTTAAAATTTTAATTGTTTCGCATTAAGTTTGCACTATTTAACTGTTATCTCATCAAACAGTTCGTGGTAACAAAACTGTGAGTAATGAGTGACTCGGCCCAATAGTAACCGAAACTTTGAAAAACAGAATTTTAGTATCAATAGACACATCAAACGACTTAAGTATTTTTGGTGACTCAAAGAATTCGATAAATGCATAACAAATCCCATGCATAGTATTTAAAGGGCATGTTCCTAAGGAGAATAATGCACTATTAATCAAACTTGCGCACATTTAACAAGGGCGAATAAACATTACCACGTTCTTTTCAATTTTCATGTACCAAACCAATTTTTCAGTTCCTAACGTCGTTTCAGTAACGTCGTTTCAGTAACGTCGTTTCAGTAACGTTGTTCAGTAACGTCGTTTCAGTAACGTCGTGTCAGTAACGTCGTTTCAGTAACGTCGTTTCAGTAACGTCGCTTCAGTAACGTCGTGTCAGTAACGTCGTTTCAGTAAAAGAAGTTATTTAAAATGAATCGAAAGAGTAAAATTAGAAGTATTTTCGCTTAAATAGTAGAAAAAATCAGAAGTAGTAAAAATCAGAAAAATCATAAAAAAAATAAAAAAAAATCATAAAAAAAATCATCAGAAAAATCATAAAAAAATCAGAGGTAGAAGAAAAAATCATAGTAGTGCTTTTCTCATCCTTTCCCTGGAAAAATTTACAGGTGGCTCTCCTGTTCTAAATTATAGTCGTATCTGTATTAGAAGCAGGTGCATTTCACACCACAGAACTGAATTATAATTTAATACAGAAGGAATAAACTGTCAGCTAGATTTTTTTTACGGTCTATCAGCCTTATTTGTCAGAGAATGCAATGATATACCACAGAAGAATCCTTGTATGAATATAAGAAAAGAAAGAAAAACCGCCAGCCGGACTTTTCTAGCTTTTTCAGACTTTTCCCGACGACGGTGCGCTACGAAAACATGTTATCAAACGGGAAGGCTAAATCCTGCAACACTTATGTAGCTAATTTAATTTTCCAAGATAAAAAAATATATTAGCAAAATGTATGAATTTTGGGAGATTTGGAGTGTACATGGTGCAAGAATAGGTTCGGAATTTAATACTGAGACTAAAGACGCTAAGATTAAGAACTGGTGATGGTAAAGAGGTGAAGCTAGGAAATGAGACAATCAATTTAGCAGATGTTGCTTATCTGGGTGGCAGAAATAGGAAAGATGATGAATGCAGTGAAGATGTAAAAAGTAGCATAGCTAAGGCTCAGTTGAAAAAAGCTTGGAGAAACAGGAAGATAATCATTCAAACTAAGATTAGGTTATTGGAAGTCACTGTAATGACGGCGGTCAAGTATGGCTCTGAGCCTAACCATAAAGACATAAAAAGAATTATCCGCCATAATCAAGTCTTAGAAATTCATTTTAGAAATCAAATCTTAGAAATCAAGCCTTAAAGATTATTTACATTTATTATTACTAAGTCACTTTTATTTCAATACCAAGCACAGATTTTTAAGTATATCACTGCAATAGCATAATACAATAAAGAAAAATATGCCTTGCTTATTTTGCAATGATATTATATTTTGTAACGATGTGATTGAAACTGCTTTGCCCCTGGCATTTCTCGGAGAAACGGACACTATTCGCATATGGTCCGATGCACAATCGCCCGCTGGTGACTTTGATGTCGCTCCTGTCGGTGAAGGGGCGATTTACGGATTTACCAAAGCCATACCTACGCTGGGACAATGGGGTTTGTTCATTTTCCTCGCCTCTTTTTTGGTTGTTGGACTGGTCTTCATGGGTAAGCGCCGTCATTTGAGAAAGGTTGGGTTGGTGTCCCTGCTCGGTTTATTATTCAGCGCAGTCGGTGTCGCCATGTTCGTCACTGACGGTCATGTGGATGATTGGACCGGCTTTGATCCTTTTTTTACCGACTCGGCCGGTGATTCTTCAGATCCGGCCACGGATATCTTGGCGGGTTTTGCGGGAAACGATCCTCAGAACCTCTACCTTCGCTTGGATATTCTTGACGCCGAAAATCAACCGCCGAATGCACGGGATGATATGGTGACGACACCATCACTTATTACCAAATTTGGGTTTTCTTGCTGAATAATTTTTTGTGAAATTTTTTTACAATCTTTATAGTAATGATAATAGTTCCATAGCCATTTAGCTGGATTTTTCAAAGTTCCATTTTCAATAATAAATGAGGGTGGATTGTAAACATCCTGAACATTATAGTTTAATCTTTTGAGAATTTTTGCAGCGCCACTCCCAGTGATAAAATTTGTTGAAATATTTTCAAAATTTTCTACAATTGCAATGTCTCTAGTTACATGACCTAATCCAATAGGACTGGAAAAGAAACTGAAAACATTCATAATAATCAGATTATTTCATCAAATTTCTAGATTCTCCACTGTCTCAAAGTTTAAATGGATTTTAACAAGGTAGGTTTCTGGGCTCATAGTCCAGGTCGGTTATGACGTCGCCCTTACACGGCGAAGATCCGGGGTTCAAATCCCCGTGGGCCCATACCCTATATTGGTTCTCAAATAGGACGCACTTGTGCCTAGAGTATGGAAATCTCATTAGATAAGGTAAATTCTCGTTCTGACCCATATCAGCTGTTTTTAGATTCTATACGAAGCCCTTCAACTCTCAGACGATACAAAAATCTACTCTATTCATTTCTCAAGCTAATTCCAAATCAGATCTATGTAGATAATCTTGGGAAAACACCAGAAAACAGAGAAGCTGAAACTCTGGCTAAATTCTTTGTAGATTTGTCAAGAAAAGATATGGATTTAGCTGCTGATATTATTGCTACATTCATCAAAGAAGACAAGAAACGAGTTATCTCTGGTGAAATTAGTTCACAAACAATTCCAAATCATATCAAACCAATCAAAGTTTTACTTGATGCAAATCGTGTACCAATACACTGGAAGTCATTACATAAACTATTGCCAAGAAGAGAAGCAAAATCAAAGGACAGAGCGTACACAAGAGAAGAAATTCAAAAGATGCTCGAAGTTGCAACTGATATTACTGACAAAGTTTTGATTCTAATGTTCTCTTCAGGGGGATTTCGTTTAGAATCTTGGGATTATTTTACATGGAAAGATGTAATCTTTTTTCAAAATGATGATGGTTCATACAAAGGAGCTGCATTGTTAATCTATAGAGGAGATCCTGAAAGTTACTTTACATTCATTACTCCTGAAGCTTGCAAATCTTTAGAAATTTACCGTGAAAACTGGAAAGCAGACATTGGTGTTTATCCAAAACCTGATGATCCATTGATCAAGACAGTTTCATCCCCAATGATTAGAAGATTAGCTCAGAAAGGAGTTAGAAAAAGAATGGATAAGGTTGTGACCGATATTGGTTTGCGACCTCCACTGCCTCCTGGACAGAGAAGACATGAAGTGCAACTTGATCATGGATTTAGAAAATATTTCAATACTATGCTTAGACGTGCTAAAGTAGATTATTTGGATAAAGAGGATATGATGGGACACAAAGTTGGCCTTGAAAAGCACTATGAGCGCTATCAGGAAGAAGATTTTGAGCGATTTCCTGAATACCAAAAGGCTATTCCTTTTCTGACTATATCTGATGATGAGAGAATCCGACTAGAAAATGAGAAATTAAGAGAAGAAAAAAAGCAATGCCAAAGGTACAAGCAAAATCAAAATGCCCATTTCGCCCTCCAGCCGTGAATCGTCAAGGCGACGGCGGCCAGCATGGTGAGCGAGCTGACCGGCATCAAAACGGCGGCGGTAAGCGGACCGATCTGACCGGTGACGGCGAGCATGAGGGCGACCGCGTTGTAAGCGAGCGAAATGGCAATGCCGATGCGTTCGGCAATTCGCGAGGTCTGGACCTCTTCCCAAAGACGCGGCAAAAGATCGAGCCGACCGTCTTTAAGAATCACGTCCGCAAATTCCAGTGCACCGCCCGTGGCCTTGTCGTGGGTAACACCCAGATCCGCTGCAGCCAGGGCGCCCATATCGTTAAGGCCATCACCGATCATCATGGTCGCTTGGGATCCATCCCGGACATACGCCAGTTTTTGAGTTGGGCGTGCACCGGCAACCACCTCGTCCACATCCAATGGGGCAGCAATTGCCTGCACTGCCGCTTCCGTATCACCGGAGAGTATGGACTGGGTGACGACATGCTTTTTCAGCCTGTGCAAGGCGGTTTTGGCTTCCGCGCGCAAGGGATCGGACACTGCAAAAACGGCGGCGATTTCTCCATTCACCAACAGACAGATCGGCGTGGCTTCGGAAGGAAAACCGGCAAGCGTGGTTTGGACCAAACGGATGGCCTCAGCCCCAGCCTCGAATCGATCAAGTGCTTGGGGACTTGTAATCACTACTTTGTGGCCCTCAACCCGAGCGGAGATACCCTCACCGGCGTGAACTTGTAGGTCCTTTACGGCACCGGGTAAGCGCCGGGGCCCCGAAGGTTGGGCAAATGCGTGGGCAAGCGGGTGCCGGGCTGCCGTCTCCAACTCAAACAGTACCGACTCTAACCAGAACCTGCGGTTAGAGAACCATTTAGAGGCAACAATCTGCGGCCGCCCCTCGGTGAGAATTCCGGTCTTATCGAAAACAAGACGGCGAATCTTTCCCAGCCGTTCGAATACCTGCAAAGCCTTAATCGAAACACCCAGACCCGCCAAACGTTCCATGGTCAATGCCCGCGCCGTGGGTCTGGCGAGCGCGAGTGCACAGGGGCAGGCGACCAAAAAAACCGTTAAGGCAACCTGACCGGCACGAAAAGGGCCGTTGGGAAACCACCAGGCAAAGCTGACCAGCGCCACGAGGCTGATTGTGGCAAAAAACCAAGAGGCGACCCGGTCTCCACTTGCGTTTTGCCTGCCTTGGAACAGGACTTTTGACACGCGTTTCAATTCGGCAAACCCCGAAACTTCGGCATTACCTTTCGCCAAACAGATCACCGGATGGGAAAGGTTGATGGAACCCGTTTGAATGGCTTCTCCACCCATCTTTTGAATAGGTTTGGCCTCACCCGTGACCACATGGAGGTTGAACTGACCTTGTTCCGATTCGAGTGTGGCATCAACCGGGCAGACATCGCCGGCACGTAGGCGGAAAAGTTGGCCGCCAGTGATCTGGTTGGCAGGAACGGGTAACCAGGCGCCGTTTTCCCATATTTCGGTTTGCTGGGGCATGGTGTTCATGAGCCGCTGCCCGGTGGCCAAGGCTCGTTCAATGGCGCGCGACTTGACAGCGGAAGGTGCACGCCTCCACATCCTCGACCAGAGCACCTACGGAACCTGGGTCAACGACGTCCGCGTTCAGGGCTCTGCGACCTGTGGCCCCGGCGACTCGATACGGCTCAGCGAAGCCTACGAGCTCGAGGTATTGGGCGCGAACGACGATGCGACCCTGCCTCCCCACTACCGCCGCCCCGTGCGCACACTCGTGTTCACCGACCTGGTCGACTCCCTCAAACTGAAGCGCCGACTGGGTGACGAAGGGGCTGCAGCGCACATCGAGCGGCACCGGAAGCTCGTCCGAGATCTGGCCAACGCCTCAGGGGGGCGGGAGATCGACAACGCTGGAGACGGCTTCTTCCTGGTCTTCACGTTGCCCGTGATGTTGACTATCCCGGCCTTTTCCAGCTTCTCGGCGCGCTCCGGCGTAAACCCGGCCGTTTCGCCCGCATTGTAGGGCGGATATTTCTTGTTGAACTTTACGAGCTTCATGATCGATCTCCGATTCCAGGGAATGAACCGCGCCTGTCAGGCAGGCGCGGCGGTTGCCTCATCCGGTCAGGCCGCGAGCGCCCAATCGACGCCCGTGATGACCGAGATCGCCTCGTCGTGGCGCGGCGCGAGATCGTGCTCGGAGATCGAGCGCATCAGCGTCAGATCGCGCTGGAACGCCGAGATCGTGTTCGAAGACCCGTCGACATAGGTCGCCTCGCCGGAC
>JAAAKM020073195.1:47607846-47741349 GCA_010016025.2 Alatinidae sp. Z8VKAUB7J3 | reverse complement strand
CAGAAATCGGCGAAGGTGATCTCCGTTTCCGCGCCCGCGCCGAGGTTGTTCGGGATCTGGGTCGTCGGATAGATCGGGTAGCCGAGCAGTTCGTTCGATCCGTCGATCTCGGGATAGACCTTCGCGCCGACGCTGTTGCGCAGCTCGGCGAGATAGTTCTTGATCCCCGGCCGCATGATCCAGCCAGGCATCGTCATGGCGACATTCGATTCCTCGACCAGATTCACCGACTTGCGCAGATCCTGCCCGATCGTCGAAACGTCCGTCGTGGCGTTCGCCGCGAAGACCTGCCCCGCCGGAGCCCAGTGCCGCAGCCCCTTGGGCGCATCGCCGGTGCCGTCGTCGCGCAGGAAGGCCAGATCCTCGCGCAGCGCCATCTGTTCGAGCATGTCGTCGCGAACCACGGTCGCCGCCGAGGGCGAACCGTACCGGATCAGGCTGTTCGAGACTGGAACCAGCGCGGTCAGCTTCTTGAACGCCTTGTCGATCTTGTCGAAGGTCGGCTCGCTGGCGCTGATCGCCGCCGTTTCCGCGCCGTAGCTCGCGCTTGCCGCGCCGGTCTGGCGGGCATCGCGGATATTCCCGGCGGGCATATCGACCACGCGCGCCCCGGCGCGACGCACGACGGTCCGCGCCTTGAGCATTTTGATCAGCTCGCCGGAATAATCCTCGGGCACCATCACGCCGCCCGCCGCATCCGCCTGGCTGTTCAGCGCCGCGCTGATCTCAGACGCGCCGAGCTTGTTCTCGGCATAGCGCGCCGCGCGCTCGGGATCGCCCTTGGCGGAGGCGAGCGACATCATGAACATCCCGGCGGCGACGCCGCGATCCTCCTCACGCACCGGCCGCGCCGCCTGGCGCGGCGCTTCGGGAGCGGGCGCAACCGTGTACATCACGGGCCGCACCATGGGAGGCCGCTCGGCCCCGGAAGATTTACCGGGAACTTTGGAAGAAACCCGCGAGCTCATCGATGCCCGCGGCGGCAAGGGCATTGCCGTAGCCTGCGACCATACTCAGGACGAACAGGTTCGCGACCTGTTCAAAACCATCGAATCGGATCACGGTCGTTTGGATATTTTGGTCAACAATGTTTGGGGTGGCTACGAGGCCTTTTTTGATCATCACTTTGATGCACCTCATTGGGAATTGGCGCCAAAGTATTGGGACGGCATGTTCAACGCGGGCGTCCGGGCCCACCTCCGGACCAGTCAAATGGCAGCGCCCTTGATGGTTAAACAGGGTTGCGGCCTCATCGTGAACACCACGGGTTGGGATGCAGATAAATATCTTGGCACCTTGATCTACGATGTGGCCAAAGCCGCCGTGAACCGCTTGGGTTTTGCCATGGCCCAAGAACTCCGATCCTGGGGCGTGGCCGTTGTGGTGGTCGCACCGGGATGGATGCGGACCGAACGGGTGATGCGCGCCCATGAATCCATGAAATTCGAATTAACGACCACCGAATCAGTGGAATATGTGGGGCGAGGCATTGTTGCACTGGCCGCAGATCCGAAGATCATGGACAAAACCGGTCAAATATTCCAATCGGGCACCCTGGCCAAAATTTACAATTTCCGGGATATCGATGGGCGCCAACCCGAACCCTTTTCCATTCCCGAATTCCAAGGGAAGGGACCCTTAACAACCTAAGCCATCTCGATCCTCAACCAAGCGCTAGCTGGCATGGGCTTCGCGCCAAAGCCGTTCGAGCCATTTGGCGGCACGAAACATCCGTGCTTCCTGAAAATGGTTGGCCATGAATTGAATGCCCACGGGCAAGCCTTGATCATCTTGCCCACAGGGTATAGAAATAGCGGGAATACCGGCCATGTTGGCGGTCACGGTATAAATGTCATTGAGGTACATGGAAACGGGATCGTCGGTTTTCTCGCCAAACTTAAAAGCCGTGGTTGGTGTCGTCGGCGCCAACAACACATCGACACTGGCAAAAGCCGCCTGAAAATCGTCGATGATTTTGGTGCGCACTTTTTGGGCTTTAAGGTAATAACCCTCGTAGTATCCACTTGAAAGGCAATAGGTTCCAAGCAAAATACGACGCTTCACTTCCAGCCCGAAGCCTTCGGTCCGCGAAGCCGTGTACATGCGTTGCAAGGTCCGCGCATCTTCAGACCGGTGACCGTAACGCACACCATCAAACCGTGCCAAATTGGAACTGGCTTCAGCCGTGGCAATCAAGTAATAGGCAGGCACCGCGTACCGGGTATGAGGCAAGGAGCAAATCTCAATGTGGGCACCGGCGCCCTTCAACAGGGCAACCGCCTGATCAAGCTGCCGTTTGATAGCCGCATTTAATTCTTGGGATTGAAATTGTTCAACCAAACCGATGCGAAGTGGCCGATCCACCTCTGCTTCAGCTTCGAGCGGCGCAGAGGATGAGGTGCTGTCGCGAGGATCGAAGCCCGCAATGGCCTGATACAGGGCTTCAGTCCCGGCCACGTCCGCGAGAAAAAATAAAAACTCACCGGAACCCTTGGATTTTCTGCTGTTGCACCGCGAACTTTGGCAATGAGAGTGTAACCTTGTCCAAATCTTGACTTTAAGTGTTGCGCTGAACCTAAGCATTTCAACTGACCATTCACCATGATTGCTATCCGAGTGCAAAGCGCTTCGCATTCTTCCATACTAAAAATAGGCAAATAAATGAACAATCAAAATGACTTTTTGTTTTAGCACAACATATTTTATAGAACCAGGTTCGTGTGCCCAACATGCGACTAGTTCGTCATATCGTCTAATTAGTACTTGCTGACACTGCTAAAATTTGACTTGAAAAGTCAATAGTTGGTTTTGATACAATGACTTATTTTGAAAAACTTGGAGAGGGCTGCTGGTTGAAGAGGAAAACTGTATGACTGCAAAAGAAAAAATTGCAGGAGGAACATTTAACCTTGAAAAAAAAAAAACTTTTAACCTTGAATTAAATTGAAAGTTCTTGAAATTTATTGAGTAAATTGACTTGCCTCTGTGCAGTATGCATATAGGAACGCCCGATATGAAAACGACTGGTGTTTAAAGTAATTCAGAGACACCAACAATTAGGCTTACATAGCCGAAAATAGAGGTTAATCCGAATCATGTTTAAAAAATTAGCAGAGGCTCGTCAGACCGAAGTCCAGCGACTTACACTGAATTCAGTTTTCCCTGTATTCGCCAGCTAAAAGCTAAAAAAAAAAATGCCTGAAAAAAACTGGATCCCACCGAAACAAAAATTCTCTTTTAGAAAACGAGTAGTCCAAGCAAAATATGGTAAAAACTTTGAGTAAATGTAACAGCACAATTAGTAGATTTTGTTGTAAAGATTGAATAAGAATAAAGTCAATACAAAAGGCTGTTCAAAAAAAAAACATACTAAAAAGTCGACGTTTTCTATACAAGTGCCAAACCCAAAACTTTTACCGCCTTGGTTATTACTGCTACTACTTATAATTCAACGCAGCACCCAGCCCCCTGAGGCCAACACAGCTACGTACGCTCCTCCCCCATACCAATCTATTCAAAGCCTCCCTCTTTACACCCTCCCAGGAAGTTCCCATTTCCTTCAAATCTTTCGCTATGACATCCTCCTACCCCAACCGCGGACGACCTGCTTTCCATTTAGCCCTATACAGTTCGCTGAAAAATAAAGTCTTGGCAATCTATCATCCTTCATCCGCAGAACGTGCCCTAGCCATCTCAACTTTTCTCTCATTCTAACCTTGAAAAGCGTGATTGAACCTCACTTTTCATACAGTCTGCTGTTTGAAACATGGTCAGTCAGCCGAATACCCAGAACAGTCCGTAGGCAGTTTCTCTGGAAAACATCTTGCAAATCTGCATCTAGTTCTCGGAGCACCCTGCTTCAGAACCGTACTTGACAACAGTCATCACTGTAGCTTCCAACATTCTAATCTTGGTTAGCACACTTATCTTCCTGTTCTTCCAATTTTTCGTTAACTGTAAAACACCCTGAGCCTTGGCTATTCTACTTTTAATATTTTCACTGCTCCCAAATTCTTTACTAATAATACTACAAAGGTAAGTGAAGCTGTCCATCTGAAGGTTCTGGCCGGGAAACAGATAGTCGCGGTCCGCGGTGAAAAGAATGTCCACGGGATTTTGGAGATCAACTTGACCTTGGTTCGGCGTTGCATTCAGCCAAGTAGGTAAGTCTTCCAGGGTCCAATTGACCGGGTTCTGAACATTGACCCTCAATTGCGTTTGTACCTGATTCAAGTCGGTGCCGAAATCAAGATCGCTGGAAATGAGGGAAAGCGCGGGGGCGCCAGTAATGGTGAGCGTGACGTCTTGGCTGACTTGTTGATTAAGGGCACCGGTGGCCGCGAGCGTGTACTGCGTTGTGGTTTCGGGCTGAACTTGGAGACTGCCACTTGCCGCAATATTTCCGCCAGGGTTGAGGCTCTGACTGTCCGCGTTGACGACTTCCCAGGTGAGAGTAGCGGATTCGCCCAAGGCAATTTGGGTTGGGCTGACACTGAAGGAAACAATTTCAGTTTTGGGGACGACTTGGACGTCGATGGTCGCTCTGTTCTCACCTGATGGGTTGCTTGCCAGTAAAAGGAACGTCGTATCTTCGGACAGTATTTGCTGGCTGGAACCACTGTTGTTTACGCGACCGATGCCACCACTGATGTCCACTGTAGAAGCATTGGCCACATCCCAACTGATCGTTGTGCTTTCGCCGGCAACCAGTTGATTGGGCTGGGCGGCAAAGGTGTTGATTTGGGGAATGGGATCATTGGTTACGGTCAGCGTTAAATTGTCGTTCACGGAACCGGCAGCATTGGTGGCCGTCAGGGTGTAGAGCGTGGTTGCTCCAGGCGTGACGTTTTGCGAGCCCGAAAGGCTAACCGAGCCGACACCTTGGTCAATTTGCACTGTGTCCGCATTGTCTACAATCCAAAAAAGTGTGGCGCTATTGCCTTGAGCAATGGTTTCAGGACTAACGGTGAACGATTGAATCACAGGTGGTTGGGCTGCGCTCACCGTAAGGGTTGCGGTCTGTTGGGCCATACCCGAAGCATTGGTAGCAGTAATAGTATAGGTCGTTGTTTCCCCTGGCATGACAGGTGTATTGCCTGTCAAGGCCACATTGCCCAAGGTGGGTTGAATGTCGACCGTGTCTGCGTCAGAGACAAACCAAGCGATATTCGCCGACTCTCCAGGAGCAATGGTAGAGGGGTTGACCGAAAAGCTATGAATGGTCGGCGTGTTGGCCGGTGTGACCGTGACCGTGGCCGTATCTTGAACCGAACCTGTTGCATTGGTGGCGGTGATGGTAAAGACCGTGGTTTCGCTGGGAAAGAGGAGTGCATTGCCGATTGGGCCAACATCGCCGATCTGTGGTGAAATTGAAACTGAGTCAGAACCGCTGACGCTCCAAGACAAACTGGCTTGTTCACCCTGTGGGATGGTTGCGGGACTTACTTCGAAGGACTGAATGACGGGAAGGTCGCCGCCGCCCATTCCAACCGAAAGCGCACCCAGGTTTACCGTCAGGTTTCCGTTGGCCACAGAAAGTTCGGGAACGCCGTTGAAACCGCTGACAATCGTATCGGCGTCGTTATTGGCAAAGACGATGGTTTGGCCGTCTGCCTGTGCTGAAGGCGTGATGCTCAGGTTGGCAACATACAGATGCTGTCGTTCAATTTTTAAACATACCTGTTTTTCTATAAATCTCCACATAAGACTATAAAGTTCTTCCTATTAGGCCTGTTATTACATAAGCCCTAACGTTTCAATATTCTTTTCCCGCATTTTTGAAAACGTATGGGCCGTATCATTTTGTATTTGTGTTTTGTTATTGAAGATCTTTAAGCAAGCTTCCAATATTTTAGTGTTGAGCATAGTTAAAAACAGCAAACTTATTTTGTTATTCAAGCAAGGTATTGCTGATTATAGCATCATAAATTTTGTATACTATAATCCTCTAGTGGACAAGGCGTATGAAATTGAATAACCGAGCTTCTAGATATTGATGTGTTGTAGAAAAGTTTGACAAAAATGGCAATACTTTAGCAGTTATCCACAAGCTGATATCACACTTCAGCAGTTTATGTCAGTTTTACAATTACTCTAACCTGAAGTATTTGTACACTAGCAACAAATATGGTGTGAAATACAACTCAACAAACGTCAGCAGAATTTATATTGAATTTGAAACGAAAAATAAAAGATTTTTACTTAAGTTGATTTAAATTAAAAGCTAAGGTTCTTTATTTGACCATGTAAAAATTCCTAAAAACGTGAAATTTTGCTTTCTATCATTAATGGCTAAGTCAGATAGCAGTCACAGGAGCATTGACTACATGCCCATTGTTTGAAGTTATATGGTAATACGGAGAAATTTACACACATTAGGCAAGACATTGTGTAAGACATTGTGTTCTGCACATACATACATACATACATACATACATACATACATACATACATACAAACATATGTACAGGAACGCCTTGGCATTAATAAAATTTCTTTTAAAAAAGTACTTTACGCAATCCTATACAAAACAAGCTTCTCACGAATTGCGCTGTGCTTCCACTGGCTATTAAAGACCTTGTAAATCATTCTTTTAATAGCTCCTGCTTCCTGACTACCTGGAAGTTATCTATTGTTCAGCCTCTTCCTATAAACAGAATTTGGATCCACTGGTTCCAAACTTTTGGCCAATTAGCAAACTCCCCACTTTTTCGAAGACATAGAAAAGGATTGTTGCTAGAATAATTACAACATTGGAACATAGGTTGTGCTTTTTTAGTTAGCCAGTCTAAAAATGCATGCTTTAAGAGAATCAGAGATATACCGTATAATTGTGTATTTACAGCCTATTTGTCATAATGATCAATGTAACGTGGCCTATGTTCTAAAAACTTCTATATGAAAATATCAACCATAAGCTATCTCTTTACTGTTTAATGGTATAACACCGTTTAAATAACCACTTGATGAAAAGTTTATCTAAGGGTCAACGTTTATCCCAACAAACAGGAATCTACCAGCGTATCATCCATAAGGCACCTAGAAAAGAGTCTGCAAACATGCAAGAAACGAAAGGGCAACTCCCTTTTTCTGTCTTAGAAAAAAGACACTTCCTATTTTGAAAACAAGGGGATTGAGCCTGCAGTATCCTATCTTTATACCAAAGGCAATGAATACAGTCATGAGAAACCATCTGTCTAAATTTACGTCAACAGACATTACTACAAGAGATAGTTTAGAAAATGTTGAAGTTTAAAAATTATTATTATTATTATTATTAATAGCTGACAGTTGGCTTTGAGACCAAATTACAGAACAACATAAATAGGAAAAATATAAAATACCATGATTTGTGTGAAGATTTGAAGTCACGATTTAGCAATACAAAAGACATTAACCTCAGTATGAGTGCAATTGGAGGGATGGCAAAGGAAAGCAAGTCATTTCTAATGATAATGCAAGATCTTGGCGTTGAAAATCGAAATTATTTGTTATTCAAAATGATATCATATGTAATAAGGTCGACGTATTTCATATTTTGTAAAAGAAATTGTAACTGGCCAAATCCAGAGCTTCTAGCTTGGTGAAAACGTATATCATGCCATGTAAATTCATTATCCCTGTAATGAGATTAATGAATTGTATTGCATGAAAGAAATAGATATTTGAAGTTTAAAAAAATTATTTGTAATATGTCATTTAGTAGTATTATCTAAGAACATCTTTTAAGAAATTAATAAGTAGTGCTAAACTCAAGAAACACAATAATTAAGACATTAAGGGTTGCAGTAAGAGAATAGTTAACATCAAGGTAAAATTTGAATCAATATACAAAGCATCATCGCATCATATTTTTTATTTCTCTAGTATTCTTTTCAAAACTGATATTTCAAGTCCTCTCTTTCTGATGGTACTTTCTATCTTTAATGGGCATTGGATTGATGATGGGCCGGATGGCAGTTCTTCCTTGGTCAAGTTACATGGCGCAAAAGAGGCTGGTCTCCAATTACGTTGAGCTGCATGTCGATGTCCACCGATGGATGGTTGGGAGCTAATGTGGCGACTAGAGAAATAGAGTATGTTAACATTGGAGGTCACCTAGCTCAGTTGGTAGAGCGAACGCGGCGAAAGCGTTCGTCACGGGTTCGATCCTCGGTGGTCACATATTTTCTATTTCTCTAGCATTCTGTTCAAAACGAATATACTAAGCATAAAATGCCATGATGTCAATTTTTTTAATGATTTGCATCCATATTCCAGAGGAATATGGTGATTACAGTGTATTTACGGCTGAAGAGTATTAGCATCACATTCACACGATGAGAGTGTGCGTGATCTACCTTTCTAGACCTTTGAACTGTGGCTTTACCTCTTCTTCTTCTCTGTCAGTCCACAAATTTACTCACAAAGTCAATTAGGACGAACAGTATCATCTTCATTCGAGTATTTACTTAGCCCTTAGCTCCCTGTGTAAGGTCTCTGTGTGAGTAAACTAAATACACAAGCTATGGCGTCTTTACAACCCCCTTCGATTGTGTGCAGTAATTATGAGACTTGCTTGAAAGTTGTATGAAGTAGAGAATTGATTAGTTAAAGCTTGTAACAGGCAGTTTGTTAGAAAGTTGTTGTTGTTTTGTTAGAGGGAGTTGTTGAGGTCATTGCATACGTGCAGGAGGAACAGCAAGAACAGTGATAGAAGGAGGAATGGAGGGAAGACGTGGGAGAGGCCGACCTCAGGATAATTGGATAGGAAATTTGAAAGAATGGAGTGGCGGTAAAGGAAAAGTTGAGCTGAGCAGGCTTACAAAGGATCAGGATGCATGGAAAAAGGCTCCATAATGCTACAACCGGAAGCCGGCGTTTTCCCCGGAAAACTCCCCTCCCTTGCAAAAACTTTCCCACGCGAAATTGAGAAGCCACAGAAAAAGTACGAAATAGGTACCATAAACATCGATCAGGTTTCCTAAGGGGTAATAAAAGGACAGATGTCAAAGACAGTTGTAGGACAGGGGCTGGTTGGTGTCCAATCACTTTTGAATTATTAAAAAGGAGCCATAGCTATCAATTTCCTATCGAATGAGCATCTCTGAAGTTTTTATGGCCACGAAGGGAAGGCTAGGGATGAGAAAGGGGCAGCTCCCTTCCTATACGCAGGGCTACCGCACATTCAAGTGGTAAAAAATAGGAACTTAGCTCTTTTTAGTCAAACAAAGGACTTCTCAAGGGAAGCAAAATGGACCTCAAAACTCAGTTTTCAGAAGGCTTTTGAAAGAAAAAGCACTGAAACAACACTAAATGACACTTGACAAAGGGGAAAAAATTGGGAGTGATCATTTGCAGACACCTCTTCACGATCAGAGGCCAAGTAATAATTAACAAACAGACCACATGAGAATCATCATGCTATGGGAGAGCTTTTTTCTTTTTGTCAGAACGCTTTACTTTCAAATACAAAAAATCAAATTCAAAAATATAATATAAGAGATAAGGATGCGGTAACCAGAACACACAGCCTATTTGTTTCCCTTTTTGCACTGCCTTCTGCTGGAACAGAGATGTGATCAGCCCCTGCTTTTTTTACTCTAACTGCTTCTGGGTCGTTTCAAGAGTAGCAGCTACCTTTTTTTTATTACCCATCTAAATTGGCCTGCGCTAGCTGTATCTCCACCCTGTCCTTCTTTCCAATGCCATTTTCCAGCTAGTTATAAGTTTACTTCAGCAACTCCTCTGCAGCCCGTTCCTTGGAACCAAACGCTTCTTTTTTTTTTCTCTGGGAGATTTTTCGAGAGTCACTATTGCCTGCCTATTAAAAGAGGTTTATAGCGAGCTGCAGCTCTATCAGCCGTTCTCTCGCCTCCAAATCCTGCCACTCTTTCTCATTTTTGTCTTTCAAGGCTTTTCCTGCTGTAGGTACAAATCATAGCTCTTTCTAACGGATTTGTCTAGTCTTATCAAGTCTTCAGTGATAGCAACATTTTGCGAACGTCCTCAAAATCTTCCAAACCCATCTACCACAAACAGTTTTGCATTCAAAGTTCGCTCATTCATCGAAGCTCTTTATTTGCTGAAAACCACCCAGAAAAGGGATAAACCCCGCTCAATACTGGCAAATACGTGTGTAATGGTCAAAGCACTTCTTACAACTTCAGACAAGTTAGAATATTTACCTCCCTGAATCACGTGGTTCCACTTGTCGTCGACCCTTCCTGGTTCCGGTGGAAGTCCGAATAACTGGACTAGCTTAAACTCGTCAACTAGCTTGTCCTTTCGCATTGCGATGGGTAATTTCATGGAAAAAATATAGTTAACTCTGAGCAGAAACTGGCTTTGAAACTTCACTGGGATAAATAAAAAGAGGGCTTCAGTCTTCTTCCTCTACGGGCAAAACTGATGAATACCCTTTGAAGGGTTTTCATTTCCGCTCTGGTACGCTCATGGACCACTAACAAGAAATGTCTGATTCAAATCATAGTAACGTATACCTTTTTACCACCTTCCATTAAATCCATCAGAGAAGTTAAACACTGAAACTAGTACTAAGCTCGAATTGACTACACTTGAAATAGCCATAAGGGTACGCTCATGGATCTCTAACAAGAAATGTCCGGTGCAAATCATAGTAACGTATACCATTAAAACACCTTCCATTACCTTCATCAGATTTTAAACCATGACACTAATACTAAGCTCGATTTGACTACACTTGCATTAGCGGTTAGAGTACGCTCATGTATCACTAACACTAATACTAAGGTCTAATTGACTACACCTGCAGTGGCAGTAAGGGTACGCTCATGGATCGCTAACAAGAAATGTCTGGTTCAAGTCATAATAACTTATACCTTTTTACCATCTTCCATTACCTTCATCAGAGAAGTTAAACACTGAAACTAGTACTAAGCTCGAATTGACTACACTTGCAATAGCCGTAAGGGTACACTCATGCATCACTAACTGGAAATGTCCGGTTTAAATTTTTGGAACGTATTCCTTTTCAGAACCTTTTATTACCTCCATCAGAGATTTTAAACAATGACAGTAATTATAAGCTCGACCTCACTGCACTTGCAATGGCCGTAAAAGTACGCTAATGGATCACTGACAAGATATGTCTGGTTCACATATTTGAAACGTATACCTCTTTACCACCTTTTATCACCTCCATCAGAGATTTTAAACAATGAGACTAATACTTAGATCGAATTGACTACACTTGCAATGGCCGTAAGGGTATGCACATGCATCACTAACTAAAAATGTCTGTTTCAGATCTTTGCAACGTATTCCTTTTCACAACCTTTTATTACCTCCATCAGAGATTTTAAACAGTGACACTAATTCTGAGCTCAACCTCACTACACTTGCAATAGCAGTAAGAGTACGCTCATGGATCACTAACGAGAAATGTCCGGCTCAAATCATAGTAACGAATACCTTTTTACCACCTTCCATCTCCTTCATAAAATTTTAAACAATGACACTAATACTAAGCCCGAATTCACTACACCTGCAATAGCCGTAAGGGTACTCTCATGCATCACTAACTAAAAATCCACGTTTGTAATCTTTGGAACGTATTCCTTTTCACCACCTTCTATTACCTGCATCAGAGATTTTAAACAATGACACTGATTCAGAGGTCGACCTCACTACACTTGCAATGGCCGTAAGGGTACGCTGATGGATCACTAACGAGAAATGTCCGGTTCAAATCATAGTAACGTATAGCTTTTTACCACCTTCCATTAGCTTCATATGATTTTAAACAATGACACTAATACTAAGCCCGAGTTGACTAGACTTGCAATAGCCGTAAGGGTACGCTCAAGGATCACTAAGAAGATATGTCCGGTTCATATATTAGTAACCTATACCTAATTTGGTAATGAATAGCAATGCCCAGCAAAGAACGCGCATGTGAAACATGTCGAAGATTATTGAAATTGAACATAAAAACGATATATTTAGTAACCAAGCTTTCGATGTATTATCACATCATCCTCAGGGTATAACAAACAAGAATGACCCCTGAATCACAAAGGCCGTAGAATAAATAGTTGAAATTACTAAAAATACTTTAGCGTAAAGAGCAAGTAATTGTGGAGGAGACGAACCCCTTGTATACATGATTAAATAAAGAACATTTTTCATTGTATCCTATGTAACATAGTCACAGATTAGAATCAAGTCTGAAAATGTGTAAAATTTTATCATAAGAAAAGAAAAATAAACTTTCCCTCATGGGCTATTTGTGACACGTGTGCCATCCATATCGTGAGAATTCATCATACCAACAGGTCCCCTTCGTCTTCGGCCATACGGCTGCCGAGATGTAACCTGGGTCCTTTGTTTTCAACAGAGATCAATCAACCTTGCTACCACAAGTCAAAGTTCAATAGATTGTCATAAAATAACCGAACTTAAAATGAGGGAAGTGCAGAAGAAACGACTTGTATTTTTACAACTTCCCTCGGCGTTTTTAATGAAACAATCACCAAATTATATGATGCAGACGCGAAAGTAATAAAGTTGCCTTTTTATTGCTTACTTTATTATTTCCAAATTTTAAAACAATCGACATTGTAAAATAGCAATTAACCGTCTAAGCGAAATCGTTACTAATTTATTCAAAACCTAAAAAACGGATTTTGAAATTGCTCCTTTTGTACGAGCCAATAAAAATAGTCAAGCTACAACCTTTTAATAGCTATGCATTGATGGAGCTTTGGGGCTTACATCCACTTCAAAACCTCAAGATTTCTGTTGTCCATTTAGTTTGCCTGTTTTCGCAGTTTTTGATTAGATTGTATGTCCACCCCTTCCAAAAAATAATTCAATGTAAAAAGTTCGAAGCAGGGGCGTCAAGTAGGTCCAAATTAGGGCAATAAAAAATGATGATGACGATACTCGTGATCGGTCTTCTGGCAAAAAATACGAAGTTCAACATTTTTGTAGATGAGAGATGGAAACTTTAAATATAGGGTTCTCTGATACGCTGAATATGATGGTATGATTTTCATTAAAATTATATTACTTTTAGGGGTTGTTTTCCTCTATTTTCGAAAATAAGGCAAATTTTATAAGGCTCGTAACTTTTGATGAGCATGACTAAATTTGATAAAACGTATATATTTTAAATCCCAATAAAAATACGATTCTTTTAACGTGTCTTTTAGTATCAAAATTCTGTTTTTTAGAGTTTTATTTACTATTGAGCCGGGTCGCTCCTTATTACAGTTCATTACCGCGAACTGTTTGAAAGAAACAACTAAAAGATTTAGAATAAGCTCTTTAGCAATAAAAAAGACTATGTCAATAAAAAATGAACAGAAGTTTATTTCAAAAAATTTTTCAATAGATGTTTCTAAAAAAAAAGTCAAGAGGTACTCTTAAAAACAAGAGCTAAGAGGTCATATGGCACTTGTGACGAGGTCGGAAGAGCCAAGAGCTCATACGGTATGAGCTCTAGCAAAATTATAATAGATTGCTTTAAAAGTAAAATCAGAGGCTTAATGCCAGTAGTGATTTAAATTAAGAGCTCTGAGTCACGAGGTCCTTCTAAATATCAAAATTCATTAAGATCCGATCACCCACTCGTAAGTTAAAAATTCAATTTTCAAGTTTTCCAAAATTTTTGGTTTCCTCTCCAAATCCCCCCAATTTCACCGGATCTAGTTGGAATTTAAGATCAAAAGTCTCAAAGAATTTCCATCTATGCAAGCAATAATACTCTCGTTTCGTCCAATCAAAATTCATTAGTAGTAATATTAACAAGGACTTTTTAACAAAATTGCTTGTTCATCGCCAGTTTTCTAGGAACATTCAAATTTTGTCAAAAGTTGAAAATGTAAATTTAATTGTAGGACGGTACCAATAAATGTGCAATTATTGACTTACACATTTTAAAAGTAATTAACCATTGATTTAAGGGGCTGGTAGCTCAAATTATAACTTGGTTAGGCCTGGGTATGATTGGACTGGGAATTCAGAAATTGAATTAAAAAAGGAGCTTTTAAACTGAAAGCAAAGAACAGATTTAAAACATATTTGGACAGGTTATTTTTTATATGAAGGGGGCTGTTTCCTCCTCATAAAACCCTACTGTTGAGTTTTGTAGGTTATATCTGCAAAAATGTGGGAATTTTTTATTTTTTCAGAAAAAAGGTCACGGATGCGTATCTATTTGTTGTTGTTTTTCCCCATGGGTGATCGTATCAGTGCAGTGGAGATATAACGTCAGAAGAGGATTCATTCTAACGGACATGAAAGTTTGCAGTGCCTTTTTTAAGTGACCCCCTGTTGTCCCTTGGGAAAGGTTTGAAAATAATAAAATTTATCCGTTGTTCACGCATGGTATTTGCTATTGGGAAGTATGCATATATTTTTCGGGTTGGGAGGGGAGGATGAATTTATCTTCTGGGAGAATTTTCGATGGAGAGGGAAGTTTCTAGGGGGGACTGGGTTAATTTGCTAGAATTCTTACAAGAAACTTCTTTATGTCTTGCTTTGTCTTTACCGATTCAATTTTAAGTGGGCAGATGTTAAAGGTAATTGTCCGGGGCAATTTTTCGCCAGGATTTAATTGTGCAAAATATGTTCCTGTGAAAAGGGGATTTTCCGTGGAGGTGGAGCCAAATATCCTTGTGGTATTTAAAAAGCGATCGGAAATTAAATAAAAAACATCTTTTTTCGAAGGAAAGTAAGGAACAACATTAAAACTTAAGACGAACGGCAATTACTACGTATTTGAGAGAGAAGTTCCCCTCCTCAATACCTCTCTTTTTACGCTAAAGTTTAAATTTTCTCCCATTTGTTTAAACACGTGTACTGAAACACGAGGGTCGTTTGATTAGAACACGAAGTAACTTTTTTCAAAGTGCCGGAAAACTGTAGCGTAAAGAACGAGGTTCTGAGGAGGAGGAAACCCCCCTCCAATACGTAAACGTTTCTGATCGTTTTAAGTTTTATTATTGCTCCTTACTTTCAGTTGAATTTTTGTTTTTATTTAATGAAGCTTAGACACAAACATTTTACTAAAGGCAATGGAAAAAGTATGTCAATTAAAGTAAAAGTATTTAAAAATTGAAAAAGTAAGCAATTACAAAAAAAAAAAAAAAATACAAAATAATAGCCTACTTACAAAAACTAAGATATAAACTCCCAGTATTCTGTTCCGCTTAGCAATGCCGAAGCGTTGAACGAAGCGGGGGGGGGGGTTGGGGGGGTTGGGGGGGGAAGTGTACGATTATTTGTAACTCGAGAGTAAGTGAATACGTCGTGTTCAGGCTCGTTTTATTGCACATAAATGTTCTATATGAGGAAATGGTTGTTTAGGTTTATTATACGGCATCCTGACATGTAAGTTACAAGAATGTAAAATGTAAATTATTTGATATTAATATTTCAAATACGTTTCTGATGAAACATCTAATTCTTGGAGCTTTTCTAGTATTAAGGTTACTTTTGCCAACTGCCATTGAGTCATATGCCACGACTCATTTGCGTTTCATTTTAGCAACTGGTTAAAAGATGTCTATTAAATTCTCCTCACTGACATTGTTATACTGTCTTAAATCTGAAAATTTGCATTCCCTAACTCTTCTTAAAACAATAAATCGCAGGATATCGATACATTATTGGGTACTTGTTTTTCCCCTCTAACATAATTACACGTAAATAAAAAAAGTAATCTGCTTTTTTTAACTATTTTCTGACTGTAGTGTTATGGCATAAGCGTTACATCATTTTATTCTATTTTACCTTCTAGCAAGCAACATCACGATCCGTGGGTTGAAGGATTGAAAAGACCACAAGAATTCTAAAGCAACAAGAAGAAAAAGAAAGGAAAAGATGAAGATGATTTAACGAGAACGGCATTATCGAACGTTTGTGAGTTTTAGAAGAAATGATTTCATGTACAAAGTTTTAATATAAATATTTAATATTCACTGTATATTGCGGAACATTTATCCTGAGCAATATCGAACAAGGCAATTTATACATATGGCTTTACAATTGTGGAAACTCTATTTAAATACTTTATATATGGCAACTCTATCCTTTCATGCATCATATTCTTTCCCCTCCTGTGTTGTTTCTTCTAGACATCCTCAAGTGACATTTTTATTGATTCGTGTCCTTATTTTCCATTACCTACATTTTTCTTTCATGGATTTTCCTTCCTCCTTGTCTTTTAACTATGATTTATTCATCTACCTGCATCTTGGACTCTGTACTTATCTCGTGTTCTTTGCCACCATGTTCTCTTTTCTTTTTTCTTTTCTTGCCCACATTTTTGTCGTCTCTGATATCTAATTGGAATTTTCAATTTCATCTCAAGTAAGCTACCCTCTTGTGTTCAATATCTACTATTCACTTCTACTCCGAATCTTCTGTGTTCTCTAGTCAACATTACAGTTTTACTGATACGCTGTGCATTCGTTCTTCTTCTTTGTTAATTTCCGTTCCATTGCCTTTCTTTTCTTGACAGTCTCTTTTCTTTTCCTGCACTGCCCCCTTTCCTTTCTCTCGTTCCCTCTAAGGACATTATATAATCTTATGTATGTAATACTTTTCTCCTTCAACTTTGCTCAACATTTCTTCTCTTTCTATGTTATCCACTTTTCTTTCTCTCGCACGTTCTATAGAAACATTTAGCTATTCTATTTTGCATAAACGTACTTTTTAATCTCAATATTCTAACACTACAGATTTTCCTCTTGCCTATCAGTTTGTATTTCAAAAATTCTTGACTTGTATCTGAAACACGTTTTTGCTCTCTCTGCATCATTCGATGTTATTGTTCGCTTTTTTAGAAGAGGAAGGAATATTTGCGCAATAAGAGGGTTTAGGAAAACCTCAGGTTCAAGATAATAACACAAATGTTTTAAGTTCGAGAGCTCAACATATAAATGCCCTAATCTAGTTATAATAAGTGTGTAAAAAGGGAAACTTAGTATTATAGAGCCTTGTATAGCTTATTTATGGTTTGACTTCGCAGGCAATTGGCAGGGTTGGCAAGAAGGATTAACAGCCTCTGACTGTAAATAGCAATACCCTCTCAAACCGGACTGAAACTATCTCACAGTTCCCTAAAGTGTCAACTATTATATAAAACCTCTTATTCTCCCCCTCCTGCAACCGGACCCAGGGGAATTTTCTCTACAAAGGCATTTACGTTCTTCCGTATTATATTTAGTAACAACTAGAGTGAAAATTTTGTGTGAAAGGAAATATGGTTACTTTGAACAGGGAGGAAAAGGCTGGCTGATGGGAAAAGTGAATAAGCAATATATTTCGTGGATTATCAATATTATTTCAAATCTCTATCATCGTGTCAATACATTTATACTGTGTGACAGTCGTTAAAACATTTTCTTTTGTTGTTCAAGCGTAGGTCACATGTTCTTGACTTTATAAACTATTTTCCTACATCATGTGAATACATCCCTGGCGTTCTGATTTTTTACAATCCCTGAAGTGACAGCTGCAAACCCTGAAGTGTGAGTTAGTCTCCTTATCCTGGCGTCTAAAACAAATAGAAGATTATGATCGTTAATGGATATGTGATAGAGAAGTAATTTGTCCCTAGAAAGAGACAGTGTCTCTTGTATGTCCCGAATAGTTAATATGAAAAGACCGATAAGAAAATATATATTTATGTATACAAACTCACACTGCGACAGACTTGTCCATCTTTTAGGTCTTCTACATCAACCAATCACATACATTCTGGATTACATATTACCATAGGACAAATTTTACCCTCCTCATCTAAATAATTTTATACTTTATTAGGTATAAAACTGCACAGTTTGTACATTTGACACAAGTTGTTATAAAGGGGAATTTTCACTATGCAAACACCGAGGTATAAGGGTGTGGAGTGGCTATGCACCCTGGGATGATTTTAGTATTACTACCCCCCCCCCCCCCTCATAAACTCAAAGAATAAAAGGAACCTTAAGGCAAGTACAATTATTCTTAGCATGCAATTGAAAATCAAGCTTTACAAAACCCAAATAGGGTATCTCGGGCTGGTTAGCTGCCCAAATTTTTAACTTGCTTTCAAATAAGCGACTGAGAGGCTGTAATTCCTGTTGAGGGGAAGTAATGATGACGCCATGCCTCAGACATGTTACCATGTGCCATAAGAACAAACAATTTCGATGCAATTTAGCAGACATTTAATTCTACATTTGTCGCCGACCAGTGTCACAAGTTTAGCCCGAAAGTTTGATGTCATGTGACTAGAATAAGTCCAAGAACAGTCCATAGAAGGCTTAATCAGTAAGCAAACAGCTGTACGCAAATTCTTATCAGCAATCTGGTCTTGTTCCTGTCAGTGTTTGCTACAATAATTAGAGTTAAGACATCTTGTGCATGTATGAACAGCAGGCTTGAGCTGCGGGGTAAATATTAGTTTTAAAGAATCTTCAGAATGAAAGGTGAATAGTCCATCGACAAGTTATGATAAGTGAAACGCCAAATGTGGATATTTTATTGACAACGTTTTGTCTAATAGACTTTTTCAGGTCACTACTACTACGTTTAGCCAATTTTCAGTAGTGACCTGAAGAAGTCTGTTAGACGAAACGTTGTGAATTAATTTTCCACATTTGGCGTTTTACTTGTCATAAAGAGCCTTCAAATAAGGTTCTTGGTGTTCATGTTGTGTCAGAAGCATCTTTCTGGTCCCTTTCATATCCTTAGTATGTAAGTGAACCTTTAAATTGGTTCACGATCAAGTCACTAAGAACACTGCCATCTTATTTGTAACAGGGCTAACAATACTTCTTTTTTGGTAAACCACGCATAGGATATCTTTTCTAGGTTGAAGTGTTCGTCTTTCAAGACAAATTTTAACTTTTGATTTGAACTTACCAGCCGTGTTTATCAAATTGTATTGCAGGAATTCTAACCGTAGTGGGAAAGCTAGATTACGAAAGGCAGAAGAGACATATCTTTACTGTCCAGGCCACATTTTCAAAGGATATTCAGAGTATGGCCACAGTGTTAGTTGATGTCCTCGATGTTAACGACAACCCGCCTATACTTATAGCATCACCAAGTCTTGTCGTGGTCACAGATACTCTTCGAAATGGATCTGTTATTTCGGTTTTATCGGTAAGTAACTCTTCCTGATAATAAAATGTATATGGCATGAACATTGGACTAGCCAAGGAAGACCTGGCTTTCTCAAATGTCTCCAGCACGATATCTTATGTGGTCTTATGATAGCGGTAAAGGGAGGGGGGAGGGGGAAGAGCTAAAAGTTTTCACCTCTCGCTTCTCAGCCTTTTGGCAAGGTTCTCATTGATGACAGATTCTTTCCATAATCGTTTAGAGGCGGTCTTACTGTGCGGTTGCGCCAGCTTCATGGCTTTCTTCTCTGCCCGGTAGCCTAAATTGAGGGGCGTTGCCCTTGGACGCTCCAGCTGCCCTTTATTTATTAGTTAGCCTGTTTGGCGGTTATAATATTTGTTTAGGGTAGTTTTAAAATAGGGTCCACTGCTCATCAGTGGTTTTTGATTCAGAGATTGATAAAAGTTTTCACAATGACACGCTAGAAGAGAAGAACTTGTGTGGGTAATAGGGCGGTCTGAAAGTCTGAAAATCAATATAAATCAATATCTTCATAGCAAACCAATGATTTGGGATTTACTGCCAATGCTGCCCCAGAACATACACTTATAGTTTAGATATTTATAACTTTGCAAAGTACTTTTTAATTGCCCTTGACTATTTGAATCGCTGACCCCTCAGTTCAAATGTTCTTGTTGTGCAGCAAATGTATTAGGTGTCATCAGCCTTATCTGACTGCTGATGCCCTGATGGTCCATTTAACGTTGTGCAATGACATCACAAAATACATCGATTACACAACAAAGATTAACTAAGTAAAGGGCCAAGCAACACTTTGAAAGGCGACAATTAAGAAGCTTATCAACATTTCGATTTCTTGATATGCTCATTGTGCAAGCAGGCAAAGATACAGAAAAGGATATGTTTTCCTGTCACCTACTACATCTAGCCAGTGCTTAGCAAAATAAAATGCGACATTACTGGCAGATAACACTGGACCGAAGTGCATTATGATGTTCGCCAGAATAAATTCTTTCTTTCCACTGATGATGCTAAGACGATGTTGAGCACAATGCCTTTTAAGCTACAAAAATGTAAGAATTTACCATCATCGTACAAATACATATTTGAAAGTACCAGTAGAATTAAGTTTAGCGAATTTAGTTTTGAAAAGAACACTAGAGAAATAGAAAAAATGTTACCACCGGGGATCGAACCTGTAACCACGCTTTCGCGGCTTGTGCTCTACCAACTGAGGTAAGTGACCTTCGATATTAACATACTCTATTTCTCTAGTCGCCACGTTAGCTCCCGATCATCCACCGGTAGACATTGACTTCCAGCTCAACGCAATTGAAGACCAGCCTCTCTGCGCAAGGTGACTTGACAAAGAAAGGACTGACGATGATTTTGTTAAAAAGAATAGAACATAATCGGCGGACAAATTTTGCAGAATACTTCAACTAATTAAGAAACAACCCATAGCAGTTTATTTTTACTGCAAATAAAGTTATCAAAGTTGACACACACATAATATTTCTTACCATTAGAATAGTCAGGTACGAATGCGAATTTTCATACGAATGAGAGAGATAAATGCAACCTTTGAAAACAACGTAATGTGTTATAGCATAGTATTGAATAAGTTTATCAGCAATTGATTTACCGGGCGGAACTCGTAACTTAGGGATAAGAAGCAATGCACAGCAAAGAATATGCACATGTATCGTATTGGAAAATATTAAACATTATAACACGAGATATTAAATTAAACAAACTAAACTGTTTTCATGACATCGTTCTCAAGGCATCTCAGCGCTCTTTTTCCAATATGCCGCATTGGCGCATTCTTTGCTGCAGGTTGCTTTTGTTTACAAAATGAATACGTAAGTAGTTCATTATGAGTAATAATTTAACGTCAATGACCACCTCGAGAAATTGTCTCAGTTGTAAGCAAGTTTTGAAGTGAAAAAAAGTGTGCATCTGTTACTAGTTGTCTTAGTGGAGCAGAGTTGAGCTACACTCTCCTTCCACAAACATTTACAGTAAACACTAGCAACATATATGGCGTCAAGCCAAAAGGCGTGATATATCGGGGGCTCTTGTTTTAAAATTTGGTTGCGAAAAGAGGACCAGGGTTTGCTCATATTGATAGAAAATAAAACAACAACAGTTTCTGAGATAATGTGTTAAGGTACGGATATATTCTGTGTATCTGGACGAGAAGTTTAACTTTTTTCTAGCAATGCTGAAGACCAGGGAGCTGTCGCTTGAAAGCAGGGTTCGTATTAAATAATCGAGACAATAAGGAATTTCATACCTGAATATTGCCAAAAAAGTAAGCTTTTATTACAGTATATTTATAAACAGTACGAAAAAGCTGTGTCCATCACAAAAAGGGCGAAAAGTGGATGACCAAAGAAAACATCAGCTTGTTACAAGCTTTACGTATGTCATGTTTACAGACAAGAACATTTTAAATCAAGTTCCAACATATAGGAATTTTACTTCTTGATCAGGTAATCTACCAACACTCTCTTTACATACTTATCAAATATTCAAGGTGACAAGTATGACGGTGCTAGGCTATCCAAAAAAAGTATAGGTGAAAATAATCTAGGAGACTTTTAAACTAAACTTAAGCTATCAAATTTCTCTCACGTTGGCACACGAAGACACCAGTTACAAATGTAGTGGTTACATAGATGAGGTTTTTTAATGGCATTGCACAGTATGTAATAAGACTTCGAAAATTTACATTTGAGCCATTTTCTAATTAAAAAGTAACGTAGCAGTGAAGATTAAGGGCTTTCAAGTAACAATATTACATTGATTTAATGGTACCCAAGTACAATGTAAAATCCTCAAAAGTACTCATTTAATATGTCTGTTTAAATAACTAGTATCTTTTAAATTTTTATTGGATTATAATATATATGCATTATTACAGCTTGAGAGCTACATTTCATAGTGGAATACCGTGAATATTTGATTTTCATTTATAAAATTTAATTATAAAATTCTAATAACTAACCCTATCTTACATGGGGGGCCTAGTAGGCCCGCGACTACACATTTTAGCTCATAACTTTTGAAAGATTGGCCGGATTGACATGAAATTTTGTGATTTTTCCTTAAATGTATTGAGGTGAGTCTTGTGATAAATAATTTTTTTTTGACATTTTTTAAAACTTTGGCGTTTTGTCGACCTATAGTAGAGTTTTTACCTTTTCCGTTTTGTTACTTTTCCTGAAAAACATGATTATTTTATCTTTAAACTTAGATTTTCGTCCGTGAATTTGTACCGAAGATTTTGTATTCTCAAATTTGATAAGTAAAAAAAATGCAAAATTTGATGAAATTTTGCAAAAATATGAATCTTATATAACAATATATGCAAAATAATCATAAAAAAATCACATATTTAGATGCATTTTGTATCAACAGTGAATTAAGAGTTATATTTTTGCTGTTTGGGGGATATTTTTTAGTCATAACGCTCAAAAAAAAATAAAAACCGGTGGATTATAAGTAAGAAACCATTCCGGTAGTTTAAAACCCATATATTTTGGAAAATAATTTTCTCAAAATCTAAAATATCTTGCCTCAATACAACGTATACGTGCAGAAATACCCTAGAGATACTGAAAGTCCTTAAAAATCAAAATGTAATTCAAAAAACTCAAAATACAAGGCCTTTTTACAAAAATTGGGAAATTTTTTAATATTGCGCAACATTTCATAGCCATAGATTCGCACCAAATTAAAAAAAAAAGTGTTCTTGAAATTTGTTGGGTAAGAGCTAAACTTTATAGGTGCCTAACATATTTGTAATAGCATTAGACGATATAAAGTTGTAGTGTGTCAAAATGCCGCGGGCCTGCTACTTTATTTTATTAATTTTTTATATATTTTGAAAAAAATATATCAATATGCCTCTTTCTTTAAAGATACCTAGCTTGGTTGTTATGTTTATAAGAAGATTACGTTTTCCGCCTTGCATTTCATTTGTTACAATTTTATCTAAATCAGTGCTATGTGAAAACGCATTGGAAAGCTAAATTTTATGTAGGTACTCCATCAGTTCTAATTCAACATCACGGTTTTCATTTCTCGACGTTCGAGGTCTGATGTTAACAGAACAATAGAGGGGGGAGGAAGCAGAGGTCTAACCTACCTCAGAAAATGTTTAAGAATACGTGATATTTTCAGTAGCATTGTATGATATGTTCTGCATATTTATTTGCATGTATTTTTAAGGGCTTTGCTTCTTCATATTTGAAATTTTTGTTTGTACAATGATCCCTTGTTTTACAACAGGTCGAAATCCAGTCACTCATGTATACACCATGCCACCTACAAGTAAGTAGTTTGAACTTTGCACAGTCTGATGATCCAGTTGCAGTGTTCTCCCTGGAATAAAAATTGTGTGTAGCGGCTGGAACAAAATCGAACTGGGGTCTAGGGGGCGTTCTGAGCTCACGCTATTTTCGACCTGAAAATGCCTTGGAATAGCTTTCTAAAAGATGCCAATTGATGTGAATTGGACGTTTTTATTCCTCTGAAAATGGTTCATTGTCGCTCGAAAACAGTGGCGTTGGGGAAGAGGTTGATATGTATAATAACGTTTTTGCGTGGGTAATTATTCCTCAGTCTGATGTGGCTTTTTGTAACACACATTATCTGGTTGTTTGATGTTTGTCATGCTGCTCTCGACGATGCCATTCAAAAGTTGGCTCTGTAAGCGTAGCGGTGTGTTTGTGGGGCGTAGCGGTAGGGGTGGAAGCGTGGCGGTATATGAGAGCAGCGTAGCGGGCCCAGGGAGAACACTGAGTTATGTACTCTAAGCTCGGGGTGTGTGTTGAGGAGGTTGATGCATTGGAATACCTCTAGCCATAGCTGAACCATGGGCTGGTTTTAGGAGCTACAAACGTAAACCACCATTTAAAGCTCATCAAAGACATCTGTTAATCCCAGTTCGGTTGAAAATCATTTACCTTTTTGCGCACATGTGTCTTTAGCTAACTATCTATCTACCATGAAGAACCGAAACAATTACATAACGCTAAGATACCTTGCTTGGATGAATTTACTCCGTAACTGTCGTATGGAATTGGCCATAACTGAGAACCGTATTCATTTCCTATCACGAGTGCTTTCCCACCGTTGAAAATATACAGCCTTTTCAGTAGATTCTTTCACAGTTGCCATTTTATTTAGCGAGTGATTGTTGTCGTTCCAAGTTGTTAAAGCAGGGGAACGCTTTCAAGATTGACATGAATTATTTCCCGACTGTTAATTTTTCTGCGGTGCTGAAAAGATATCAAGGTACTAAGCACCCGGTAATTGCGATCGAATCTGGTAAAGCAGAACAGATTTCTGGAGCTTTTTAGTCATAAGTTGTTTGCATGCTTTCGAAATCGCAAGGAATGCGATCACAGAGTGCTCTTTGATGAGAGCACATGATCATCATGTTGAAGCCGTAGACACACGCGGTACAAATTACCCAGGAGCCGTACCCGTTATGACGATGCTCTTATTTGTTTTGGGAAGCTTGTTAATGCATTATTCGAATATTCGATTAGATGTACACAACGAACGCAAAAAACGGCATGGTGCCCCCTCACAACTTAGTTCGATTCCACATTTCTCGGAGGCCGCAATTTAACAATATTCTTGGAAGAGGAAGACAGGATGAATATTTTGACTTAACAGCTATCAGAAACCGACAGCGTAAACAAAAATAAAAAATGTGGTACTGAATTGTTTTATTGCCCTGACACAGTCAACTGTTTTAACTAGTGGCTTAACACTACTTTGAATCACTGAATTGTTCATAACAAATGAAATCTCACTTTACTGAAATTGTAATAAGGACCGATTAATGATTGTACAAGTCCATTGTCAAAGCAGTGCATTAGTTGTTCTTCCTATACCACCAATCACAGAAATAAAAAAACAATATTCCACATATTTCCATATAATGACACCATATAGTTTCAAGAGTTCCCATAGGTTTTACGTTCTAACTTATGAGATTTGCTCAATAGCATTAATCAATATAAAAGAGTCGTTACATTTATAAGGCTAAGCCTTGAGAAACATTTAATGTTTAAACTTATAACCATGCACCGAATGCCGTTGTGCAGTTAAACTCATGATACCGTTCCCCTGTCTAGTACTTACTGGGCGTACCAAAGCCTTAAGACAGCAATGGCGCTGTAAGCCAACGATTAAGTTAGGCACCCTGATTACAAACTAGAATATTGGTATTGAGGAAAGAATCGTCATTTTGAGGACATAGCTTGTTTGCTGTAGTTCTCTGTTATTGTTATGTCCTATTACAGACCCTTGTATACGTTGTATTTTTATTTAAATATCACTCTAGTGTTTTAAAACCCTTCCGACTCCGGAAACGTTGCTTCTTTAACACAAGTATTAACCTCTTTCTTTATGATGTGTATTAGAAAGACGTAATTATGTGAAAAATTGACCTCCCTAAACGTTGTGTCCTGTTGCAGTGATTAAAGTTAAGGGCTTGGTGGTGCATGAACATTCTCAACTTCAAATTGACATATATTAGGTAACTCTTAAATACTCTTTCACTTACTATGCTTACGAGTCAAGTTTTGAATGAAAGGTGAATAGTCCACCGACAAGTTATTATAAGTAAAACGCAAAATGTGGAAACTCCATTGACAACGTTTCGTCTAACAGACTTCTTCAGGACACTAATGAAAATTTGCTAAACTAAACTCAGAAACCTACAGTATAGATACAAAACCTAAACTCGAATTGCAGTATGGTACATCCCAACGAGAAAATTCTTTTGTCGTACAACGTAAATTGCCTACGATGCTAAGGAGATACAAGAATACAGGGTGCTGAGGCACACAAGACAAAAAAGGTAGATCTCTGAGTTTAGTTTAGCCAATTTTCAGTAGTGACCTGAAGAAGTCTGTTAGATAAAACGTTGTCAATGAAGTTTCCATATTTGGTGAGTTAAGTTTTATGTATTTGCAGGTTCCCTTAGTAGTATTTACTGATCTAGTAGATTTTCAAATATTCAATCGTTAGAGCTAAAAATATTCCGTTACTTCCATGTTGTTACCACCATAGTCATGGCCATCATCATGGCCATCGTTATTATCACCATCACTCTCATTATTATCATTACTACAGCTACCATCATAATCTTAACTGTCATCTACCAGACGTCTTTCAAACGTTTGTCACTGTCCTCTGCTGTAGATTATCAACAGGTGATAATATCTTAATATGTCCTCGCACCGTTTCATAATAAATTTGTATCTTCAATTTTCATTGCAAAAGTGAAATGTAAAATAGCAAATTCAAAAATAGCATAAAACTACAAAAGCTTAAAATTTTCATCCGTGCACGAAACGTTCTCGCCAATTTAAGTCAACTTCCAATTTACTTTTGGAAACTACAAACTACTCTATATGACGATCAAAGGGCAGTAATAACTGTTGTTTCAAATTCTATAAATACTTATAATTTAAACCAAGCACACGTTAACAATCACGGGAAAGAACTGCCGAATACATGACACGCGAAGCATGGTGAAATTTCACTTGAAATTACCTATAAAGAAAACTTGAGGGGCAAACAGGTAAAAATTCCAGGGCTTTTCCACGATTCTTTTAAAACGAGCAACAAGTAGGACATTCAAGAATTTTCAAGGACACTTTTCAAAATTCCAGGGTTTTCCTTGGCCAGTGGCAACCCAGCAGAAACCGCAATTTTTCCTTCTGAAAGAAGCAAAACCCACGACTTATATCCAATGCAAGAGAATACTAGATTTTCAAGAGAAAAGGGAAGTTAGCCCATCATGGGCACAGACTAAATAAGTAAACGGGAAGCGTCCCAAGGAGGATCCAAGCGACCCAGGGCAGCACAATAAAGCCACAGAATTGGGGTGAAAAAACCCTGGGTGCAATGTTTACTGCTGATAACTTACGGTGACCTACAGTAATAACAACCGCAATGGATTGGAAAGTCGGTTGTTAATGCGAGATTGCATGAAATATGAGAAAATTGCGCTGCCTAGTTCACTTGCCTCATCCTCTGGAGAGTGAGGATTCGAAGACATTATGGACCTATCTAAATCTATTCTTTTTCTGCAGTTATGTACAACTTCTTGCTGTTGTGATACTTTTCCCAAAGATCTTAAATCCTAAAATCTGACTTTCTTGTCCGTTAAATAGTAAATGTTGAATTTAGTGAAATCACTTCAAGTTGCTAGCATTGCTTCTTCAATTACACGTATTCGAATGTTCCATTTGATTGTACTGTTAACGGTTTCGACTTTTATATTATTTACGCGTTCGCGTCTCATTTTAATTAGGATCTTTTGGAGAGAATCAGGAGTTCTGATACAGTGCATTGACTCTGAACGCTTTCCTGCACTTTCATAGCTTACGGTCCCTAAACGCCGAGGTTCGAATCCCCTGGTCACCACAGCAGGGCTTATTAATTGTACTCGTTCTGTTCGTGGGCTGTGAAGTGCCCTTTTCCGATTAGAGAATGGGGTTCACGGTGATAATATTAACGTTATAATTCACAATATCATTTAGAGCACGTCTCTGTTGAGTGAAGCAATGGGCAAATGAAGCAAATGTTTAAGTGAACAATAAAAATCGTAAAGAGCTAAAAAGAAATAAATTCAACTTTGAAATGAACTGAGACAAAAATATTTGCTTGCATTCCAAGATTGAAAATGTACCGCTTGTGCATTGGAATCAAACAACTTGAATAACATTTTCATAAGCAGGTTTACATCACGAGGAGCACAAATTTTCACACGGGATCCACATTGTTTACATACAATAGCTTGCCAAATCATTGCCAACCCTTCCAAAGGGCTTTTCTGATCGCTTAATGACTTAAACCATCAACCTGCAATGCGATACCCATGCTATATTAGTTAGTTGTTATGCTCCCACAATGGACAGACCAGAGCAGGAGAAAATTGACTTTTACCAACAACTAAGAGAAATTATCGCTACTGGACAACACAAGGATAAACTCCTTCTAACGGGTGATTTTAATGTTCGTTTGGGTGTAGATAGTGCATCATGGGGTGGTGTTTTGGGTCATCATGGTGTTGGTCGGATGAATGAGAATGAACTTCTTTTGTTAACACTTTGTAGGGAGTTTAACCTGTGTGTTACCAACACAGTATTCCAATAGAAAAACTCCCTGAAGACTACATGGATGCACCCCCGCTCTAAAGACTGGTACCTGATTGACTACATCATCACCAAAAGACGTGACATTAGAGACTTTCATATCACTCGTTCATTCCATACAAGTTGTTATCTTTCAGATCATACCTTGCTTCAAAGTAAAACATCGTTTCGCTTGCAACACAGACGAATGATACGCTCCTCTGTCCCTAAACAAATTAATGTCCTATCTTTAAAGAATACTGCTCAGCAAGAAGCGCTATCGGCTCGTCTTGATCATTCATTAGATTCTGTTGAAATAACTGATGATATTAAATCTTGGAAATCGCTGCGCGACGTAATGCACACTTCTGCATTGGACGTTCTGGGATTATCCCTTTGCAAACATCAGGACTGGTTCGATGATCAAAATGTTGAGGCCCAGGAGCTGATGAAAGAGATGCACAAGGCTCATAAAATGTGGATTGACGATACGAACTCGTCAATAAAGAAGACGCTGTGCAAAGCATGCAAAAGTACGGTTCAGAAAACGTTACGGCAGATGAAAGAAGCATGGTGGTCTTCACATGCCAAATCAGTGCTAAAAGCCTTTTATAAAGGCACTAAGAAAGTTTTTGGGCCACGCGAATCTGGCGTATCTCCTTTATCTGCAAATGATGGCAAACTGCTGACGGACAAAGAAGATATATTAAACCGCTGGAAAGAGCACTTTGAAGCAGTCCTAAACAAAACTTCCACAACTGATGAAGAAATAATTTCGTCTATCGCTGCACGACATGAAATTCCCGAACTTTCCTTCCTTCCAGCATTACATGAAGCTTTTATTGCTATCAAGCAAATTTCTTCCGGCAGAAAGCCAGGGAAAGACGTTTTACCTCCCGAGGTGTTTAAGTACGATGGAAAGAAACTCTTGAAGAAGCTGCATAGTCTTTTTGTGAAGATCTGGCAAACTGAAAATATCCCTCAGGATTTCAAAGATGCATTAATTCAACACTTGTATAAGAATGAAGGCAATAGATAGATCTGCGACAACCATCGAGGCATTTCACTTTTGCCAATTGCGGGAAGATCTTGGCAAAGCTTATTCTTAACAGAATTAGGGCGCGTTCACACTGCAGGCGTACAGACGCGTAGCGTACAGAAGCGTAACGCATAATATAGATTCTCCCACAGGAAACCTTGTTAGCGTTCACATTGCACGCTTTTTGAGGCGCACAGAAGCGTAGCGTACAGAAGAAAGTGGGGTGATAAATTAGCTTAGAAAGAAAGCCTGACTTGCGTTCAAATTGGTTTATTTGTTCAACAACTATTGATCGTTTAACTCGTTGTTGTCTTGAGAGTACAATTTTAAAATGTTTTAAAAGGCTTTCGGAAAAAGGGAATGGTGAAGAATATAAACTGAAAGTCTCCTAGCAGTCTTTTTGTCACTGCTCTTTCTTGCTGTTTTAAAGTTCGCTGTCACAAAGTGGTAATCCGAAAAACTCTTTGATTATTAATTATCAAAGAACTGAATTTCATTATTATTGTGCATTTAAGATCAAGACAAAGGATTAAAAATCGTTTAAGACTTTCTTTGTAATAGAAGCGAGGCAATCTACTTTGAGTCGTGCCCAGGAACCGATAAAATCCTATTGCCATCGCCATAGTTGTTCCTGAATTCAATCAATTCTACGACAGCCTCATTTTGAAAATGAAACTAGTCAAGCTTCTCTTTTCTCTACCACTTAAACGTATCGCTTTAATACGCAGATGTGTTCATTTATATGTTATCCTTACTGCTTTTTCGTTATACAAATTATCGCCGATGCTGCTATGTACTGTTATAAAACTTAGCTATGCAGTCAAACGTGTGCGTGTTTCATCAAAAGCAACAATCTTTTGCTGAAAGTTGTTTTGTTTGTAGTTCAATGTGTATGCAAAGGATGCCGGTTGCGGACATAAGGAATTGCCTGGACCAAAGTAGCATAAAATACGCCTTTTATTTTGATGTCGTATTAGCATACAAATGCTGGGATAGAAAACATATCTATCATCCCCTTAACCCGTTCCTTTCATTTACCATGTCTTCTTTTCATGGACATTTTTTCCTCTTTTGGCAGATTATTTATAAATTTCATATTTTCGATCGGATGAGATATTGGCTCTTGAGACATGTCTTTACATAAATCTGACCGGAATAGATGAGCTGTTGCTCGAACATAGGATCTTGCTACCTTTATCAAAGCATTATAACTAACGAATTGCAAGCTTTTCTTTGAACAAAATACACAATTTATCTGCTTGGAAAAATTATATTTTATTCAAATGTAGAAGAGGGCTATATAGTTAAATGCTTGTAGACAAGAAGCCCATAGCCTATTTAGTCCGAGAACGAATTAATGGTATATTTTCATCACTTAAAGCGTCTTTTTAAAAAAATAGAAATAACAAAAACAATAAATGTGCTATTCTTACCGATGAAGCTTCTAAATAAAACTCTTAGCAATGCATCCCACGTGCACGTGTGCATTTTATATGATACTAAAATTGGCAAGGAGTCCGCAAATTGTGTTACTTTTAGTGAGAAGGTTCTGCAGTAAGAGGAAGGTTACGGACCATTTCAATAGAGGCTACGTAGGTCGCTCATATCGCCCGTCCATAGGTTAGCGGACAGGATTAAGCAACATTCGTCTGAGTTAAAAGCAGCCGGATCATAGGATCACAAATTGTACGAAGTCATGCTTGGAATGGTGAGTCGAATGTCGTTAAACTCGAGTCAGTGATTGGCCAAATATTATTCATAAAATCTTTAAGGGCTAAGCTCCTAACATTCCCCGCTGGCACAACGCCTGTGAGGTTTGAGGTCCAGGCTATACGAATATACACAGGTGTAACCAATTTTTAAATTTACAGATCGTATCTCGCAACATTTTCCATTCGAGTTAAGAAATATGAAGGTCGTTTGTGAGCGTCAACAACCAGAACGAATGTGACCAAATGTGAGTCTGATTGATTGTGATTCGGCCATCGGAACACATCAACACGACTAATTGTGGGCCTATACGAATGATTGTTTTCGTATATTAGCTAAAGCTAGATCAGCTTTCCATCTGAAAGTTTTAGCAGCGGTTTTCATCAAAACCAGGGATCCTTTACTTTGCCAACAAAAGGACTTTGTGTTTTCTCTGAAATTGTTCTAACAATTTTGGCGCCTTCAAATTGTTGGTAGGTCTTTGCGTTTCTCCAATCAGCGGTCGACAAATTTCTGCTTCGATCCCTTTCTTTGTTTGCAAGTTATCGTAAATGATGCTTGAATGTTTGAACAAAACGTTCTTGGCACGACCCATTCTGATGAGGGTGCAACGAAACCGGTCAATGGCATTTCACTAATGATTCCGTTAATAAATATTATCTACAAATTTTGTAGTACCAGGAATCTTTTCCAATTTTTAAAATTTCTGGTACCAATTTGTATGCTTTCTACGAAATCCACGAAAACGGTAAACAGAAATAGCGGACACGACCTCTCTACTATCTGTAAGACTGGAGACGGATTATAACAGTAAGAAACATTAAAGGTAATTTTGTACAGCTTGTGCATATTGGAGTGTTTCACTGCAAAAACTTGACAGCTGACGCTGGCGCCTTTTAAATATATCTCAGTGAATCTTATATTTATAATTGGCCATCAATTTAATTTAGGAAGGACGGGGGATTCTGCGAATAAAGGATACTTGAAACACCTTAGGACGGGCGCTACCAACATGTCAAGTTCATTCCAAATTCATAGAACGGTGCGGATGTATCTACCGGGCAAACACACACTCACAGACATATAAATATATATATCTGTTATGTTTATATGCTTAGAATTATATTAAATTTGATCTTGTAGACATATGATACTGGATTCTAAACATGTAATATCTCAATGGCTTTGATCAACGTCCATCTTACTAAAGCGTAGAATTTTTATCAGAAAGAGAGGCTGGATTCGAAATGAGGCTACTTTATAAAGTCTTCACAGAGTCCTCAGACTTTCATAAATTATTTAAATCATAACAATGTCTATCTTTATTTTCTCCCGTGATGTGTTTTGTAACGACCTTCTCTCAAATTACCCTTAGCCTTCATTTTTTAAATCGGGGATTTGAATTTCGGCTTCTGCGCATCTTTGAATCAAACAGCCGTGCCCAAATAGGAAGTTTCTCTTCCTTGTTGTGGTCACGTAATAGGGAAAAGGTTTGCCTCCACCGCCTTATCGTTTAATTTTATTTAGCAGGCTACAATTAATACCAAGGAATAGTGATAGGAACTTCGGGACAATTTTTGTTCGGAGACGAATCCTACAGTTTGCGGAAGTCACTAAAGTCGGACCTTTTTTTTCCAATTTCGGTTCAACGTCAAAGTCATTCATCAGTCAAAAGCCAACATCACCAGCCCAATTCTACAAGAAGTAGGAAACAGATCGTTAAAGTGCATTTACTGAGCGATGATGTTATAAGTTGACAGCATGTACTGTAAATAAAGGTACATTGTAAAATAATAAGGGTATTTCTAGAGCTGAGTGGCTGAGTGCAAATATTTATTTGCTTTCCGCCCTGCCCGCGAGCAATGGGCCAATGGTCGCCACGTCGGGCTGAAAATCGCCCAATCTGCTAAGCTGTAAGCAAACTTGTACCAGTACTATCAGCACTGTTACTAGTACTAGTACGCCTCACAGCAAACTTGTCACGTTGACAAAATTGCCACGCAATGGGCTGGATTGAATGAGTTGGAGTCGCAAGGTGAGAAACAGTGGAATGAAGTGACTGCATCTGTGCAAAGTCCAAAAGCGATCCACCGTGTTCTGCCAGGACTTGCTACTTCTGTATGAGAGTCAGGCACGGACTAGATGTGTTAAAGTAAATGAAAAGGCTAGAAAACAGTGTATGCAGATAAGGTACTTTTCCGACCGAATAATCATCGTAAAACTCAAACAAAATTTCGTTTCATCTAATACGTAAATTGATTGCCGTAATGCAAGCTCAAGGTATTTGACGTATTATTTTAATCAAACTTTCCATGCTCTCGTTTCAAGTTACTTCACCTTCCATTTTTTGTTAGATTGTTTCATTCGAGGGGCAAACCACTTAATACAATAACGGATAGTATTTCTTAGGAATTTTTGTGGAAACAATAAAATAACCGGCGAAACTGTACAACGTTTCTAGGGACCTGTTTATGCCGCAGTTTCGTTGATAATTTCTACCGTATTTGTGCTTCGTCGTTTTGAAGCGAATCATACCTTACACTGAATAAAAATCGCATCTTTAAAGTTTGAAGGATATTATACTTTCCTTCTTAAAAAGTTTGATATAAAAGTTTTACAAGTAATCAACCTTTTAAATGCCCGTAAGAAATTTTCTGGGGGAGGGGCAAACGTGGGTAAGTTTTACTTATTGGGCGGGCACAGCCCCCCCCTCCTCCCTTGGCTGCGTGCCTGAGGAGAACTAGGTTTCTCAGGCCATTTCACTCGCTCTCGGAACAAGGGAGACATGTGAGACACCCCTTCCCAGAGCACATTAATCTTGGCAGTTGGCAATCTCTCAGTGAAGCCCCCTGATAAGCAGTGGGGCCCTTCCCCAGGGTCCGTTCTTTCCAAAAGGGAAAGGGTTTTTTTTGGGGGGGATCGTCATTGAGATTGCTGTGGGATTGACTTATTAACAATTCACAAAGCGTTATTTACAAGTATATGATAATGATAAAATAATTGGCGTGGCAACGCTGCCGCTGTCGGAGTTGGCTCCCCCTCAAACCCTCATAGATACACCGCTGCTCCTTCCTGTTCGACACAGATACGTGACTTTGTATGCAACCGACTGTGACATTACTGAGCCGTTTACAGCAAAAGGAAATTACAACTCTTTAAAGCTCTTGGTAGTCTCTTCTAAAATACAACACCTTGATCAAATGTGGTAAGTGGCCGTCTTGTTTCCATTTCGAGACGCACACGTCCCGTTTTTCACTCGTATTTTCTTTGATTATAGATTACTCAGGGTATACCAAATTTGAACAGTAGGTACGATTTATAAGGACACAGTGGCCTAAATAAACAATATACTTAATAACAAAGGAAAAGATAAAAGAGCCTCATAGGAGAAATTAGAATAGTGAAAGTGCCAAAGAGCTTATTGTTCAAATTACGTTTTACGCCTGGTAAATCAATTGCAGATATAGTTACATCATATTGCTATGCATGATGACAGAGCTCCCCTCCTAGAGAGTGGCGCGAGGAGCGGACCATAACTAAAGATAATAAAAATGTATTTACAAAGTTGATGTTGTTATAATAAAAATGTTTGAATAAAATTGTAGCGTAAGTGTTCGATTTGAATTGCATGATAAAAAGGGTTTAGTTGAAATTGTACTATATCTGGTCTCTGCAGGCTGCAATCATTTTGAAAAGAAGGAGAGAGGATGCCAATGACCATCAATTAGTTGTTGAAGAACACCACCGACAGCAAAGTCAGAAGTGTCAACCATCAAGTTATATGGTGCATCTGGAACTGGATGGCGTAGGAGTGTGACGTTTGCGAGAGTTGTTTAGATGGAGCCAAAAGCGGTGAGAGCAGAATCTGGAAGGTGAAATGGACGATTGGAATGCTTTTTCGTGAGTAAGTCGGTGAGTGTTTGTAAGAGAGAGGCACAGTTTGGAATAAAGCGTCTGTAAAAGTTGACAAGACCAAGAAATTCCCTGAGTTTGCGAAGAGAAGTAGGAGCAGGAAAGTCTTGAATGCCTTGAACTTTGGATGGTAGAGGATTGATGCCTTGAGATGAGATGTGGTGGCCTAAGAAATCTAGAGATGAAACACCGTATTCGCATTTAGATGGATTGATGACCAGACCATACTCATGTAAGCGTTGAAAAAGAAGACGAAGGTGAGTTAAATGTTCTTCTTCATCATGACTAGCGACTAGAAGGTCATCAAGTAAGCATAAGTAAAATTGAAATGCCAGAAAACGTGTACTCACCAGCAGCAATAATAAAGATGGTCGATCCAAGACTGTAAAACAGGAGCGTTGAGTTTTCCAGGTGAAGAGAGCGTAGTAAAACAGGAACGAGTTGTTGAGTTGGAAATCAGCTAATTACGAGCAGAAACGTTCAGATCGAGAGACGTCGGGTCACCAATTACAGGTTACGTGGTGATGTGTAGCCTATAAATGAGACTGAGGAACAAAAAGATGTTAGCATCAGAGAGGAGTATGACAAAGATGAAGTTGTTGACATAATAACGTTCAGATGAAATATGGCTACCCCCGTATTATATGGTTCTGGCAATCTTCAAATATTATGTTTTCGAAATCTGGATCTTTCAGTCAACAAGGTTATAAAAGGGATTACTTTATAAATTGCGCCGGAATTCTTGCTGGTATATGGGGTGTATCACAAAAAAGAATTTGAGACTGTGGACACAAGACTGCTTAGCACCTGTAGTGACGTCAACCGAAACAAATGACATTCAACATTTCTATGCCTCAATGGTATGGGACCATGGTGTAATGGTGGCACATCACGTTGCAATGCTGAAGGACGGGGTTCGATTCCTCGTGGTCCTACGTTTTCACCATTGAGCTTTTCATCCACTCGTCGTTCCTTTATCGTGAAGCTAGCCATGCGAGGATAGATAGTCTTATAGATACTCCTAAAATGCAAGGAGATTCAAATTTGAATTGCGTTGAGTAACGGATTCATTCTGCTAAACATTTTCGCCATACACTGATCACAGTAATCGTATAGAGTGAAATAGGAAAGCTTTTACAATGAATTTATAGGTAACGAGAAGACCAAAACACGTCACGAGAGCGACACGTTTTCTGCCACTCGTGTTATTAAAAAATTACTGTATTAAAAAATTACCACATTATAGAATTACTATACTCAAAATTACTTATAATTTGTGGAGAAAGCTACTCAAAGCAATATTCAAATTTTGTACCACTAACCAACTTTTCAAGTTTTAAATTCTAAGCGTTTAATGTGATCCAGATTTCGTGAAGTAAACTTCTAAGACCCTATGAAACAAGGAGCTAACCTTTTGGTATTTAGGACTCGCAGAGATTGCTGTAGGGATTGACATCTGTTTTCAATTTACAGCAAGATAGTTTGACAAGTTTTACAAATAGCATTTGGATACAATCACATGTAAAGCCGCTGGCGCGGCGCAAGGACTCAGTAAGTGGAGAGGGCTCGCAGAAATAAATAAACACTGCTTTCTCAACCACGCTTCAACTCACACCCGCACTCTCACTCAACACTCTATTCATTTATTTTTGTTTGTTTGTTGATTTGTTTTTGTTTTTTGTTGTTATTTTTTTGTGTTTGTTTATGTTTCCTTATCTTGTTTCTTTTCATTTTCTTGTGATTCGTATAGCACCACCTTAATTTTCGCCACACATGTATCATTGCCGTCAACCATAGTCTACCCTCTCACTGCTACTAATCTCTCCCTCACGCACACACATTTGATCACTCCTCTTCAGGTGACTCGATGCGTTTCCGGACGCTCCAGAGCTTGATCCTCGGTATTGTCATTCACTCGATCGCAATCTCTCAATCAAAGCACTCTGATCCGCAGTGAGCCCGATATTGAAACTACCCTAAATAGATAGTAAAACCACCAAACAGGCTAACTAATAGAGGGAGCAGCTGGTACGTCCAGGGATAATGTCCTCCAATTTTAATGTCAGGTTCAACCGCTCTGTCATTCTTGACTTATGTTGAATGCTGTTGTGTCATGTCATGTAACCTTTTCCCTCCATCTCCTCTTGCTTTTTTCTCCTCACGTTTTCCCTGTACCCCTTGTCGTAATCCAGAGCCACATCCGCCTTATGGCCGAGACCTCGAGTTGCTTAATTTTCACCGTGAAAACTAACGTGTTCTGACGACTAGGGCTCGTGAAACCAATATTTATTTGACTGTTTAGGGATCGACTCTAGTGAAGGTCCACTGGGATTATCATTAGCATTTTACTTACCAATCTATACTAAAAAGTGGAAAATGATGATTTTGAAGATGCTTACGGCGCAAAAACCCTGGTCCTGAAGTTACCTTAAATTTGCCCCACTTCAAGTTGAGTTTCTAGAAATGCAGCTGCATATTAAAATTCGTGTAAATCGCTTTAGTCTCAATTCCTTTGAAGCCTTTTTTCACACACAAAGTAAATCGAACAATTCACCTTTCTCCTTTCCTCTTCTTTCATTTTCTATCATTGTTTTCCACCTTTCTTGCTTTCCCCTCTCACTTTGTCACCTTCGTTCTCTCACATATCTTATCATATAAACCAAAGCTTTAGTTTAATTAACAGGAAACTAGCAATTGCCTTATTTCTTTCTCTGTTTATTCTTATTACCTCCTTTCTTTATCCTTTTCTCTTCCGTTTTTTAAACCCACCCTCTCATTCGATCTTAATTTATCTCTCTTTGTTCTCCCTCATTCCTTTCCCCAATTGTTCACATTTTCTCTCTTTCTATTGTCCTTTGGCTGATCCTTTTCACTTTTTCAAAATTCTACTTCCTTAATAAATAACTTCTTATCTTACTTTCCTCATTTCTCCTTCTTTGTTCTTCTTTTTTTCTCTCTTTGTACTCCTTGATTCCTTTGCTTTTTCTTTTTCATCGTATTTCTTTCATTGCCTTTCCTTGTCTTCACGAACCTTTGTTTTTTCTGCCAAACTGAATTTCTTTACCCTCGCTTTCTTTCTTTGTTAATTCTTCGCTTCTCCTTTCCTCTTCTTTCGTTTTCTATCATTGTTTTCCACTTTTCTTGCTTTCCCCTCTCACTTTGTCACCTTCGTTCCCTCACAATTCCTATCATATAAAGCAAAGACTTACTTTAATTAACATAGAAGCTATCTTTGCTTTACTTCTTTTCATTGTTGATTCTTCCTACTTCCATTTTCAATTCTTGATTTTTCTTTTTGTAAACCCACCCTTTCTTTCGATCTTAATTTATCTCTCCTTCGTCTCCCTTATTCCTATCTACTATTGTATACATTTTCTACCTTTGTCTCTTTATGTCGCTGATCTTTTTTACTTTTTTAAAATGCTTCATCCTTAATAAATCACTTTCCCTTTCCTGGCTTATTTCCCTCTTTTTTCCTTCTTTGTCCTTCATTCTTTTCCCCTCCGCACTTCTTGATTCATTTTCTTCTTATTTTTTTCCGTATTTCCTTCATTGCCCTTCCTCCTCTTCAAGAACCTTTGTTTTTGCTCCCCAATTGTCTTTCCTTACCACTCACATTCTTTCTTTGTTCCTTCTTCCTCTCTACTCTCCTCCTTTTTCATTTTCGATAATTGTTTTCCAGCTTTCTTGCTTTCCCCTCTTTGTCACCTTCGTTCTCACACTTTTCTTATCATTTAAACCAACGGTTTACTTTAATTAACAGGGAAGCTAGCAATTACCTTACTTCTTTTCTTTGTTGATTCTTTCTACTTCATTTTTTGATTCTTCATTTTTCTTTTGGTAAAGCCACCCTTTCTTTCGATCTTAAATCTATCTCTCTCTCCTCTCAGTCATTCCTTGCCACTATTATCCACATTATCTCCCTTTCTCTCGTTCTTCGGCTGAAATTTTTAGTTTTTTAGAATTCTTCTTCCTTAATATATGGCTTTCCCCTACAAGGCTATCTTTCCTATCTATTCCTTCTTTGTCCTTCTTTCCTTCCATCTTTGTGCCCCTTGTTTCATTTTCTTCTTCTTTTTCATCCGTATTTCCTTCCTTGCCCTTCCTTGTCTTCACGAATCTTCATTTTTCCTCCCCAACTGTATCCCTAATTAATGCTTCTGCTGCTAATTTTATTTATTTAGGATAAATAGAATAAATATTTTCATGTATTCGATTTCTAAAATCCCCCTCATTTGCAGACAGGCCACGAGTAATAACTAGGTTTTAAGCACGGATGGGGGCATGATTATCAGTATGTATATTTTTGAGAATTTTGAGGCATGCAATGCATGCGTTGCATTCACTGACGGCACCTCCCTGATTTATATATGTATAAACAAATATATGTAATCACTAATATAAAATTCTATAAGAACCTAAGTAAGCATTTATGATAAAAACGAATCAAAAAGGAAACTTATAGAGGAATGTCAGGAACTTTAAATCACCTTCTTTAGTAATACGAAGTATAGAAGTGGAAATGACATCTCTTAAAACTTCCTTTCTTCCAATCTGTGACATCTGAAATAAAATATGAAATAGACTTTATATTCATTGTTACTGTTATTATCCTGGTACCTAAACTGGTCGATTTTCTACTGTTTACAGTCAACTTACAGAGCTGATAATAACCTATGACCTGTGTTACCTTCGTTCGTGCATCAAGCTCTCCCGTTATGTTTCAATTACTTATTCTTATTATTATCATTATTATTAGTAGTATTACAAAGACAATCAAAAACACGACAACTTTTAATCTATTGGTACCATAGAGGAATGCCTAAATGATCTGGAACCTGCATTCCGCTTGAAGGACTTTACTGTTGAGGAGGGATTTGGTCTGATTGATATGATACGCCTCTTTAACTGCTAACTCATATCGAGTCCGCGCTTTGTCAATAATGATAATGAAAACTTTTACCCCCATTCCTTTGTTGGCTTTGTTTATTTGCTTTCTATCTTGTATTTAGCGTTTCTTGTTTGGTTGGTTGTTTTTGTTGTTGTTGGTTTGTGCTTTTTGCTCCTTCTTATTATTAATATTACTTAAATACTCCTTTTCATCGAGTTCTGCTGTCCCATTTTTCCATACCAGAAGAAAACAACGGGAAATGTTGCTATACTTTTAAAAATGCCAATAAAGGCATTGAGTTTAGAAAACATTATATTTTCCTCATAGAAACTCTCTTATCGAATGTATTCTTCGATGCACTATATTCATTGCCTTACCTGGTTTGACAGCCCTGCTGTTCTGTTTAACTCTTTAAGACCAGATACTGTCAATGTTCAAAATAATGGTTCGAACAGAACTATTCACTTTGTTGAACTTACGGTTTGTTTCGAAACCAATCGTGAGAAATCAAGAGAATATAAACTTGAAAAATATTGTAAACTGAGATATGATCTAAAGCAAGGTATGGGTTGTTTTAGAGTTCTAACTATTAAAGTATCATTTTATTTTGACTTATTTTTTTAAAATTATTTTATTTAAGTATATAACCTTACTCAAGAGCTAAGTTCGACAAACAAAAAATGATAATTGAATAATTGTAGGTCCTAAAGATTGTCCAATCAGCGGTCGACAAAGTTTTGCTTCGATCCCTTTCTTTGTTTTATGAGTTTGAGTTATCATAAATGATGCTTGAATGTTTGAACAACTCGTTCTTTGCACGAGCCATTCTGATGAGGGTGCAACGAAGGTACTTATAAATCTCTGTATCTTGAGTTAAACGTACGTGACAACTACGAATTAGGCTTCATTAAATTACCGATAGACTAAACTACATATTTTATAAATTTTATTTAAATAAGAGTACATTATCGATGATTTTGGAGGGGGGGGGGGCGAAACTGCAGTAGCAGTGCCTCTCCACATCAGTGATAATGCGAACTAGCAACCCGAAACATCATAATCTTGAGGAAAAAAGTACAATATTTGGTGATAGTATTTATATATAATACATATATCTTGCAAACAAGGGCGTTGTAATCTAAGGACTATTGGTGGCATTTCTGTTTACAGTTTACTCTACTTTTGTTGATAGCATCCTAATACTTTTCATATGTTAATGTTTTGTTATTCAAAAATATCACAACGGAGATATATCTTACATTCTTAGATTTTAATATGCATAGGCCTACTCACACTATTCCAAAAGTTTACCAAGTAAATAGTACTCGTGTGACTATCTAATTTCAACCTGGACTGATAACGATTAATAGAGGAAAGTCACATGCTCGCAGCACTGAGATTTACTGCCTACGCTGCTTTTGTTACTTACATTCACTCTTTGGAGGTAAGAAAGAAAGGTCTACCAAATAATAATATAGTTCCATGTTTTAGTTGTTTGTATCGATCGGCGCCTTAACAATAAAAGTTTCGATTGTTTATATTCAAGACTCGATCGAGTAATGTCGCGAATTCATCCCTTTATAGGAATCGACATGCACAATTGTAAAATCACCGAAAACGCCAAAGAACTACCAATGTATCTTACCGTATGTTAAGGAAGACGAGTGATGCTATAAAGTTGTGAAACGCTTTTGTGTGTCGATGTCTTCCTCCTTCCTCTTGCCATGTGACTCTGACTGATCTTCACGAAGATAATAACCTGGTCTCATTTGAAATTTTGGCGCGATATCATTGTCTCGACCCATTCTCCCTGAAGAAATTCGATTCTGCGCTGTTCAACCTAGAATATTCTGCTTATTCTTCTTCTGCTTATTCTTCTTCTGCTTATTCTTCTTCTGCTTATTCTTCTGCTGCTTCTTCTTCTGCTGCTTATCCTTCTTCTGCTTATTCTCCTTCTTCACATCTTCAGAGATTGCTCTTCATGATGCTCTTCACAGTAGCATTCCAAACATTTCTATCCCCAGTGCCGTAGCCAGATTAATTCTGCAGGGCATGCTTATTACCTATGAGCATATTTTAGGGCATGCTTCATAAATGTAAGGCGTATGGGCTAGCCTGTTCCCCAATGAACGTAATTTTTGTGTAATCCCTTCTGAAAAATCATTTAAAAAGCGGGTCAAAACAAGCACCCCATACCAAGCAACCCCCCAACCCCCACCCCTGGTTACGGTACTGTTCTATCCCCTGTTGCGTGTTCAAGTTTTGCCACTTTTTTGCAGGCAGTTTCTCCATAAATTTCAATTCTCATAATGTGTGCAACAGCACCGTATGCATGGTATGCTTAGCATCCTCTAGAAGTGGACTTCAAGGTCAAATAGCATCCCCTAGTTCATAGTTGTCTGTCCTAGAGTTTTGAAATGTGTCAGAACATTTCTCAGGAATGCATCAATGAATAAATGAATTAACAATTATTGTAATCGTGGGTCATGTATGATTGTGTAAGACAATATCAACATCAAAATCAATATCAATATGGTGAGGTGGATCTGCAGAATAAACCCCCTAGATGAAGTGGATGCAGAGTCTCTCTATCAACGCCTGAAGATCCCACACCTCGATGCAGTGCTACGCCTCAACCGCCTCAGATAGTTCGGACACGTCCATAGAAGTGAGAGATGGATCAAGTGGTGCCAGACAGTGGAGGTAGCAGGCAGATCCGGCCGAGGAAGACCAAGGAAAACCTGGAATGAGACTGTGACAGAAGATCTTCCTGTCTGTAGCCTCACTATGGAAATGGCAAGCAACAGGGACGAGTGGCGATGAAGGTTACGGTCTACCATAAGGCAGTCCAACCCCCTGTAAAGAGAAAAGATGATGTTAAACAGCATGATGATGATGGTGGTGATGATGATGGTGATGATGATGATGATGATGATGATGATGATGATGAAAGATTTATTTACAATAGGCGATATCATCATTACATTGTCTGATAACGACCATTAAAATGAAAATTTACTTTGGCAATATTTAAACAGAGGGTCAAAATTTTATCAGGTTGATGACTTCGAGTGCCGCCACTTAGCTACAGTCTTCAGTCTTTCTCTGCTTGGTTCCCACTTTCGCATAATTTTTATAACGATCTACTTATGACTGGTTAGACATTCTGAGATTTAGACATAGACTTGACTTATCACACTATTAAATATTCGCCATCGGAAAGTAGACCTATTCAATTAAGGTATTATTAACATAAGATCAAAGTTTGAAACCTGATCATGATATCTTTCTTTAAGTTGTGAAATAGATAAATCAAACACGGACACTGAATTACAACCTTTAGTTTCTTGATTGTCAGGATCTCCTGAACAGGAAATTCTGTTTCCCTGTTCATACTGATGTTTTGGGCGACTGGCTGTAATGTGGTAATAGTAAACGGTATGACTTGGTTTGTCCTAGAAAGACGCTTTTACGTTCCTGTTCTGACATTATTGTCCAACGAACAAAGACAATTTGTTGATACTAACTGATGCCTTGACGATGCATTGCGTATCCCTTGTTTCCATTTGACGTCCTGTTTCAACATACAATAGGTCCTAAAATTCTTAACTAAGTCTATATTGATGCTAAAGGCATCATGCACGAGGTAAACATAATGGTTTGGGGTTGGGCACAATGCTTTTACTTTGAAACTGCAATGGCAAGGCTTTTTTAAGCAGTTGACTATTCAAATTTTAAATTCTGTTGAGTTCTGTTTTGAAGTCACCATGACTGTTTGTTTCCAGTAGAGTTTGAATTTCTTCTTCCTTTGTTGTACGGACAAGAGATTTCCGTTCTTGAAAGAGAGAGATTGTACCCGTGTGTGAACGCGTTAAAGTCCGTTCGAAAAGTTTATGCATCAGATGCCAGCATTTAAGTAATACGGACTTGAAATCATGATATTTTTCCTTAATAATTAGTAGCATAACACCTTGACGTTTTTTATAAGGGCATACATGCGGTCATACGTCTGTAAAACGCAGCGGAGACAGTAGTATTAATAGTAGTAGTATGAATATTAGTAGTAGTAGTATTAATAGTAGTAGTAGTAGTAGTAGTAGTAGTAGTAGTAGTAGTAGTAGTAGCAGTAGAAGTAGTAATAGGAGTCGTAGTCGTAGTAGTAGTAGTAGTAATAGTAATAGTAGTAGTAGAAGTAATAGTAGTAGTAGTAATAGTAGTAGTAGTAGTAGTAGTAGTAGCAGTAGTAGTAACAGTACAAGTAGTAATAGTAGTAGAAGAAGTAGTAAAAGTAGTAATAGTTTTAGTTATAGTAGTAGTAGTAGTAGTAGTAGCAGCAGCAAGCAGTAACGTTGGTGGTAGCAAAATGAGTAGTAATAGGACAGCAGTATCAGTAGCTGGGATATCGATAGCGACCAGATCAACAGGAAAACCAGTAATAAATTTAATGGCAGTAGGGGCCGTTATTGTGAAAGAGGGAGATAAAGCGAAAAACTTTTATTTCGCCTATTTAGATGGTAAGTTTAAGATACATTTTTAGCAGAATTTATCTTTTATGTAATACTGACGCTAAATGCTTGAGCCTTCCGTTAGTTTATCTAATATTTATTACATATTTAAAACGAATGGCAGAGACTTGACAAAAGACATTGCTATGCAAATGGCTTTCAGACCGGCATTTCCCAACAACCTTATTACACTGTAAAGAAAATTGCTCATCAATAATCCAGCGTCGGTTAGAAAAATCTTATTCCACTTTGTTAGCCATGGAATTTTTCCAATAGCATAAACCATGAAAGATTTCAATTCTTTTATACTTTGAAACTGCCATAAATTGTTTCCTTGACGTTGTACATCAGGATTAGTGCAGATTTGATAACGAAAGGTTGTCAAAGACAGAAGCTCAAATTTTATTGTAGAGCAGTTCGGTTACCTTAACATAGCTTCGTAACAAGAAAAAGTAGGAGGTGAGTTATTGAGATTCAAATTGACTTCCATTCATATTTAACACAAGTTTTAAGAATAAAAATGCCTACATTCTGTACGACCGTAAGTTTAGTATAATAAGTCTCATTTTTGCTTCAATGACAAGATGTAATATTTTGCTACTTGTCAATGAGGATCATTGACAGAATAGGCAAGCTGGGCAAACCGCACCTTTGGAATATCATACCAGATTTTCAATCGGATCAAATCCCACCACTTTTATTAACTTCACTTAGAAATAGCGGTTCTTTCATTTACTGTAAATCGCGTTTAAAGATGCGTAGTATTAGGCCACCATTAAAGTTGGTGAGCTTTCGGTGTCTTGTGTGTAATCATCTAGAAGTGCTGTGGAATATTGGCGTAATTCTACCTAGATATAGCATCTAGCGGTTTGTAGATTTACCGCCCAATTTGGTCAGCTTGAATGATCCATTACCTTGGACTTTTTAAACGCCTGTGATTATGAGGTTTTGGCTAATATACAAGTTGATTTCTTATAATCTCAAAAGTTCATGTACTGCACTGATTAGAATCGCCATTTTGTAGTATGAGTACTGCATAAATGCTTATGTATACAGTCTTGAGCAGCCATGTTTTAACGTTTCATATATATATGTATATGCTATATATATATATATACACCTACTACAATTAAAATTCGGGCCCGAGACGCCAGTTAGCCTGACATGCTGCTTTACCACATGAGTTACGGTAAGACAACGTTAAGGTCCTGCATTTGGACCCTCTCTTCTGCGTTGTAGCATTGCCGTGGGGAGAGAACTAGCGAGGCCTTGTAATTGCAACGGCTACCTTAGCGGAGACTCTGACCCCTAGCAGATTCAATTGCGTTGAGTAAGCTTCAACTGAAGGCCGGGACTTCCGTCAGCAAACTGATCGCTCTGGTCCTGCAAATTGGAGATTGAAGTAAGGGAGTTTACACCTCCAGCGCTCAACTAAGGCTTTGTTACTTTCCTAATGGTGTATGTGGAGCAAATGGTTACTATTTGTACATATTCAAATACAACATCCCCTCCCCTCGAGTCTGAATCGTTGGAGTAGGAGCTACATGGAAGAAACAGCCAGAAAATACAACCGAAGCCAAAACGTTTTGGTACAGCGAATACTTATAACAAAGCACCTCTTACTAGGAGATAAGTTAACGTACGCAGCATGAAACGGCGACAAAATTCCGATCATCTGTGCCACAGAATTAATGTTGCAAAAGGTAACTGATATTGTTTTTATTAAAGAACTCCTGCTAAATCCAACTACGCCCAAACTGGGAAATTCTAAACGGAAAGAAATTCATTGTTTAGAGAAAAAGAGGAGGGAGGGTATGGGGGGAAGGATTCGAGGAGGAGAAAGTGACCATCTACAAACAGAGCCTTGCACTGGCGATTGTAAGTCGCTTCATTTACTGTTTGTGTGCTACTGTCCACCATCTGAAAAGACTTTAACATTTAAAGATATGTCCGTATACAGTAGTCTTCAGGGACTTGCCAATGCGACATGATAAATGAGGCTGGTAAAATTACTAATGGCGAGAATATGCATGGCGGTATGAGAATGGTGGGTAGCTGTGGAATTCGCGGCTCATTGCTTTCATGACTGATTCTCCTTCGAACTGTGGAACCTGACATTGGGAACTTTGAACTTCGTCTTCTAATTATAAATGGCAAGTGCATCACTGCACCAGTTGAGCAGCTGCCGAAAATGAAAAAGTTGCTTCGCAAGACAAGTAGGGAAATATCAGGTAGCGGTTGCCTTCAAAGACTGAAATCACTTGATTATCGATGATAAGGATACGTGCTGGAGAAACGTAGCCCAAAACTGTGAAAACCTTCTAGCAATGAATTTGCCTCCGAATGGGGAAGTCGCCCCGGTCATCTTAATTCTTGTTTTACACCACAATTGTATACCACTATAATTGAGCAGTATGGCAGAGTAAACGAGAATACGATTAACTGTAAAAATTGACAGCCCAAATGGACGGCAATGCTGGCATATTATTGATTATATGTTGAACAGAAACAGAACGGCAAAGACGATTTCTTCTCATAAAGTTCAAGATGTCTCCGGATGCAGTAGAGACGAGAACATATGCTCTCTTCTCAAGTGCATTCCATCAGCTTCACTATCTCGTGCCTGGAATTGGGAATCTTAAATCTTAAAATCTTCAGTTTTGAAGAAAGTGAGTCTGGAAACGTTGTGATAAAAAGTTATGAAACTGTGGGAAGCACGTGCTCGTCTTGCTGACTTGTATACGGACAGTTCCTGGAGCATTGAAGGCCTATGCGCCGTCTTTGGTGAAAGAAATGATACGATTGCTGGACTCACCACTAGCAGCACCTCATCTGGCTAGACTTTTTGTCGAATTGAAAAACGTAGTTTTTGATGACGACCACAAGCATTTAGGTATGAGCGGAACATTTATTTATTCTTGTCAAAGTATTTTGTGTAGGATAATAGCGTTGGGGTCAACTAATCCATGTTCTCCTTGTGTATTTATGAGCAGCTTACCCACCCCGGCAACTTTTGATGCAAAGAGTGTAAAATGTAGGTGTAGAAAAGTACACTGCAATGTTTTATAGCGCCACCAAGTCACATGACTCTACAGGTGGCAATGTTCCTCAAACAACCAAATCAGAACTCGGGGTCAAAGAAGGGATGGCAGGATACCGGAGTTTTGATCAATAACGATACCTGGGTCAATACCAACAGTCAAATGTTGGGTTTGGAATTTCAAGGAGGTTTTATTGCAAGAGGAATAACGGAGATTAAACTTCGTCAAGAGAATTGTAACTTGGCATTATCCTTTGCCAAGAAATGTAGGTGAATTTTAGGGAGATAGTGTTATTTAAATGTATGACTTCTTAGTATGATAATTTTTCAGGCGGGGAAGGGTTTGAACGCCGATGCAAATTTTCGGTTTACTGTAATATCACTTCCTTAATCGATGGATTAATTGTAGTAATAGGACTAAAGCATATCTCGCACGCTGTTGCTCTGAACACGCAGTACTTATCTGGAATGAGCGTCGTATTGAGTAATAAAGTGATCTACGCTACCTGCAGTTTATATTTGGTTGATATGATAATTTTTTGCCGTAAGTCATGATACGATAGCCTCCGAGATCACCTCAATGTCAGTACAGGGGAGGTAGACATCTCCTGTCCACTTCTAGTAACAATGTGTGATGGCATCAATGCCTTTGGTTTATAAGTACAAATTTACCTTTTAATGTTAACAATAGGTGGATCTTGTAACCCGTGCGCCCTTGCAGCGTGAAACGGCTGCATATGAAATTCAACTAAATGCAGTGTTGATAAATTTAGCTTTAACTATTTGTTGAAATTAGTATCAGCAAATTAAATTGATAAAGCCAAGGCATTGGACATAACTTTCTCGTCTACGAGATCATTTCTGATAGCTGAGATACATATGATGTACTTTCTAATGATGTTCTTTTCTGGTTTATACTTAGGCAAGGTGTTCAGTATTTGTTGTACATTGCGATGCTCTGTACAAAATGTCTGAAGATACTCACAATGCTAATTAGTGAGGTCAATTAACGTTACTTTTTCTAAAAAAGTTGCTTACTGGTACAAAATTTGAATATTGCGTTAACTATCGGATTTATTTTGCTATACGTTTCGCCGTACACTGGTCGCAACAGTCGTATGGAGTGAAGTAAAATAGCTTTTAGCGATAAGTTTATAGGAAGTGAGAAGACCAAATATGTCCTTGAAAATAACAAGCACGCGAGCGACACATTTTCTGCACACTCGTGTTATTGAATAACGGGTACATTTTAATGGCTGCTGAAAATGGTAAATATTTTAATGACCCTCATATGACCTCAGCTTTTGATACAATTTTACCTTGTCTTTTACTCCTGCTCTTTGGCACCTGATTGCCCCTCCACCGCAGTGGATTTTTGAATAATTTTCCGATCTCTCCGTCCTTATTCCAGACCCCTGGCTATAAGATACCTTCGGGTATACCCCTAGACAAGACTTTCCCCATCTCAATATCAACAACAAATGACTGCCCCACCCACTACATAACCGATTTAGTCTACAACCGTTTTGAAATCTACTCCATAACCTATCTACTTCTTGTGACAACCGTTTTCAAAACGGTTCTGCTAGTCTGAACCGATTTAAGACCTAGAACCGATTTCAAAACTGATTTCAAATACGATTTCAAAACGGTTGTCAGTACCAGTGTGAACACGGCTTATATAATAAACATGTAGAAGAATAAATAATTAAATGGCTGTGTATCTATATATTGGTTATAGCTAGATTAATAATAATATAAATGCACAAATACTAAATTTAGCATCTTATGTTAGCGCTACATGTTCCCCATATTTAAAACATCTTGCCAAACCCCAGACCAGACTATCATTCTTGCAAAATAAACAATCCTCATCAAATTTCTCACTGAAATCACAAGCCAATTATAAACATCATGTCTACAAATCTCTAATTATGACTTACGATGGCTGGCTTTCTAAGAAGCGGCATAGTAAGAAGAGCCAGTGAATGGAAGAAATGGTATCTATTTGCAGTCTGGAAAACCTACAATGCAAAAAAGTAATGAGATAATGACATTATAGGGCAATTGTTCACCGTCCTTTCAGCTTAATTAAAGTTTTTTACTATTTTAACTTATTCTTAAAAAAAGTCAATTTCAAGACGATTGCTCGCAGTCTTGATCTAGTAACATAAGATAATAAGTAATGCGATTTCATATTACGTAAATTATACACAGGTAAATACCAAATGATGCTGTTTTTATACTGCAAAAGAACAATATCTGGGAAGAATTTATCTTCGTTTACACTGCCTTTCATAGCATAGTATTAAATTGGTACTGGCGTTACAAATAACATAGCAGCCTTGATTCAAGTCTTTTAGAACTGGTGAATCGTTATTGGTACCAGCACAGTTACACGTTTTGTTATGAGCAACTCCATTTTTAGGGTCAGGCCTTGAGTTGCTTAGCAATTTTCCAAAATCAAGCCTGGAGTTGCTTAAGTAGTTGCTTATCTATCAATACAGGTTATCGTCGAATCTCGTTGTTTTGTAAATGATGAAATACCAAATGATGGTTGGATCTTTGCTCTCTTTGCTTAACACATTATCAACAGTGTGAGATTTGTTATACATCAACAGTTTGTAATCAATTCTTAATAAAAAACGTTTCTTGATTTGTTTTTCAGGCGTCTTAAAAATTGTCCCTCCGGAATTTGAGGCCTCGAGCTGCTTAGCTTGTCGCTTAGATTTTGGACGAAATCGAGGCCTCACATCTAAGCAACTGCGTTGCTTATAAAAAAAACGTGTAAGAGACGTAATCAAGAACTGCCCAAGGGCAGAAAAAATGCTACCACATCCACTACAAGTGTGGTTTTAAAAATTGTCCCTCCTGAATTTGAGGCCTCGAGTTGCTTAGCTTGTTGCTTTGCTTTGGACCAAATCGAGGCCTCACAGCTAAGCAACTGAGTTGCTTATTTAAAAAACGTTTAAGAGTTAATTATTTAAACGAATCGTATTCTTACCCTTCGTCCATTTACTTGGAGTGCCAGTGTCCACCCTCCTTTGCTGCAATATGTCATGTCCATCTTACAATAATGCTTTCCAATTCCAAGCAACTTGACAATGCCACTCTTTCGTATTTTAAATCGATTGTATGCTTCTTTACAGCTGCTCGGTAGCTAGAAAGAGTTAATAGGTATGATGGCATTTGTTTAAGACCAGACTAGACTGTGCACAACAGTAGACCGATAGAGAGGTGAAAGTGTGTGGGGTAAACATCATGAAAGATTCCACCTGCCTACTTTACCTTTCTGTTTTACCATGCACAAGAAAATAACGTCAAAGTATTTTTCCCTTTACAAAAGTGATTCCCCCAATGTCATTACTCTTGGGTGCCTAATAGTCTGGGGGTTGGAATAAACGGGGGTTTGAAATAAACGGGGGGGTGTAAAAATCTCAAAAACTTAATAAACGGGGGTGTGGAATAGACGGGGGGTTGGAAAATGAGCGAAAAGGAAGTCGAGAATCAATGTTTAGAATCAACTGCAACTCCCTAAACGTGGGGTAATACAACACAAACAATAGCCGATTATTCGAAGTCAAGACAGTCTCCGACATGCCTTCCAAGATTTTTAAAATGCTCCCCTCGTCTTCCCGCTCAATGACAGTGTTATTGCTAACATGTGTAATGCACGTCTTCACACTTCTTCCAGCCTCGCAAAAGGCCACCGTGATCTTTTAATATGTGATTTTCATATTTTAATAAAGATATTTTCTACTTGCCTGCCAAAGTACCTCCTCAAAAACTTGTCATGGGAGGGAGATTACGTAAAAATTAATAGGCCGGGGGGTTGGAATAAGAATGTCCTGGTAGAAAAATTTTTGAAAGATTATATAGCGGGAGGGGGACGTCTATTAGGCACCCAAGAATATACCTTAACAACATGTTACATATGATATAAAGATCGTAGCATAAACGACGGTCAATCTCAAACATCGCAGTGGATCTCCTTAATGATAAACGCGAGACTAACTCCCTTGTACGCACCACTCTTGATGCCATTGACGCTGCCTCCCTCTGAGGACAATGAGTAGTTTCTTAGTTGGTGCACCGAATAAACGATATTCAGTATTCTGTAAAATTTGGTGTTCGTTTCAATTTTAGTCTTGAATAAGAGCCATAAAATAGTCACTGCTGAGATCTTGCAATACAAATGGGAAAGCCATACAGCACTATATTAGTAAGTATACATAGGCTTACTAATAATGATTATTTTTCTTTAAAGATGATTGTGATGATGACGCCGAAAATGATGATGATCATGATCATGATGATAATAATGATGGTGATGAAAATGAGAATAAGAATGATGATAGGGTAATAATTATAATGATAGATAGATAGATAGATAGATAGATAGATAGATAGATAGATAGATAGATAGATAGATAGATAGATAGATATATTAAGCTTTGAAAACTTGATTCACTAGTAATCATCGTTATTGTGATGATTACTATATTCATCGACTCACTTACAATAACCGACATCATCTAGGCGTTGATTGAATATAAACCTACAGCCAAAAATACTTTGGCAGTATTTAAGATTGGAGCAAAATTTAATCAGAGGACGGCATTACCCCCAGGCCAGTTAACCACACTGTCTGATGCCTCGGTCTTGGCTACCCGCTTGCTTTTTACAGCTATTCTGTGAGTACATTTGTACCAATAAGAAACTAAACATTGTAAAAAATAATAAAAAAGTTCCCATAGTAAATGGAACGCTTGATTCCAACAATGATTTTTATATTTTTGTCAAGGAACAGTATATAATAGGGCCATTGTTACAAATATTTAGCCCAATAACTTGCTTAAAAGAGCATCACTCTAGATTCTCATGTGTCGAAAATTTGTCCAGCTTTGAGACTTTACTTTTTATACTTAAAAGTTAAATGAGGATATAATAAACTAGAGGGGTTGAAGAATTTTTAAAAAAAGATCAAAAGGGAACTTAACTAAGTTTACTAATGGTTGAAATTTTTGCTAAAGCATTAAGTGAGGAGGGTTATAAAAACTAATGGAAATTGTTGAAAATTAAGAAATTTGACAAGGCAATTAGCAGCACTATACTTTTGCTGTTGACCGATTCTGTAGGTTTTACGTCAATACAACCCATTTGTTTTTATGAAGTAGAGCGTTGAAAACGGATGGGTGGATTTGATTATTTGCTCAAAACTCATAAAATGAAGCGGTTATTATAAACGTATATCGGAGGGCAAATTTTCAAAAACGGCTTGCAAATAATTGAGCGAAAAGGAGTATACGGTCTGAGTGTGGTAGAAAAAGAAGTGGTCTCAATCCTTGGACTATTATAGAAACTATTATTTAGAAGTCCATGTCTCGATCTCTGTGTTCCCTCTCCACATGTAAATGTTAATCCCTTACCCGGTGCAAATAGCGTCCGTAGCGGCTTTTACTTTATTCTTGTTATATTGTCATATTGTTAAAAACATGGTAAATTGGAATCTCAGAGACGATCTTAATGACGATCTCCCTCCGGGGAAACCCCTTTCCCTTTTGGAAAGAACGGACTCGGGGAAAGGCCCCACTTCTTATCAGGCTGCTGCACTGAGAGATTGCGAAAAGGAGTATAAACGCCACTGGTTGTCTATGTGAAGCCGCGTCGGTCTAGGCCGGGAAACTTTTTGATTGAGGCGCATGACAATTGTTTCAAGAGTCTCTTTCACGTTTCCCCGTCAAAAAACCGGGTAGGCTATCTATTTCACCTGAGCATCATCATATCCAACAGTAGCAGCAGCGAGATACGACGTAGGAGTAACAGTTCGCGATGATACTTTCCCAATGTTACCTAAACTTGGACCTACTTATATAGGAGTCAAAGGACAAAAGGGTAAGTGACCTTTACTCTACCTGCTAGGTATTATATGAGTCAAAAGGAACTTATGATTACCTATCGCCATCATATGATAATCAAAGCGGTATAACCACTATTGTTTAGGCTAGTCATGTGCGATCAGATGACTAAGGTGAGTCAAGTGACTGTCCCACTTCAACTGTGGATGAGTGGTAAGTTTGATGCTAAAGTGGATCGATATTATCACTAGGCTACAAACACTGTGTTGGCAATCAGCTGTTTCGTTTGCGACACATGACAGAAAATATCGATCGAAGTGTTGTTTTCATTGACAATTCCCTAGATAATTCGTCCAACAAGCCAGTACAACAGACGCCCCTTTTCTGTTTGCAAGACAACCATAAAAGAAATCGAATACAAGCGTAGTTAACTGCCGTGATATGATCGGCTATTGTTGTGATGTACAAAGAACCAGCCGTAAATTGATGTCTCTGTGTATCGAGAAGGACGTTGCACAAAACCACTATTGATAACCGTTCAGTTGCTGATACCACGAAAACTAGCACAAAATTATTCACTACCAATATTTTCTTCTCTCTTTGCTACCAAACTTTCTTTACAAAGCTTCTAAGTTAAATCTTCTCGACAAAATAGAACAACATTAGGGTAGGTTTACTAGTCTATACAACTTTCGGATAGGGCTATCGTCGATCAACGTAGATCTACAATTGTAATAAAAATAAATGATTTTCCTTACTTACCCACAGGTACATATTTCACAGATACAGCGGATTTTCTTCACCATTTTGATGTACTTGTGTTCAATATCCTGATCTAACTGTGGCCCACACCAAAGCACAACAACATGACAGCATCCCTTCTACGTTCGGTTGAATGACCTGGGTCCTGCTGTTTTGGAAAATAGTGTTGATTGATTGCCATGGCAATAGTAGCCATAGAAACTTAGCCCAACTATACAATTCAGCCCACTTTAAGCACATTGGGCTACATAACATAAAAATAAACCGGTTGTTCGAGAGGAGCTTACGGCGAAAAACACTGAACATTTTGTGGTAGTGGCGATGAGGTAAAGACAACAATACAGTTTTTACAAAATGAAGACTATGATATTGTAAGGAACCACATTTCGTGCTTCGTAAAGACATAACAATTGATGTCAGGGTAACAGGTAAGCTGCATGCTGCCTAGATATTGGGCTTATCCATTCTACGCATGCGGTTGTTATCTGACTTCTTTCTACTCTATGAATTTTCCAATATCCCATCAGTTCTAAGCAAGTCCGCTGTAGAGAATCTCTTTTGTAGAACAGATCAAGAATGCCGCAATTTATCTTCAGCAGCAGAAACGATTTATGTGTACAGTCTATAGGGGCCTATAAGCACACATTTTGGTAAAAGGTGGAGGCCTGCCCCTCCCCCGTCGCCGCGGCCAATGATACCTAGTAACTATCGCTTGTATCTTCGAATGGGGTACGTTCTTTACATTATCGACATGTTCTAGTATTAAACATTTATGCAAAAAAGAAACACTTTAACGGCCAGATTTGGTAATACCGGATATCAACTTTGAAATATTCTTCAAAATTTGTTAAGAGCCACTATACTGAGGCAACAGTACAGCCCTGGACGTCGACATGAGTTGCTGGAGGCGGCACAGTGCTAGGCAAAGTGAATGGATCTGACAGTTAGAAAGGGAGGGGGCACTGATCCCCTGAAAGGCGTTGGAGTTATAAAATTTGGTAAATTTGTTCGGCATTGTGTTGGAGAATCTGAGCCATCAGGATTTCCTTCACCATGGTCTAGTAGTAATTTGGATAGTGATTCTTGTTGCATTCGTATTTCTCATAATAAGCCGTAAAGTGATACAGACAGCTCACCGCAACTTGTATCATTGTTGCTTCTGTTGCGCCCGACGGCCGCTACCCTTACATGTGCCTGAAGCAGCATCAATAAACATGCCTGCGAGCTCTTTGAGTTGTGGCAGAAAAATTTCATTCATGTCTCTCAGTATACTTACACCTCCATTTCCATTGATTGGAATTCAATCACACGATTCAGATAAATTCTTTCTAAATACATGCCACAACCAGTGCAGGCACTCCTCCTTAATAAAACTGTGATTGCTTTCTCAGTATGCACTACATGTCATGGGTACATATATGTTTGATCAAACAATTCATGACTCATAAATTACGGGCAACATGACAGCATGTTAACATGGTAATAAGACTTACATTTCATCGGTAAATGTGTCCAGTGTGATTTGGTCAATCTCAGCTCCTGAAGGATTCCTTTCATAATCCTTGGCACCAACATTTTCCATTGCTATGGTAAACAAAAACACCAGACAATATTACTAATTTATGTGAAAAGGATTTAAACTGGATGGTTTAAATAATTGGTGAGATCTTGCGATTCATATTAAAGAGGTGCTGTGTGTAATTTAAGGCTGTCCATTAAAATTTATAGAACAGATATCAAAACTTGGTTTAGCCTCTTTACATGGGGATTTCTGTAATGGGAAATGGGCATAGCTAGTGTAAATGATGAAGGTATAAAAATTTGGGGGCCACAGTAACTAAATTCTATGAAATCTGGTATCTTGAATGAAAGAGCCTTTGCTTTACAAATCTGATCATATGTACGTGCATGTACTTACACACATGCAGCAAATATGGTACAAGTGTAAAATCCCTAGTGCCAACACCAATTTCAACAGAACCTCAAAATCTATGTCTGTCATCTGCCTTGTTGTATATTTAGACCATACAACAAATAAAAAATGCATTTTGAATTGATTTTGGGTCACCGTTCTTTTAAACACTCTCTTTCCTTGTCAATGATACATATTGTATCTAGCCCACCTATCCACTACTGAATTTCAGTAGCTGTCTTTTTCAATTGACAAATAACTCAATTTCGATGGCTACACTGCTAACATCATAGATGGCATCTTTAAGGAGAATATTGTAGCTACCCACATGCACTGCAGATGTATGGCTAAAATCAGAGAGACTGGCACCTTAAACTGTAACCCATTGTGGCCCATCGTCACGTATACATGACGGCCGGTGTCACTGCACGAAAGCCCATCGTCACCTGTGCTGGACAGTAGTATTTTGGTCACAAAAGTCCAGCGTCACGTGTACGTGACGCTCACTATTGGCTCATTCTCTCACTGTTCCAATGTGATTGGGTAGATAAACAAATACCAGTGTATTCCTGAGACAATAAGCTATCGAATGATACCAACTATGCAGTAGGTTGCCATAGCAAATTCTTGAGCAATCGTCTGACGAAATCAGACAAGTGAACTTTGAGTAGCGGCTACAGTTGGACCACACTCTTTCACTATAGCCGTCGATGAAGTGTAGGCCTTGAACGTATTCTAAGTACAAGCCACTACACCACTTTAAATGGGGTGACATTACAGACCTGTCTACGTCACAGATGTTGCAAACAGGTACGTTACCAAAGCTCTTCTTCATCATGGTAAGAACGAGGTAAGTGACAATGATCGACAAACAAGAACCTGATTGACAAAAGCTCACCAAAGGAAACCTATTAGCTTAGAGAAATCGATCAAATATTAAAATGAAAAACAACCAACAACAAAGAAGTACCTTAGTAGGGGCAGGAGGACAAAGGGGGTATCAGTCACATTGTGTACTTGCATTGGGTGTAGTATTAACAAAAAAACAAAACTTACAGGGAATGAACATGCACTAGCAGGTCTCATATAAGCAGGGAGATATGGAGTCGGGTATACTATAATTTTAACAAAGTCAAATAGATGAAGAAACACATAATAATACAGGAAACTCATCTAATGAATACAGTGATTGTATAAGCTGCTGTAGATGTTGTCAAATTATGTAAAAAATGCAACATTGTAATAAATGAAAGGGGTTAATGAGTTGGAATATGCAACAAAGTTAAAACTATCAACAATAAATTAACCATCAGTAACAATCAATGGGGGCTGGAAATATTCCACAATACAAACAAATAGATAGCAAATAAATAACAAAACTAGCAGGTCTCATACAGGGAAAGGGATGGTAGGTTTGGATATGCAACTAATTTAGTACATACCAATTGAAAAGAAAATCAACAATGAAAAGCAATCAATTAGAACTGCATTTATCTGGAATAAATCAACAATAAAAAGTGAAGAAAAGGAAACTGTATATGTTTGGCACAACATTAAAGTGGAAGGAATTGATCAGCATGGTATAACTCTAGGAAAGAATGATGGGTCGAAATACGCAAGAAACATTAACCATGAAAATTGCACCATACAGCAGATACTAAACGTAACAAACCAGGCCAATAAACAAAAACAAGCTGAAACGTTATCTTTAAAAACAGCATTAAGGATTAATACAGGGAAAGAGATGATTGGTTTAGCATATGCAACGAAGTTAATAACATCAACTAAAAATCAACAACTGATAACTGATCAGTAACAATCAAAAGCTTCTGAAAATATTGGAAAATACATTTAACAGAGAGGAAAGTTTTCAGCGTATACTCATACTGGGAAACAGGTGGTGCAATGAAATCAATACATACCAATTTAACAATGAATCAACAAGAGAAGGGGAACAAAACAAAAAATCATAGTAATTGTCTGGAATACACCCTCATTCACAATAAAATATATTTCACCTTGTCAAGCTGGACTAGGAGGTATCATACAGGGCAGAGGTCAATGGGTAGGGATATGCAATGAAATCAACACTCACCAATTTGACAATGAATCAACAATAGAAGGGGAACAATTCAAAAAATCATAGTATCTCTCGGGAACGCACCCTCATTCGCAATAAACTATGTTTCATTATGTTATGCAGCACTAGGAGGTATCATACAGGGCAGAGGTCAATGGGTAGGGATATGCAATGAAATCAACACTCACCAATTTGACAATGTATTACCAATATTATTATCAATATTATTATCTTGTAAACGTTAGTACTGTAACTGTAAATTTACACAAAGAATAAATGGCAATGAAGTTTTAAAAAAAGAATATTATTATCAATAGTATTATCAGTATGATTATCACTATTTTTATCAGTATTATTATCCGTATGATTATCACTATTATTATCGGTATTATTATCAGTATTATTGCCAATATTATTGAACGCCTGTTAGCCATTCTAGATGACATGCAAGAGATTGGCGATAGTATGTATCCGACGCAACTGCTGTTAATTCTTTGCTATCTTTATATGCATTTTGGGGACCATCGTTATATATTCACACCTGGGTTGTTTTAGGATAGTTCTGGGACTATCCACCGGAATGCCTCGAGGACAGCTACCTTGGAATTCTGATTGTCAGGCAGCCCAACATAAAATGGTAACATACATTGGATGAAGTCTTGCACACATCTCTCTGTAAATCACTGAGGTGTGAGAGAGTCTGCCTGTATAAATATTGCTATGAATAGGTAAATAATTATATATATAAATAAGTAAATAAAGAAATATATAAATAAATGAAGGAAGGAATAAATGAGTAAATAAATATATGCATGAACGTATATAAATAGATGTATAAATAAATAAACAAATGTATATAAATAAATGAATGAATGGATAAATAAATGAATAAATATATTCATAAAACATAAAAATAAATAAATAAATAAAGAAAGAAAATATAAATAAACAAAGAAAAAATAAATAAAGAAAATATAAATGAATAAAGAAAGTATAAATATGAGAAAAGGTAAATCAATCAATCAATCAATCAATCAGTCGAGCACTTTAAGTATTTTCCCCTCTCCATTTTCCTTGTTCAGAATGGATCAGTCAATTTCATTTTTGGCAGAGAGAGGAACCGTAAGTACTTTGAAAAAAGCATCTTTCCTCACCATTCATTGTATACGTCATTTACAGGGTTAAAAGTACGTATTTAGCAAGCATATTCAGCGTAACATAATGACGGGAAAGGCTTATCTGAAAATGGCTGGTGCAATTTGCGGGACGGGCTTCTAGAGATCTGCATCTTCCAATACCCATCAAATTTACTTTTTAAACCTCGTGGCTGTGGCGAGGTGAACATGTTGAAACTTCCCGGCTCTCGGAATAGAACCCCAGTTGGCGGTTTTCAAGCAAACACCTAGACCACGTGACCACACACTTCTTTGTTTCAACCTTCAAATAACCGCAGTGTGTAGATACAATTTGTAGCACTGCAGTGTTCGTTTTAAAGAATAACATGAAGGCGTTTTTGCTTACTTACTATACATAGTCATGCTAAGTGAGGTTAGGCTGCCACGACGAGTTTGCCCTTGGTTACCCAGTTTGCCATGCTCCGACACGTGACACCTGAAAAAAGAATCCCTACTATAAGAATTTACGATCAACATGGCGACCCTTCTGTCTCTCGTCTAGTATTTTATTGGAAATTAGTAAATATTTCCCCTTCCTTGTTAGTGCTTTAATTTATTGCACGAAATAGTGAAAACATTGTGTACTGAAAAGCTTTTTTCGTCTGACACTCCTCAGAGCAACAAAGCAACTACATTATCAACTCCATGTCGGATAGCCAAGAAAAATGGCGTCGCTGTAACTGCCAGAGTGACTATTTTAGCTAAAAGGCAAGGAAGAATTACACCACTGTTTTATCAAAAGAGTAGGTGGTCAGTCGTACTCCAACTTTATATCAGAAAACAGTGAGAATGAAGATAAGCTTTTAAAGGATGCCAAGTCACAGCACCACACCAGAAAAATCGAGCGTGTTCGTTCTGACTTGACTTATCCTACTGAGAAACGCGCTTCGTTTACCAGTCAAGCTTCAAAATAAACAAGACGTTTTCAGCAAGACGATTCTGAATTCTTCTTAATTTACGTCCTATAAATAACCTGACCTTCATATCCAAACTCACAGAGAAAGCAGTCTTCAGACAAACTCAAAAACATTGCACAGTAAACAACCTCCATTTCAAAAATCGGTTAGCTTGTTGCAAACTACACAACACAGAGACTGCCATTCATCGATTAAAGAATGATACATTAATGAGTATGGCCCGAGATGTTGTACTGCCGAAAATTACCTAGCTAAGTACCTGATGTAATAGTTTGAAATCATTAGATTTAGTGAGTTTATTGCAATTTTTCTCGTTGTTTTTGATGTGAACTTTGTTGATTAAAATGGGTACTTAACGATTTATCAGAGATGTATCAGGATTCAAAAGATTTAATAGATTTTCCCGGGTTTAATCGGATTGGTACGAATTTATCAGATTAATTTCGGATTTATTCCAATAACATACGGGATTTTTTTTAGTGATTCACCCCTCTTTGTTCAGTACACGAATGCACACGAATATTGATTGAAGCTGTAACAATGCAATTTTCATACTCAGACTACAAGACATAAATGTACTTGAGAAGCCTTTTGCTAAATCTGAAAAATAAGCCCCTTGACTTGTCGGACTGAACAGAAATCGACATTTTAGTAATTTGTGGTGCATCTTTCTTTCCTCCACTGTCTTTTTCCTGGTTTCTCTCCTCCTTATCCTTTCTTGCCTTGATGTTGTCAGTTTTACATTTCTGGAAGCTTATGAGATAGACAATATCACTTTTAACTGGTGCGAGACCTATCGTTTTACAATTAAAACTCCTTCAAAAGTAAAACAGACCAGGGCAGATATTGCAAGAAAAGAATCTACTGATAACAAAACCAATGTTTGCTATATTAAAATCCAGACGAAACGTAGTATAACAAATTACAATAGGGTGTTTCTCGACCCAGACCCCATAGAGAATTCAAATTGGCTTTACCTACTTATTTCGAAACATAAAGGCAGGTTCACACCTTGTAGACACAATTTCTTTAAGATTTATGTCTCCTTTGCGTCTGCCGAATTTCAGCGATTCAACACGAGTTTTTCGTCAAAGCAGGTTTTCTGCCACTTTCAAATTGTTCCACTATCACTCTTTACAAAAACGTTCTACAAAGTTATTAGTCTGATATACTAACGATTCTAGATCAAGCAATATAATCAATTCAGATATATTTTACTTTACTTCCTTCAGCACTTTCGATACAGATCATGGTGACGGGTTTAGCTTGAAAGTCAGGTAAAATCGTATTATCTGATATCAAGTAGAATTTACACTAAAAGTCAGATATCCCTTAACTGTGAGTATATGAGTTAGTGTGTTTGTACAAAGTGAAATAAATAATATTGAAGTTAAAAAATATGATTCAATTTGTAGCTAATCTTAATTTGCTGGCAACTTTCCCAAGTGCGAGCTCGGTCATCTTTTACATCTTGAGTATCGTTACAGTGCCCTATTTTTTGCCTCTGAGACTGATCGACTGTTGCGACAACAGTCTACAAGATATGTCCTTTGATTTCATGTTAATGGCTTACAATCATTCAAAATGCTCTACTAAAGCATCTCGCCCTCCAAAATAGCCCTACTTGTAAATCAAGCTACTGCTGCTGCTTATTGTACTGCCTAGATATGCAGCGAAATTGGCATTTCCAGGGTTTCATCATTATATATCTGAATTAAATAGTGGTCTCTTTCACTGGACGTAATCTCCGCTTCCTTTGCGCTTGTCACTTCTCTACCTTCCTTGGTCACATGTGACATAGAGAACTGCAATATTCCCATAATTCCTTAATTTGAGTTATTTTCACAGCAAAGTAAATGTCAGGCAGTCTCCACTGAGAAAATATGCTAATTCTTTCACTCATTCACTCCCTGCTTTTCCATATTATCTCGTATGCTTATAAGTACCCAATCATTGAGCACATCACACATCAATGGTGACATACAGTAACCTTAAAATTCCAAAATTATTTGCATGATGAAACTTACTTTCATTCAGTAACGAATCCTCTGTTTTTAAGAAGGAAATGCATTCTTCCTGTCATACTGGTAATATGATTGCTTGCTTATGCCTTTAGCATTTCAGTCTCGATTATATAATACCTGACTAGTATTTCCCTTATCAACCACACCCAGGATTGGTAATTGGTGTTTAAGAAGCTGAATTTCAGAAACTTGCCTTCTTTCAAACTTCACTGGCTTTACGAGATCTGTTAAAAGTTTGGATATACTTTGGCATTTGTAGATTCTCTGTTGATGTTAAACAAGCAAGCTGTAGAAATTAATGCTACAAATCTAGTAAAATTTGGGGAATTCTAAATGATTCAATCGATTTATTGTATTGCATTTCGTGTCTCCATTGGTCACAAAGTTTTAAATCATAAATGCATTCTATACGAGGCTAATGATGACTTAGAAGAAATGCATTAAGAGCTGGTGACTCTTTGACAATGGCCTACGTTTTCACATTAATGATGTCTGCGGTAATCAGCTTACATTGGAGAACCTGCAGTTTAAATAAGATATAATATACGACTGTCGGTAATAAATTGCTAAAATTCCAAATGCCGTTACTACAAAAGATAGTATCACTGATGTTTAGCAAACGCTCGACTTTTTTGACATTGAAGTAATAAAACCAGCTACAGTTGCCTGCAAACATCGCTAGACCTCCTAAAAGCTACGAGTTTTTTGTTTCGAAAAACAACGTTTGTTAAATTTTGTATAAAATGATATTGAGGTTCAATACAGGAAGATTCGTCAACAGAATCTGCCAAGAAAAATCTGTTTTCTATGGTAACGTTCCCAACGACACTGTTGCAGCTTTGGCTGGAATCTTATCTAGAACTTCCTCCAGTATCCTATTGAAAAGCTTCGTGACCACCTCTAACCCCAATTCACATAGAGACTTCCATGCTTCAATTGGGATGTTGTCTGGGCCTATACACTTTCCCTTTTTCATTTTCTTCAATGCCTTCATTACTTCACCTTTGTTTATCTTTCCAACATCGCATTCAACTCTCTGGGCTTCCTCAAGTCTTTCTTTTCTGGGATTTTCAGTGTTCATGAGGCCTTAAATGTAGCTTTTCCACCTTGCTAGCACTTCATTCTCATCTGTTAAAAGTCTTCCATCTGCATCTTTGACGACTCTAACATGCTGGATATCCTTTGAAGCCTTGTCTTTTTGCTTTGCAATCCACAATAAATCTTCTTCTCCTTCCCTTGTGTTCAGCATATTTTAGAGATTGATGCATGCCTCCTCCTTTGCCTTGGCTACCTCTTGCTTTACTTCTCTTCATCTAGCCTCATATTCCCTTTTGTCCTCCTCTTGACCTGTCCTGTCAAACACATTCTTCTCTAGATACTATCTGGAAGTTCATCCGCCCAGGAATGCACCGACCCCACTCAGGCAGGACGGGTCGATAGGAAGAGGCTCTGTAACCACAGGAGAGGTGGCTAAACCGGTGGTATGCCTTGCCAAAGGACAACTGGTGACTATGCAAGGCAGAGTTGTCTAATTCCCTGAGGTCCAAGTTGAATCCGCATACCGCTGGTCTAGGTAATGAATGTTCTGGGGGTAAAATTGCTCTGTTGAGCTCTGCTATCTGAACATAAACGAATTGTGCCATCTTTCTTCTCTGCAACCACTACTGGTGAAACGTATCCTTAAGTCTTGAACAAACACTGGCAACATTGAGTGTCAATCCAAGCTTTGTAAAAATGTCACGCCCCAGCAAGATTTGACCATCTACAAGAATAAACTCATGATTAACTTCTTTGTCTGAGTGACACACTGAGAAACTGAAACGTCCAAATGTTTGAATCGAGTTTCAAATGTAGTCCACAATGTTATTGGTATTACTCTTAGCAACAAATATTTCTTCTGGTACTACCTTCCTATTGAGTAATAACACAGAAGCTCCAGAATCACACATGAAAGATTTTTTCAGGCTTTGGTCCAAAATCACCTCTAAGCATAATAGATCTGGCGTAACCCTTTGTCCTCCTCTGTCAATGCTAACACAGCTTTTGAATGGTCCTCTGATTTCCTTTTCAACTGTGATGATTTACAAACTCGACTGAAATGTCCTATTTTCTGGCACGAAGAGCACTTTGTAGTCTTAGAAGGGCAAGATGGGTCTTTCGCTAAATGTCCAACCCCACCACAGCAGTAACATGATCTTGAATCTTGACTCGGAGCGACTGCTTTCACTTCTTCCCTCTGAATGAAAACAGTATCCTTTCTGTAATCCAGTACCACTTCTTCTATCGATAAACATTCATTCATGGTCAAGGGTTTCCTGATCGGTAATTCTCTTCTGCACTTATCGTAAGACACTTATTGATGATTGACAGCGGATATGAAGCATGTCCCATGCTTAGTGACCAGTTGCCATACATTTGAGTGACAAATCTTTTAGAACTGTCAATTATTTTAGACGCATTATTGCGTTCCTATAATTCTTGTGTTTCGTAAGTAGCAAATAAGGTAGCAATAAACAATGGAAACTATTTAAAGCTTGAAAATGGAATAGTCATTACTATCCCTAGTTACGACACAGACGAAGATGAGTTGCATCATCCCTAAATTATGGATGAAAGGAACTTAAAGTGGATATTCAGTTTTTACTGCCAGTGTTTATCCGGTGCCCCAAACTCATGACTGATTATTTGAATTATCTGCGAAACGGGGGTGTCAGTTATGCAGTGAAGTCATACGAGAAGCAAGGAAAGTAAAAGGCGTTGAAATCACAGTAGGTTTCCCAAGAAAAAAATAAGAGAAAGGGTAATTTAGTTTCTTGGGTTTTTTGTTTAAATGAAGTAGTAATTTAGCTAATTGTGTATCTAGAGTGTTATTGGGAAAGCTGCTAATGTAAAGACAAAAAGTGATATCCATTTATTCCATAACTAACTTCATTGAAGGGCTTGTGCTCGTGAATGGAACAAACTGCCGAAGGATGTAGACGATCTTTTGGTCTTTAGGGAATCTTGGTACATTTTGATACGCTGTGCATAGTTACGCTACGTTAGAATTGCAAAACAAATTTGAGAATTGTTTGTATAATAGTATCTGAACTATTACTCTAGGATGTGCTGTCTTTTGCTATACCTTTCATGTATCTGGTACGGAGAAGAAACTGGATTCCAGCGTTCACTGTTGTGTTTCATTTGGTTGTAGAACAAGACTCTTGTTATAGTGCCCTGTTGATGATATTTGGAGTTGCGTATCTCGTGACATCGGAAGAGCCTAAAGAAAATGTAACGGGGCTTTTTTTCCATTTGGCAGATTAAGTAGATCTGACAGATGCATAAAAGCCTTTATGTGATAAATGACGTGTATAACGAGTGTAAGAAGACATCTGGTATTGAGTATTCGTTCTTTGAGTAAATGGAAACAAAATTGGAGACACTTACATCCCATCACACACAAATTGTACTTGTGTAATTGAACACGCGAAATCAAACGCTCTAGGAACGACCGAGGCACATTGTGCCCAGAGGTGGAAAAAATTAATTTTTGAAGTTTTTCAGATTGCTCTTAATTTGTATTTTCCTGAAAGTGTAGAGAAAATCTGAACCAACACAAAAAAAATAAGAGCGAACGGTCAATTTTTAAGAATTTTACAGCTATTAGAAGATGGAAGTTTATTGAGACAACCGTACCTTTAAATTTCAAATGAATGGATGAAAGGGAATAAAAAGTCAGTCAGTTTCAACGATAATGAATTTTTTACACATATGTGCCACATATTATTAACTTACTTTTTCATCATGTATATGTGTGAAGAGCATTTAAATATATATATATTAGATACCAGGACAAAGATTATGAGTTCTAGTCATAGTAATCAATATAAGGATCAAAAGATCGAGAAAATGAAGGTGCCAGGTAAAAAGCTTAGATCAAAGCCAAAACAGAGTGGTAAAGAACTTTTTTCTGCAAAAAGTTGCAAGATAGGGGTCAAAAGTTGTTAAAAGTTCAGCTTATGGTGATTTAGGATCAATTAACAAACATTTGCCCAAATTTGACAAGACCGTATATTTACCATCATAGTCCCCATTTCCTATCGTAAGACACAGGTATCAATGGAAACAGAAATAGCTAATTCTTGTATAGGTTTTTCTTGATTTGTAGGCTATATCACGTTTTCGAGAGCAATTATTCCAGATTTAATATCTTAATATCTCTAGATTGTGTTATCAAGAACTTAGTTCGCTCTTTTTTGACCTCTTTGCCTCGCTTCCTTTTCTTTCCGCGATATATTTCACTCACTGAGTTAATTAACATTGCATCAAGTTGCACGTGCTGTGTGGGAATAGGAGACATTAATTCAGGCTGTGACAGATGTATTTTGGTTGCATATGTATGGAAAGCAGATAACAGGAAAGTATTTACATCACATAAATATGGAGGCAGCGTTCTGTCTGATCTCATTATTTATTGCACCTTGACAGAAATTTGTGTGTGCAGTTTTAATTTACTGCTGAACGCAATCGGTCAAAATCAAGCTAATTATATTTGTTCTTAAATGATTTAACATATCTACTCCCGTATCTCAAATTTGAAACTTTTTTGTTCTTCCTCCTTTCCTTTGCCTTGGTTAACTGTCGCCACCTTCTTCTTAAAGCATAAGCTTTCTTGACATCCTTTGCAAGATGGAGAATGTTTTTGGATCAACTACCTAAATGAACATTATCTTTTTATGCCCCAACTCTTACCTTACTATTATTAAAGTGTTTATTTTTGTTTTCAGCGTTGAGTACCAAAGATGATGTCGAGAACCTTTTATCAACCATTGAGGTTTGTTCTTACCTTGACTACAATTTCATTCATTGTATATCAGCAATATGATACACGTCAGAAAACGATAGACAGAAAACGACAGAAAAAGTGTGTTTAAGTTGTTTAGTGCATTAACGCAGACAGCTAATGTAGTGATAGCTGATTAATTGATGTCCTTCAGATAAGAAAGAGGTAGTTTGATTCTTGAAGCAATTGTGGGAGGTACATTTACATTGAGTTACTTATTGGAACATTGTTTGAGATGCATTGTTTTGGGAGGGGGGTGCTGGGTTCCTACCTTAATAAATTTTTCTTTGCGCAATTCTCTTAATATCGCTGCTGTCATACTATATGCTGTAGATACAGAAGAGAGCGATGTTTCATAAACACTCCTAATGAAAGTCTATAAATCATTTCTCGTTATACATTTTTGAAATATATTTTTATCATTTTTACTTAGAAGAACGACGTTGACTTATATCCAATAAATACAGACTACGGAGAGGGAGGTGAGTTCTTGTACACATTGATATTTTCTGATCATAATAAATTTGCAGTTGGACACCAATTTCATAAGGAATTCATTGCGTTTGAATTCATCCACGTACGTCGACGAATTCATCCACGTACGAGAACGTACGTCGGGAGGTTTACGAGAGAGGTACGTCGAGAGGTTTACGACTTCTAATTTGACGAATCTCTTCCCAAACACTGTCACACAAGAAAATTGGGTAGTAGGAATTACAAAAACTCGTGTGTTTAATTTCCCCATGTAATGTCGTTCATACTAATTATCAACATTCCTGGCTGTTATCGTTCTCACATCACATTTTTCCTACTTGGCAGAGTACAGGTAATAACAGAATCTGCTTCAGTTCATGAAGGTATTATTTGGTGTGCACAGGCACTCTGCATTGCCTTCATAGTAGGTGGAGGGGTAAATCTACCGTTCTTTGTTAAAAAGACTCCAGATTTCTCGTAACTAGTACAATCCCTACCTAAAACCAGGAGATTTTGTGAAATGTCAAAGCCCACTAACAATTAACACCCCTTCCAAAGATGCGTATGTAGGGAAGGAATTTGAGGAAAATTTAGCAGTCAAACATAAAATATATCATTACTTGTCTTCAACAATACAGTGATCTAAGAGCCCAAATGAAGTCTAAATAAGCGGTTCTGATACGTTTCTATCATCATCATTTGTCCCCTTCCCGCCTATAATGTTGCTTTCTGTCCTGAGATTTATCTACAGACGTCTCTACCTGCCCTCCGTCTACAGTACTTTAAAGATTTCTTCACCCCACAAACTATTACACTCCGCAATCAATTAATTCTTGTTAAAACATCAACCCCCTCTAACTCATCGACCCCTCTGGTACCATTAGGTTGGGGCGTGTGGACGAACTCGTGAGAACAGAGAAAGTCGTTAGCGAGCAAATACTTATTACTACATGTCCTGCTAGACTAAACATGGCCTGTTGATTTAAAAAGATAAAAGAATCAGCAAACTGACCCCGTAATTGATGTTTTGCATTTTGTATTTTTGTGCAGTGTTTACTAAAGTGACGTTACAGTTAATTAATTGACATTATCTAACAGCATCTTATATGACCTTAAAAGATAAATGTTACCTAGTGCATTTATTAACTGGATTAAAAACATACGTAGCAGTTCCCATCTCAGAAACGAATATGATATTCATATGGCGATTGCTGTCATGGCCGCTAATAATGATGGTAAATTTGTCACCTGCAAGTATCTGTCGGTTAGACTTGATTGATTTCATGTGCCTTGTTTTTAGTTTTTTAAAATTACTTTAGGAGAATGTGGAATTTTATTTCCATCGATTGTTAACAAGTTTGACAAAAGTTCAATTTTGATTACTTTGTAAGGGATTATCTTACCTTCATTCATGAAATGAAGACCTTGATAGCTGCCGATGAGTTGCCAAAGGATCTTGCTGGAGCAGAGGCTCTTCTGGAGAGACATCAAGAACACAAGGTTTGTTATTTTCTGATCAATCCACAATATTTTGCAACAACATGCTGCCCCATTTTAGTGACGCGATTTTGCCACCGCAGTTAGGTATTATTAAGTTTTTTCCTCCCTTCAAATGTTGCAGTGTCTTTGCTGCATTTTTTTATGATTCAGGTGTGTTGTGGTGATGTAAGAAAAGTGCATTGATGTACACCGATGTTGGTTTGACCTGCAAGTGACCTGTGGTGAATGCTATTGGCTTTTGAAAGAAAGTCTTTGTTGTCAAAGTTAATGTACAGAGTAATGGCTGTTGCGGAACATTGACATCGACACGTGGCATTCCACATTCTACTCCATACACCATCATTTGCTTTGAAAGACACTACGTATTTAAATTTAATGAATTTAGCAATAGCAATACGTTTCAATTATCATTTCATGTCATAAATGTTGTTCCATTGTCTTTACTTTCTCCGAATATTCTTAATATTTCAATGTTAGCCGCTCCGTTCATAAGATATTCTTAACTTTATTATTTTTAAGGCTTCCTTTCCTATAATTTATGTTGTTATAAAAAATACTGCTTCTTTTGCAGTATCCCCCCGGTTTTATTTGGGGGGATTCTGTGTATTACAAGAAGGGTTTAAGCTGTGCCGTGTTTTGCACAGTTGTTAAAATTACCTTTCGAAGCAATTCGAAAGCAATCTCTTCATTTCATCAGCCAATGAATTGACGCTATTTTTTGAAGCCAGCGCTTCGAAAACCAGGTTTGAAAAGCAGTGGAATCACCCAAATGATGAAACTATTGCTCTGAGACGTTTAACAAACGAAAATTACTTACAACTTCAATTCTTACCCGTTAAACAAATAAAAGCTAGTAACAGAAATCACCAAAGTAAAGTTTGTCAACATCCCCTATGTGTCCTAAAATGTTACTGCAAGCTTTATTTCCAAATTTTCTCCTCCACATAAATTCTTGGCAGTAGCTCTTTAAAATAGACCTGTGTGTGCCATCATGGCGTTTATTTCTCACTTTGGAGAGAATCCACAAATTTCCGGTGTTGCTAACATGAGCAACTTTATCTGTTAATTTTCTTAATTTTCCAAAATTTAACTTTTCGCTATCCATTTCCAGGATGTACTATTACTCTCCCCCATCAATATCACTGACTGTAAAATCACAGTCTTTCAAAGAACTCTCAAAGTTTCATTGCGAACCTCTGATTAAATGTAATGTTTACCACGTAATAATATACATAAAAGACGGAACGGAATTAAAGCAGTTGCCATACCGCAAGATACGTCAAAAGAGTCAAACTACTTTTATATATACGTTGACTTACATTTGATATTCCCTGATGTCGTTTGTTCTTCTACATATCTGTTGGGCGTCTTCGTATGTTTTCCTAACGCCAGAATTGGATTTCAATTCACAAGCGTTTACTAAAACATACAAATAGAGTGTACCTATGAGGTACCAATTCATTTTGTCTCTCTTTCGTAGAATTTCATCTCGAAATGAAAATCTGGATTCGCGCGACCATCACGCGAGAAGATAAATAATTATCTGGTGAGTGTTTGTTATGTAACAGATTTTAATACATTAGAGAAGTGACGTCAAATTGCATGAGTATTATCAATGACGTCATTAGTACAAACGGGGAATCCTAGTGGTTGGGTGATTCCCAACTTGGTTCTGAACAGCTCTGTAAAATACGATATCTGCACAAATTGATCTTTAACTTGTCAGCAAAATGCTAGCGTAGAACAGTTCCATTCTGTCTGATATTTACTTGCAATAACCATAATTGGAACCGGTAATTTGTAAGTTGGTTGTAATGGCAAACCTTGCAAAAAAATAGTTGTTTTCAGTGTTGAATTTACGTTCAGATACAGGGACTTGAAATTGAATATTGTCTGCCATAAAGAAGTATCATCGAGAGAAGTCATGAGTAAGGCAAACTAAAGTCAAAATTGTAAGATAATCTACCTTTGACGTAAAACGAACACGAAAATCAAAGTTTAAATGTTATCAAAGTTTGCAGCAACTATTTTTATGGCAATAGAAATACATACATACATACATACATTCATACATACATACATCGGAATTTCTGGTATCTGTGGAAACGCTTTGGTGATATATCTACTGGGATACAAGACAAAGGGGAAACGAAACAGAAGTGAGTTGCTATTTACTCTCTTGGCAATTACGGATTTAGTGTCGTCTATGGTCTTACCGGTGATGATAAGCCAGCGTTATTTATGGGGAGATGAATCACAAGAAAATTTTAACAGTGTGTGTTACGCCTCTGAAACTGTGTCTGCCATGACTGTTACCATTACTCAATGCATGTTGATTTTAATTTGCATCGAGAGGCATAGAGGAATCACGGCTCCACTATCACCACAGATGAAACGCAGATCCATTGCGCTGGCTCTATTATTGGCTCTTTTTATAGCTTCAGGGATCATGATACCGTATTTTATTGACGCCCACCTATATTGTAGAAATTCTTACACATTGCGGCTGACGAGAACTGTCCGTCCGTTGAAAACGGATCTACTATTAACCAATTACGTTTTACTTGTAAGCCGTGATTTGGTTGCCTTGCTCATCCTGTCTTTCTTCATATCATGGATGGTTCGCGCTCTAAAACGTTTAGCTTCCTGCGTCGGAGACAATAAAGACCAAGGAAGAGTAAAAAAGCTTAAGAGAGCTAAAAATCTCCTTTTGGTGGTTATAGTGGCATTTGCTGTATGCACCATTCCTGACAGTGTCATGTTCATGACCATGTATGCCTTGTTCCACTCCGAGTACATATTCAGCCATTTTGAAATTTTACCGGGCATACTGCGGTCAACACTTTACTGTCGGCTTCTTCTGGCGCTTGGAAGCGTTGTAAACCCAATCATCTATACTTCGATGCATCCTAGCTTTGCATCGCATCGAAACACGTTGTTAACATGCGTAAGAGTGTGTTGCCGTAAAAAGAGGGCTAAAGAGGAATTACGGGTGAAAGCATATGCCAATGTCACAATGTCGAAGAGAGAAGCGAAATCTTAAGGCAACGGTCTTATAGAACATGATTGACAGTTTGTCAATGTCGCTCTTTCAGGCAATTTGAATAAGTTGTCGCATTTTCAGCTTTTTTTGAATAAGTTAGCCTCTAGCTATTACTTCACAGGTATTCATATTTAGCGATTTTAAGATTTTTCAAGTAAAAATCCACACTAGAATGCCACGAACGTCAACCTACACAGTTTGATTTGGTATATTTATCGCCAAGCTAAATTTCATGGGGACTAGAACAACTCTTTATCTGAGTTATGTCACAACGGCAACAACTACAAATTATTTCATGTCTATAAAAGTGAGGAATTAATATGTAGGTTTTGTTATCGTATTTCCAGTTTCTGACTGTGATTGAAAGTGCAGATTTTAAAAAGTGTGATTTTTACGAAAAAAGTCCTTAAAAACTTGGTTAGTGGTAAACAATTTGAATATTGTATTGATTAACGGGTTTATTTTTAGATGTTTTTGCCATACAGTAGTCTAACAAATATTAAATCTTTACTAAAAGCTTTTTTACTTCACTCCAAATGATTGTTGTGAGCAGTTGATGGCAAAAATGTTTACAGTTCCATTTATAGACAGGAATTTGCTTATATATCGATAAAATGGTTTCTCTGAGCGAAGGTTTCACTGAGTGAAAGTTCCACGGGGTGAAAGTTGCAGTTCCAATGTATTGATCGTCTTACCTTTTTAATACACTGTTCATGACATGCGCATTACGATCACTTTATGCCCAGTTTCGTCAGTCAGCAAGTATGTGTGCAAATTTTATGTGATCTAAGTTATTTCAAATAGTCATTTAACTATTCGCTTAAAGGAGTAGTAGTCACATGAGAGGTAATATGCACGATTTGTCGTATTACTGGACTCAAGGTTTGAAATGTTTTTTCTTGAAAGGTGCAGTGGATACCATAAATGATACATTTCTGTATACTTAAAATCAAGACTTATATTCATAGAGATCAAACATCCTTACAGCACGAAGACACGAGTTGAACTGACTACATGATACTAGTTACATGTTCCTGTTACAGAACTTGACATGACGTACATAACCACATGACTGTTAGCATTGATCTAATACATGTTGTGCAACGCGGAACTTCCCTGACTGACTCACTTTAACATTTTTGCACAATGAGAACGAGACCTTGAACAGATACGACAAAATTTAAGGGATACCAGACCTTTAACGGATATTGGAACTGTAACCATTACTCTCATGACAGTACGTACTTAACATGTGATAATAACATTCAAACCAATTTGTTTATGTCGTAAATCCTCTTCAGAAAACGAGAGAGTTTTATCGTTGTGTTACAGATATCTTTAATAGACAGATTTCTGTGACATTTTGTCAACACGTGAAAAGGTACGATGTAGGGTAACACTTAACATCTTGATTCTAGAGTTTCTGTACTTTGCCTTGTTAAAGAGTGGTAATTTTGCGTGTTCAGTTGCTTTATCGTCGTTTAAATACCCGTCCGGGTGTTTGCAAGAGTAGCCATGGCACCGTGAGCAGGTACCATGTGATACCAAACTGTACCGTATATCGCACTATCGTATTACTTACTGTACAATACTGTACTATAACACCATAATATCATATGATACCATACTGTAGTGTTCTACAGCCTTGGGTCTAACAAAAGTATTTAAGGGTCCGTAACCAATTGAGGACTGAAATAAATATGTGACAATTTTTGGTCATTTACAACAACATTCTGAAGAAGAAACAATAAAATTGTCATTCTTATCGTTAAGATACCTAATCGAGCTCGTAAAGAATGTATATAGCACGCACGCAGACTTTTTGTATGAAGCTATATTGGCTAAGGGATCCGTAAGCGATATATGTCTTACATAGTAAGGGGTTCACAAAAAGGGGAAGGATTGCAGACCACTGCAATTGTTATACCCTGCTATACTACACTATGCTATATTGTGCTACACTATGCTATACTATGCAATACTATGCTATACTAGACTAGACTATACTATATTATACTATACTATACTGTTCTATTCTATACTTTTCTATGCAATATTTTCTATACTATACTGTTTTATACTATGCTCTCCTGTACTATACTGCATTGTGATGTACTGCACTACACTATACTATGCTATGCTATGCTATACTATACTATGCTAAAATGTTTTTGTTATCGAGAATCTAGTACACATCTACTTGTTTTCCAAAGTCTTTTTTCTGAGGTTAAATTAAATTTGCAGCGCAAGGACAGTTTCATCCACCACTGTACGTAGAATAATGAAAGTGCTTAGTAATGGCATGTTGAAAGATGATGTTGATTTGCTTAGGAGTAACATATGTTTAAATAAACAAAGAGACTAGAAGCCAAAGGCAAACAGAAAATATAAAAAAAGGTAAATCCCCGATCCCGTCTGAAAGAGTGAGGGTAAAGAAGAAGAAGAGGAAGAAGATGGAAGGTAAGAAGCACGTTACAAATGGTATGGTAGAGACAAGATTAAGAAGAAGAGGTAACAAGAATGCTCCTCTTTCCTTTGCTTCTACCACTACAGCGGTAGGAGTGGGCGTCACTCCTATACCAAGTCAAGTTTTTGACCACTTCTCCCAGCATAACTGGTACTCATTTCACCAACCCCGTAAGGATGGAAGGCCAAGTGAACCTTGCCACTACTGTCTCAAATCGAACTCCGGTCACTCTATTTGTAATGCATGTCCAGCACCACTGGGCCACCGTGCCAGCCAGAGTCAAGACTAAAAAGGGTGCTTATTGATGTATATGTCAATGAATGAAGAGAAAGAGAAACTTTTCAAGTACTCAAAACTTTGCGAGGTTGGGACACGGGGCATTGTTTTACCAGGTGTGTGCAAAGAACTTGAAAGTTTACCTTCTACTATTAAAACGCATTCTGTTTGACCTCCCTGCAAAAGTCCAAGAACTGAAATGACAAACTGAGGCTTACTGGCTGGGAATGGGTAAATTTCTAGCTGCCCTTTTTGCTGTAAACAAAATTTAAGAACTGGAAGGGTCTAACGTAAGACAATAAAAGTCTAGCCGGAAGGGAAAACGCTTCAGGTTGCAGTCCGTTGTCAAAATATCATGTAGACGTAAAAACCTTAACCGAGAACAATGAAATTACTGAAAAACATCCAGTCATAAGTAAGAACATTTATAGGTTATAACTGCAGCTCAATCCTTGCTAAGGTGAAATATATTTTCACTTCATATATGGTATAAACATCAAAAAGAAAAGGGTTTTTTTATGTCCTATACACGTTTTTTCTGTGAGAACATCTAGAATGGTCAAGTATAAAATATTTAGATTTTAATAATGAAAGCCGAAAAAACTTTGTATGTATGTTCTTTATTCGAAATGACATAAATCCTGTTTTTCATATCCTGGTACTGAGATACAGTTTCTAAGTCAAAGATTGATAAGTAAAATCATAGAAAGATATCAATAGGACACAAGGTTCAGAGTTGACACCCACCCATCACTATACTTCGTGTGTTCTTAGTACTAGCAGTTTCTCGATCATCAAAGACTCCTGGTGAGCAGTGGACCCGACATTTAAAATACCCTAAATAAACAGAAAAAGCACCAAACAGGCTAACTAGTAAATAAAGGGCAGCTGGAGCGTCCAAGAGCAACGCCCCTCATATTAGGCCACCGGGTAGGGAAGCAAGCCATGACGCAGGCTCAACCACCCAGTAGGACCGCCTCTCACGGACCATGGAAAGAACCTGCCATCAATGCCCCCGACTTAAATTACTAAAATGGTGACCTCTTGGTGATATTGACATAATTTCATTTTCTAATAAATTAAAATAAATATATATATAGATATATATATAAAATATATATATAAATATATATAATACATAAAATATATATACATATAATTATACATATAATTATATACATAAAATATATATATATGTAGATATATATATATATATCTACATATATGTGTGTGTATGTGTGCGTGTGTATGTGCGAAAACGTGGGTGCGCGTATATTATGGTTATGGTGGCCAAGTAATAGATTTCAAAGCTGATATTCATTGAAACTTGTTGGTGTGTTGCATATCGTTATGCTGACGATCGAGATAAGACAGCTGACAATGTTTGTAAGGTCCGTGGCCTGATGCCCTTACAATAGAGAAATCTGAGACTTTGACAGTCTCGATTTCTTTTTTTAAGTAACATTGCGTCGTCATTTATGTCCGCAGTTGCATCTCCTGTTTAATGGTTGTAACTGATTGCATTAATGGTTTTTGTATATCCTGTTAATTTCGATCCCTTTCCTTGCTAACCTTCGCCCTTGTGGCAGACCTAAACAAACTTCTTCTTTTTGGTCTGCGAATTAGATGGCGAATAGTCTTCGAGGCTTCACAAGATTCTTGTACCATTCTGAGGCTTTCCGATAAAATTTACCTTGGGATTCAATGGGAAGTGTGGACCAATTTAGCAAATACATGTTACCTGAAGATTGAACAAAAAAAAATTGTTATGAGTGGGTAGGCCAACTTTTACTATTTCTACTCCCTTTTCAAGGGACTTTGGTCCAAATATGTCCCCAACTCCGTAACACGAATTACAGCAATGGATTCTCCTCTACCTTTTCAGAGGTTTTTGTTGTGGGGGCGCTGGTCCCAATGACCCGAATTCCATGTACGAAGGGAATACTGAATGACGAAGGAACGAATACTGTTTAACGATTTCTTAACTCAACTTCAACTGATTTCAACTCTAATTCCAACTGATACGTTACGATAATTACAGTCGCTTTATAATGTGCTCATAGGGAGCTGATAACACAACAGTTTTCTTCGGGATTTCTATGACAACATGCATTTATGACGTAGTCTAAAATTGCCAAATTTCAGACCCCTCCCCTCCTTGTTGCCAAAAAGTACAAGAGATTCTATTATCCTATAACAATAGATCACTTACCCCTCTCCCTCCTTCCCCCTTCCGACGTCATACATGTATGGTTCCTATAACCCTATATAGGCAGCACCAACCGTCTCTCCTTTTACCGCAGAATAATGTTGGATATGAATAATTTAATTTTCATTTAGATAATGATAAACGGATTTACTCATATCCCTAATCTAAGTACTTATTGGTTTCACAGCGTCTGTTTACGACCACAAGTGACCTAAAACATGTGTTTTCTTCAAGAGAAATTGCTCAACAGACTCCCTTGGAATAACGTCATCAAGCAACGACACAAGTGGTGCCAGAAAGAGGGATCCCTTCTCGGCTTCGGCCTTTTGGCAAGGAATGGATGTAGTATCTGTTGTCATTGATGACAGATGCTTTCCATAATCCGCGAGAGGCGGGTTGTCATGCTGTTTGTACATTGTCAGGCTTACAATATATTAAAAATATTCACTCGTCTACTTATCTGGATGATGAAATGAATTCCCTCTATCATAAAAAGTATACTTAAATGTTGGAGATTTGGAATGTTTGATCTACGGTAGGGGTAACCAATCTTTTTTTGGCCCGATGTGCTAGATTATGATCAGCGTAGTCAAGTGGAGCCGCAACCAATCATTCAAGTCAATATTAACTTAAGGTCCAACTTGTAGGTTCTCAGATTTCCTTAAAGTTTTAACATTTGTAGAAAAGTCTCCCCTATTGATAAAGCTAGGACTTGAAGGCTCAAATTATTCTGTATGGATTGAAAGTACCTCGTGATTTGTATTGAAAACAAGTTACACATATTGTGTAGTCTAAGGATTCTGCAAAATATATCCACTGAAAATTTTCCATTTCTGGGGTGTTTTTAAAAGCATATCATTAGTGTGAGCCACTGAGTGTCAAAAACTGACTACTCTCAAAATTTTCTTTCTGTCCGTCCTCTTTGTAAGCACTTTTAAATATACCTTAATTCCAAGTAATAAAAAAACTTGTGAAACAAAAAAGGGGGATTTAAAATGGGAAAAGTGGAAATTCTGTTTGAAAAGTAGGATATCCTTAAACAATCATTTAAAAACAACGCCTTAAAGATATAAAGAAATGTGTAGCAAACTTTATATCCCTTAAGATTACATCTAAGCCCAAGTTGACAGGTATAAATGTAAGAGATAAAACTATTGAGAAAAGTAATATACCTGAATACTGCGAATACCTGAAATTAGGCAGAGTGAAGGGTTCGGACAGCTGGCAACTGTAAACACCCTGCTTTAGAATTTATAGAAAATATATAGGTATTTGTAACAGATGAAAACAGAGCTTTTCTTAAGGCAATACTGGGGAAATGGCAATACATGGCAGAAGAGCCGCGAGAGTAGAGGTTTTACAATGGAAAAGATCTGATAATAGAGTTTCGCTCAAGGCAACAGTTGTAAAGACAGCCGTTTGCCTGGTGACAACAGAAGCATCGCCTGAGTACATGTTCTCACTCAAAACTGTAACATAAATTGAACTCTGGCAATGATGCGGTGCCAGTCGCACAGACAGATAAATAAAACAATCAAAAGGATGCAGAGGCTGTCCAATTTTGTTCTTTGGCCGAAATATCCATCCTCAGACCATTAATAGTTTAGTTGACTACATATCAGTGGAAAGTTGAATAGATTTGAGACGTCATTTTTATTCTGTTTATTTATAAGACATATTTAACCCTTACAATAAGTACACTAGATTCCAACGGCTGAATTATTATAATAAATAAAAATCTCCTTCTCTCTGTCTTGCTGTTCATATGTTAGGTCAGCTATTTCATTACTAGCCTTCTGTTGCACTTTCACTTTCACTTTCTGTTGCACCAGATATATTCATAACGTTTTCAAAGGAGGTCTTTTGATCGATTTAAGACTTTTCATAACGACATCCGTTGCCGTAACGTGTTCGTTCTTATAATCGTTTCTTCTGTGAGAAACCTCTTGGTCAGGCACAGCTGTGGTCTTAAATATTTCCTGGTCTAAGAAGTGCCCAGTATATTTAAGGTTACCGTATATAAGGCAAGTGTCTAAAAAGTTTGAGTCCCAGATTAGTAAAGCTGTTGGTTGTTGATTTGGGGGTAGTCAGACTACGGTTGTGTTCACGGCACAACGCATGTTGCCTGAAGTCTACAAGGACGCCATTCCACCCAAACAGAATAGTAATGTTATCTATCAGTTTAGATGCCAGTGCGATGCTAGGTATGTTGGAAGGACGGCTCAAAGACTTACAGATCGTATCTCGCAACATATTCCATCCGCGTTGAGAAATACGAAGGCCGTTCGTGAGCGTCAACAACCCGAACGAAAGTGTGAAGCAAATGTCTGTCTGATAGATTGTAACTCAACCATCGGTAAATATTTACTACACCAGCAGGACTGTTCGTGGGCCTATACCAATAATTGTCTTCACATATTAGCTAAAGCTAGATCAGCTTTCCATCTGAAAGTTTTAGAAGCGGTTTTCATCGAAACCTGGGATCCTTTGGTTGGTTGACAAATTTTTGCTTCGATCCCTATCTTTGTTTGCAAGTTATCATAAATGATGCTGGAATGTTTGAACAACGCGTTCTTTGCACGAGCCATTCTGATGAGGGTGCAACAAAACCGGACAATGGCATTTCACTAATGATTCCGTTATGAAATATTACTTGAAGTCCTAGCGACTAATGTGATGTGGTAAATTTTAGATATCATGCGTTACATATCACTCTATATGTGATGTGGCTTAAGTACTTATGCTTAATACGTAGCATGACGAAGGCGCTCACATAGTAAAAATGATACGTTCGTGCGGGAGATTCATTATTTTTTTAGTCTTGTCGCGTAGTTCTAATACAATAGTGTGGGGATAACAAAATATGTAACGTACACTGGGATAAAGGAAGCGTGTGTGACAACTACCGATAATTTACAATTGAAATTATAATGGTTAAATATTTTTGTTATAGTTAATAGGTAAAAGTTCTATACGATAATTGTTAAAAAATAAAACTTAATAAAAGTAAAAATGGAGAGTAAAATATTTAAAGTAAACGAGTAAAACCTTTTCCAATTTATTGGGGGAGTGTCCTTGTTTATCAATAATGTCTCTGCTATTTGCAAGCTAGTGCAATCTGAGGAGCGAAGGCCAACTTTATGTTAGGGATAATGTCGATGAGTGCACTGTGTTCTTCAAGGGGTCGTTTTATTGCTGCGTTTGTTTTGTATTGTTCCTCTCTTTTTCTCAATTTACTGGTGGTATAAATAGTGAACCAGTTCCTGCAGTTGCAGTCAGGAGCTGGATATGTTATCCTTTGACTACTAGCTACTCTTTACTACGTACATTATCCAATGACACGTATAGACCTACACGTATTTTCTCAGTCAGGTCAAGTTTTTAAGCTTTGGGTATTGACTGTTCGTTGCGTTTTTGCTTATTTGATTCATGTTGATTTGGAGCGCGTTTTCCTTTAGTTTGTAGTGAACTTGCCTCTTTTCCGTGACTCGATGAAGAAAAAGTGTTCACGTCGCGTGAAAAGGCTTTGAAATTCACGGGATGCAAGCAATAGCAAAAGACACTTTTAACTACGTAAGAGGAATTGGCTATCTTTAAACACATTCACTTCTCATGCCCATCAATTTGTGGTGGATCGTCAGGTTTGTGAAACCTTGTTTCTTAGCAAATGTTTCGCACAACTTTCAGTAGAAAAACCTATTTAGAGTACATTTTTCGAATTCATCACACGAATTTTTGCTATTCAATCTTACGGGAATGTTTAGATGGACTAGTATCGAAATGGCGATTATCCTTGAAAGTTTGACGCATCTCTCTCTTGATCTCCTTCCTATCTTACTAAAAAGCCCGTTCTCCAAGATACACGGGAATTCATATGAAGGCCTGGGGATGTGATAATGAGCATGAAATAGCAAACTCAAACAGTTTGCATTTGGTCTGTGAATCATAAAACTTATATCAATTGTATTAAATTGTAAAGTAGTGGACAGAGTTTTCTATGAATAACAAGGTCCTTGTAAGTCGCAACATTTCAAGTGCTTGAAGTGGGTGTCTGCATTATATTTTTGTCTTCTTCTTTTTCTTTCGGCACCTCCCTTTTAGGGGTCGCCACAGCGGATCCTCTGTCTCCACACCAGTCTATCGTGTGCTTCGTTCTCCGTCACGACAACCACCCTCATGTCCTCCCTCGCCACATCCATGAACCTTCTCTTTGGCCTCCCTCTCTTTCTCCTACCCGGTACTCCCATCTCCAGCATCCTCCTTCCAATATATCCCTCATCCCTCCTATGAACATGGTCAAACCATATCAGTCTCGCCTCTCTCACCCTATCACCCAACCGTCTTACCTTATCTTATCTTCTGCATTATATTTATTTATAAAGTTGTATATGGGTTCCTCTTGATAACAGTTGCAATTCAGTAGTGCATACGTGAAAATGTTAAATGTCATTAGCTACCTGCTTTTGTCTGCAGTCTTTCCCCGTTAAACCTTCTAATAGCAATATTTCATATTCCTAATTGTTTTCTGATGTAGTCTAAGATGAGTAGCTGTCGGTGTTACGTGTGGAGGACAGACATCTACATACAATCGTCAGCAGTGCAACTATAACTAAAAATATTTTACTAATGAAACTCTTTATGTAATTTTCCCCGTAACAGACAGCATTCATACTGCAGTAAGGCGCGATGGTAACGTCCTTTTAGCAGTTGACACAGCTGGACGCGTTCTAGAATTGGCACAATTGCTGGTAAGTGTTGCAGATTATAGGCACTCACTTACATTGGCTTTATAAATAATTCAGCTCTGCGATTTTTAATTATTGCTTAATTTTCCAAGAGAATATGATCACATCCACGAGAATTGGTAAACCACTTAGCTGTTATTTAGGGTCAAACAAGTTAAAGGATTATTTTAGTGTTTTATTGACAGCGACAAGCTCCTTTTCTGGTGGACGACTGGTTTGTATTATTTGTAATTTGTTTCTATGTCATTGTAATTAGTTTGGGATGCACACCGGGCCCATGTATTTGAGATAAGAAGCCAAATGCTTCTGTACTTGCCTTAAGAGAAAATATAGTATACTTTACAAAGAAGAGGGGAGTATGATGCAGATTTTTCCTAGCACCAGATTTGTTAATAAATAGATGTGTTAGTAGACGTATATAAAGTGCAACGGAAATACCCCGAAGACATGTGGAACTATTCCAAATTTTTCATATTGAAAGCTAACTGCTAGCGCACTTTATGGCAAAACCATCGAGAAGAAAACGCAAGATAGTTGTGTGGCTAGCATCGTTGTTTGCAACAGTGACAGTAGCTTTGGAAGCCAATTACATTAAGTGAGAAAATGACAGAAATGCAAATGTAGAGATGGGGTCTTTGCAAACTTTCAACGGCTATGTAAGGAATGCAGATATGAGAACTTTCTGTTTAGAATGTTGTACATTCCTCATTGATTTCCCTATTGGGTTCCAATCCTACTGTGTCAATGCGTTCTTCGAATCCAAAGAAAATTTATAATCGCTATAATATCTTTGATGTCGTTTGCACCTCCAAGATGTGCTGTTTAATCCGATGATCTATCTCAGGTCTCTCATTTTCTCGATGAATCACTGTCTAATCGTAGGAGAGACCTGTGAAGACTACCCATTCCTTAATGGAGATTAATTTTCAATACTAACAAAGTAAACTATTACAATTCTTGGTATAAATCAGGAAAGGTACTCCTCTTCAATAAGTACAGTGTGAACACTTCGTTACTTTGTTTAAGAAATATTTTGTGCAGATAACTATGGTCTAGATTCCAAGGATGACACACAGCTTTTGACCAAAGTGTGGCATTGGTATTATATGAAATTTATGGCCACTGGAAAACTATATGCTAAGTCGCCTTTGACAATAATGGTTCGTTTTCTATTGTTTTCATACAAATTATCTTAAAATGGCAATATACGTTCTTTTAAATGTATGCTTCTTCAAAGGTTATCCTGAACAGACCAATCAACAGCGAAAGGGATCCCATTTTCACTCCTATGCCACTATTCCAACCATTATCTGGTGTGAGCGAGTGGCAATTTAAATCCGTTGCTTAGTGCTAGTGTTCGTGTAGAGCAGAATGCTGATGCATACTTGGTGGCGGTTGCAGCTTCAGTAATGCTTTTATAAGAAAAGCTTACATGCGTAACTTTTCTTTTACTTTTCAATCTGTGTTCTTTGTTATTTCTGTCACAGGGATTAAGCCCAAGATGTTCTCCGTGATTTCTCTTGCCATGTGTTTGGGATTGGCAACCGTTTCCCAATCCATAATTATCAAATGGAAACCAAAGGAAACTTTGTCAGAGAAAGGAACTATTAAAATTGAAGAAAGATTTCTAATCACAGGAGATGCATCAAACAACACAGAATATTTAAATCACATTGCAAAATATTCTAACTACACTCTGGACCAGAGATGTAAGAAAGGATACGATCTCTCTCTTGGATATTTCTTATATACACCTTATGTTGATATGACAAATGCTGGCGGTAAGTGAAATCAAGAACATTACCATAATTGTTAACATCACTGAACATTAATACGACACTGAGCGCGTTTATAAGTTGTTGTTTCTTTAAAATATACCTTTATATATATATATATATATAAACTAAAACAGACTATAAAGTCTGTGATAGAATATGTTAAAAGAGAAATATAAAAACGTTAAAAACAGGTTCTTGCTCAAGGCGAGCTATTGGAATAAAATTCCTTCTTCTGGCTAAAAAAATTTAATGAAACCCTTTGCATTACCTGTGGTTGGTGTAATAAATTTGCAATCAGCTCCAATGTTCTCTGATGCAGAGGGGGTATGGGTACTTGGCTACATTTTTGCTCAGCCCATATGCACCCACCCCTTAGTACCAAGGAGACGCATTGTACTATCCAACAATTTTCTAATCTTATACCATACCCACCCCAAATCCTACACCATCTGCCTTAAAAGTTGACCATGTGCAATACGGTGTTACAATTGAATATTTTTGGTAAAATACTTTAACAATCCACATCTTGTGTTGCTTTATTGCAAGTGGCCCCCACAAAAACTGAAGGGCACTAGAAAACGGATGTCAAAAAGGCTGTCAGGTTGTTGGAAGTTTTATGATAAACTGGACAAATCCAAGAATACAAATGTGAACAGAAGAAAGTTATCACAAAATGAATACATCAGTCATTTACCAGCACTATACCAGTTTACTTTGCATTGTTAATAACTGCAATTAATCAGTTTGAATAAATCTTTTAAAAAAATGAAAACAAAAAGCTGTACAACTTTTTAAATAAGCTTGGGGTATTTTTTTGCCCAGGCTCAGTATGCTTAAGAAAAAGTCCTTTTCCAGCCTCTTGTATGTGCCTATGGATGGACGAAATACTATGCACTGATCCACAGAGGAATTAGACCAGAGTACTCAATCCAATGAAAAGATGTGACCAATTTTTCAGAACTGTAATGGTAGCACTTGGTAGGCAGGAAAAGTGTGGGAAAATTTAAGCTGGGAAAAGTTGATTTCGAAAGCACGGTTTTCTTCACTGAACTTTGATCACTGACGGTATTTATTAGAAGTATTTGTGTCACTTACAATTGTTCTAATCATTGGACAGAAAAATCGAGAGATCAGTCGAGACGGGGAAAACAATAATTGTGGGGTTGATACTGCCAAGGGACCTTATTTCAATGTCCTCCTGGCCAGACTAGTAAGACCTTGCATACAATAACTGCTTTCATGGCTCCAAGACAAAAAATTGTTTGGTTACAAATGATATTGCATAAGGTGGCACAAGTGATAGGCAGTGGATTCTGGAGTACAAGTGCTGTTAATCCAGTTCCTCTTATAGTCAAAGAAAAATTCCTGCCAATGTTTTGCAGTGGAAAGTGTCCTACTGCGGCAAGGCAGAAATCAAAAGTCTGTCAGTTAGTGGAAATCTGACTCTAATATCTTCACCTCTCCATTCAAATTTTCGACAAATTTGAAATACTGTAGTGGCCTTTGCCTCTGAATTTGTTCTGGAATCCATTTTCAATCATTTGCATCATCAAACATGTCAAATGCTTCAATGAAAATACTGATTTTTCAAACTGATGAAGAAATTCTAGATGGTACTGTCACTCATAAAACTGTTAAGACCTAATACATATGTAGGGGCTTTATGCTGTGTTTTATGCCACAGCAAATCCTGAAAAACTAATATTTCTTTACCAGTGGAACATACTAATATATTAGGCGCTTCTGAAGTAATAGATTCCGAATTTTATGCAAAAGTTCCAGTTATTAAGTCATTGTTTTGTCAAGTGTTTTATTCATATGTTGGTGTGTGAATCATGAATGCCATTGCAGGCCTTTACAAAGACAGTAAATCGTTCTCGGAAATGCTGAACCAATAGATATCGGAAGAAAAGGAATATATGATAAAAAAATTATAAGTTGTTGCATTCGCACATCATATTTTATAATTTGTAAGCGTAATTCTGAATGGCCACGTCCAGAACTTTTAGCTTGGTAAGCTTAACCAACTACCCTGTTATCAGTTAGGCGTTTTTGTTGTTGTTGTTGTTGTTGTTTTTATTATTTTTGTATTTGTTTCTGTCATGTAGCTTTTACCATAAAAGTCAGATATGCCTATGCAGTGGGTGTCTGACTTAGTATTTTTGTACAAGGTAAAATTACGAAATAAATATTGAAGTTTTAAAAAAATTATTATAATTATTATTATTATTATTATTATTATTATTATCATTATTATTATAGACGTTGATTCCACTTTAAGTTGGTCATTTATGGATCTATCGATTTGCAAGGGTAGGAATCAATTGAATCGATCAATTTAAATCAATCAAAGACCATATTTGTTCAGTTTTGAAGTTATATCTCACGGAAGGCATTTTCAAGGAATTTTTAACGCACAGGCCTGCGTGCGAGAGTCACCCCCTAGTCATCCCATAGGTCCGACATTTTTTGTTTCCAATGCATTATGATACTAAAGTGAAAAATGTATATGTCGATCAGAATGTCAGGTTGGGGGTGGGGGCGGAACACGCTGTTGAATTCTCTCAGGGAGTGGCGCCCCCTTGCCCCCTTCACCTTCGTAAGTGTTCGTCGCAGGATACAGGAGTCTGGAGCAGAGACGGAAATTTGAACATCTTACATAAGATTAAATCCAGAGAAAGAAAAGAGAAAAGATAAGTTGAGAACGAGCGGAGATATGAAAAGAACGTGTCTAATGCAAAGCTTGAAGTACTGTAATTGCTAGCCAAAAAGAAAGGAGCCAACACTACAAGAATTTGGCAATTGTAAAAATGAAACAAAACAGCCATTCTTGAGTTCCATAATAGACCTTTGTGGGTTTGTCTTAATGTTTTAAAATCTACCCTCCCTTTCTCCCCAGTTATATTGTCATTTCACCACCGCTGTGCAGACTCTCTTTTCGCTTTTGCTAGTAGTCCGATCTGTTGTTCTTTAACTGCTTAATCCTTTCACCCTATGCTAAATGGGGAGGGGGGCGGTTACACCCGCGGCTAGATACTTCAGATCATTACTTTTTAACGCCTGGCCGGATTGCCATGAAATTTTGTAACGTCTCCTAACTCCTAATTCTTATGACAAATAAAATTTTTTGAATTTTTTCGAAATTTTGCAATATTGGCGATTTGTTGACCTATTGTGGAGGTCTTTTTCCTTTTAGTTTTGTTACTTTTGTCTTAAAAACATGATAATTAAATCTTTAAGTTTAGATTTTCTTTCCTGGATTTGTCCCGAGGCTTTCGTATTCTTAAATGTGATGTTTGGTGGATTATTTTCAGTCATAATGCTCAAAATAAATAAAAACCGGTCGATTATAAGTAAGAAACCATTTCGGTAGTTTTAAAACTCATACATTTTGTAAAATAATTTTCCAAAAATCTAAAATATCTATTCTATTTCTTTAGTAGTAACAGTAGCTTCCAATTAACCACGGGGGACATCGACATAAAGCTGAACGCAGTTGGCGACCAGCCTCCTGACCCCAATAAACACATTTTCTCTTTCGCTAGTATCTTTCCAATCCTCTTCTCTATCTCTAACCTTTGTGTAAGTGTTATTAGTTGGTTGACGAAAATTATCATTAGTAAGTTGACGAAAGATTTCATACGAATCCCTCTAATTACTGTTGGACTGACTTTGTGCCTCAGTGCTGGGTTATGACATTGCTAAAGCGATCAACTGTCAAGTTTGGCTAGGTTCAGTTGAACCAAAAATGTTTGTAAAGAAATCTTTGACTCTCGCACATACCACTGGCATCAGAAGAGAGCCAAGTTGACACTAGTTTTCAGTTAAAGTACGCTCTGAAGTTTGGCTCCAATGTTCTTATCATGATTCCTTTGCATTGCACCGTCAGATTTGATGTTTCGAAATAAGAATTAAGTCGTTTTGATGTTGCATAGTTTTTTGAGAAACTTTCTTTGTATTGTTGTTGATGTTGTTGTAGTTCTATGTTACAGGTAATGGTGAGAGAAGACACTCTTCATGATAATAATACTAACTAAATTGAATCGGTTTTATAGTATTTGCTTTGGGAATTCTTTGTATAAATTACGAAGTAATATGAAGTGCTGCTGCTGATAGCTATTATTTTCGAACATCTTCACTGACAGAGCCGAGGTAAATTATGACGTCATTAGTTGTCTAGTGGAAAGGTCATAGTCACAATCCACCCTGCAGGTAGTAGGTGGGATAAATTTAAGGTATGTCTCGTATCGTTTATAGTTTATGACAGGCAGCAAAGGAGGATTGTATCATGCCAATTATAGAGTTTGAAGTGAGAGATAGCGCTTATTCTTCTGATGGAGATTTGCGTTTCTATCTTGAATGTCTCTGTGCCATCATAATTCACTTTGCTTTGATTCAACGTCAATATCGCCATCAGAAATACTTCTCGTAGCTTTCTTTACTATTAATTACCATTAATTTTAACAAAATCTGATCTATTTCGCAGGGAAAACAGATCTTTTTGCACTACAATGGCACAAGAATTTTACACCCTTTTCTCAAACTCACGAATAAGGTCAGTATGTTAAACCTTGTGGTACTAATAGGTCTTTACTGAAATTGTTTCCATGAGGTACTCCCAATTCTGCTACTTTACTAAATTTAGAGTATAAGTTTAACTGTAACTTTAGAGAAATTTTGAAAATTTGAATTACATGAAAACGGTGTTAGCATTAAGAGTAAATCAACTTCTGCTTCATCACATTATGATGCTAACATCCCTTTTTCTTCCACTTTTAGCCATTGTTGTCCCATGCGCTGGACGTCTTGATGTTACTAGCCATAGAATCACGTAAGTTATGGTCGATTGATACCTTTATACTACCGCATTTAGTAGGGTAAGGTCTGGAATTGAAAAGATGTAGCTAAGTGGACCTCACTAAAACATGGTGGAATTTGCACTGAGAAGTTTAAACAGAATGGCCGATTCATCCGAGCTTCTCGCCGGCGGCTCGTTCTGTTAATGGACGTGAAAGCTAACGTATGATACGCAGATGACACTGCACTCATTGCAAATTCTCAGAGCAGCGGCCAAAAGCTTTTGAATGCGGTAGGAGATGGGCCTTTAATTAGATGTTAAGAAGACAGATTGCATGGTGGTCAGTCGGAAACCAGAAGAACGATGCACCCAAGAAATTAAAAGACGAGTAAATTAAGCCAAGGACAGTTTGCAAAATTTGGACCGAACTGAAGAACAGAAGTATAAAGGTGAAAGCAAAAGTACGTATTATCAAAACTCACGTCTTGTCAGTGTTACTTTATAGCTGTGAAGGTTGGAAGATCACAAACGAGAGTGAACGGAGCATTGCTGCTGCGGAGATGTGGTTCAGCAGACTCATTCCAAGCATCAAATGGCAAGGTAAAATACCAAACGAAAAAGTACTGACTGACAGTGATTTGTCAATATCACTGGTCCGTACAATTAGAAAAAAGGCAGCTAAGATTTCTTGGCCACATATGCAGAAAGGACGGGTTAGAAAGACAAATACTGACGAGTATAATGGAGGGGAAGAGAATGAGAGGACAACTGAGAACAACCTATCTACGAGACCTCTTTGAATGGGCAACTGTTAGATGGGTGGAAATAGCAACATTCCTTCCAAATACGGAAGACGGAGAAGGTAGGAAGGTCATGGTCGTCGGTGCCTGCAACAGACCTTGCACTGGATGATGATGAGTGATCATGCACTGTGAATATATGGTTTGATCTTCAGTCTGTGACCAGCAGAGGAAGCGACCAGTGACCACAACGTTCTGATCATGCAGTAACTACTCCATACCACAGTTCTCTGTAGTATTCTATGACCATGTGCATTTGATGTCAGTTACGTGTTGACATTGGTTTATTTGACTAATCCCACTTTGTAAGGAGGTGTTGCAGTTCAGAAAGCATTAGGTAATATTTAGAATATTTGTTATGGTATAGCATTTGCGACAGTTTCATTGTTTGTTTCCGTCGCCATAACAGACATGGACACTACAGCAAAGCAAAGCTCATCCCTATCTGGGACAGTACTTTGTAGACTATCATATCTTGAGTATTCATCCCAGCTTATAGTATCTGGGAAGAGTTATGTTTCAAAAAAGTTAGTCTTCGTTGATTGTGTGCTTTTAGCAATATTGCTGTCTAACGTTTCGTTGTCATTATTGCTGTCATTTTTTATCACCAGAATTTATACCTTGATACTCCAAATCAACAGGATCGCAAGTTCTGCTCTAGTTCACTAGTAGAGTAAGGTTATGGTAATATCAAGTTCCCCCAATTTCTCCCGACAAATATATGCTTTTAACTCAGCATTGGTTTTGGATGTTCCGTTTATCATAGTGCGTACTATTACAAAGTCTAACAGAATCATCAATAGGTAATTGACTCACCCTATATGATCACAGACGAGTAAGTGTGTATAAATAACATTTAAACCAGATAACGTAGTTTGAACACTAATGACAAGAGAAACATCTGGTGGTAATTTCTTGCTTTGTTGCCCCAACAGTCTCCGAATGGAGAGGATGGTAAATTCTATCCTAGTTCTGAATCAGAGAAAAGTGATGCTGAAGACACAGAGGAGGATTAATTAATATTTATTGTGTTTCGGCTTTGAGCCTTCATCAGTGCCAGACATATACATATTCTCAGCAGACACATATATATACATATATATATATATTGTGTATTATCAGCAAGAAGAATATATTTAATATCAGTTTTGAAAAGATACTAGAAAATATGTGACCACCAGAACTCATGACCTAGGCATGTGCTCTGTCAATTGAGCTTGATGACTCCCGATGTACTCTATTTCTTCACTGAGGCAGAGAAGCTGGTCTCCAACTCTATTGAGGTGGATGCCTGTGACCACCGGTGGATGTTAGTAGCTGATGTGGCGTCTTTGTCAAATTGTATGTTATATATACACGGGCACACATATATATGTGTTTGCGTGTGTGTGTATGTGTGTTTGTGTAAAATATAACAATAGAAATCAGTAAAACAGAATCAATGAATAAAAAACAACGACAACGAGGAAGATACTATATTTACGAATCGGTCAAAGCATTGTGAGCATATCATACTACAGGCTGATAGCCTAAAGTACAGATGCTAGAAGATGACTTGCATTGCAAATCGATACAATTTTCTTCAAGTTGCGTAAACGACGGTCATTTTCTCGTGTAGTTAATCACCTTTAACTGTTGTAGGAAAGGGTATTAACCTAGTTTTTCAACCACTTTCCATTTGAGTAGGTTAGTAAATTGTCAGTGGTATCGTCATGATGCCCGCCTTTACCCCGTTCTAACCACTGAAATATTTTTTTCTCATTATTCAGATAAGCCATCGGTGACCCCGTCGCTACAGACGATTTTCAGCGCATGCGTAGGTCAAAAGGTCTCGCCTACATGCTCTGGCACTGGCGTCCCTGGGCCTACAGTGCAACTTTTAAAAGGAGTAGAAGAACTTGCGTCAGGACAAAACAATATTCTACACGAAATACAGGTCACAGCTTCAGCGTTCGGGAATTATACATGCAGGGTCAAAAATAAGCTTGGCATTGCAGAGCAGATACTGACTGTTGTTAAACAAGGTATGTAATTTGAGCGGTTTATTTTCCAAGAAGTTATTTAATTGTCATTTTGGAAGCTTTTCATCGCGTGTTGGCGTAATAGGTTGTATCGTTTAATCACGTAATGATACGTGTATCCATGATTGCAACCCTGGATTGCATCCTGATTAAAGAGACCATATGTTTTATCTTTCACTTACTTAATGCGTTTACTCTTTGTTTTGCTGATGTACAGCTCTCTCGTTTGAAAGTATTCTTGTTCACTTCACAGTTGTTCCCGGACCCACCGAAAGTCTATCAGCATCCTCGCAAGAGACCACGTTGACCGTGACGTGGACTAAACCTGAGTGTTCAGGACAGAACACAATACAATATTATATCTTGTATTACAAGAAAACGTCCGACACTAATTATACAGAAGTCCGAGTCCAGTGTACCTCCGACTCTTGTAAACACGAGTTAAAAGATCTAGACGCAGAAACAGAGTATGCCATTGCCATTGCTGCCGTTGATACAACCGGGAAGATTGGAGAGAGGAAGGCGTTGAGTAGACCGCCAACAAGTAAGTTCTGTGTAAATTATAATAATATGCACTAATATTGAAGTATTTGTTTATGACTTTGTTGAAAAGGGAAAAAAAACTTACGATGATTTACACTCTACCAAAAGAAGGCCTGGATTTGTGATGTATTGCATGCTTGAAAATTTTTATTGAAAGAACAGGCCAAATGGCCCTTGTGGTAAAGAACTGCGCTCATAACTGGACACGTTTCAAAAATATTTTCAACGTCCCTGAACAATTAGTTATCGTGCAATGTTGAGAAGCACCACAATTAAGAGAATTTCTCCTCTCAAGATAAATGTGCAGGACGGCGACTTTAGCCAACATATCCGAATAATGGAGGGGTGATAATCAGTAATAGAATCCATGCACTGTACTTCCCTTCTCGTTGGCTTACTTGTCCGACAATTATGAGAAAAGTATTGTCTCTTGCCTGAATTATACCTACGAGATGTACCTTCAGCAAGTATACTTTACTCCCGATAATTACCAAATATTTAGATGTCTCATATCCCAAGCAATTTGTACTTCCACTTGAGGAAGATTTGAATGGGAATCTAATTCCCTTGAAGTTGTTAACAATATGAAAACTGGATATCTGAGACTTCAATAAGTGTCCTTCAATTAAAGTTTACTTGTTGTGACTGCGTGCCGTCGACGCAGGAGTTTCGGCGCTATGAATATAGATTCGCCAACCAAGGAATGGCAACAGTTACTTCGTCCTCGGCATCTCTTCCTGACGATATTGTACCCAATTAGCGACATCTACGTTAATTAACATAAAGGTGCTTACAGAAAAGGTTCAAACGGTGGAATATAAACTATTTTAATTACATGGATAATGATACACACCATTTGGTGTCATGTCATAAACTAGATCAATTAGAGTGCCTCACGACTTGACACATTTACGACAGCACTACTGTCTCATACAAATTCTGTCTGATCCGTGCCTACAAATGAGGCTTATATCTAGCTGATACAGCCACCGTCATATAACCTGTGACGTCATATACCACAGGGCTGCTAATCAATGCATAACAGTGCAGAGACACTTGTGCCATTTACAACCTTCTAAAGTCAAGATTTGGAAAGCAGTACCAATACGTTTGTAGTTTGGTAGCTACTTATACGTAGCGAAGACATACGAGTCAAAGTTAGAAAAAGACAGTAGTTAAAGAAAGTAGATAGATCCAGTACTTAAAACAGAAGGGGGTGAAAGGTGATTCTCACTAATATGGGCCTAAAATAATGGAACCCGTATTTTCAAGAACTGTAGCCTACATTTTGGATTACATGATGAAACAGCAGTATACGCGACTACACCGGAAATGCGCGTTTGGTCATAGCGACCTTGGTGACGTGGTGGCAACAAGATGATTAACATGGGGTTTACTTAGTGCCAATTAGTGTCTATACTATTGGAGGTATCACGCAGGATGTTTTGAGATTTTTGAAAGACTAAACAAAGTTAGAAGTATATTTGGGTAATGAAGTCCTTATACAGGTGATAAATTTCAACTCTAAGGAAATATTATCAGCATCTCGTAGGAAACACGGTGCTTTGGATGTTGTTGCCACCGCGTAACCAAGGCCGTTCTAGCTTGCGGTTTAGTCGCGTATATACGTTGCCACAGAGGGGAAAGGGCTTAGGAGCTTCACTCATTTCACGTTTATGGCAAGTTATGATTTTCTTCAGCAAAGGACACAAATGAAGCAAAGAATCATAAGGAAAGAGAGTCCCACGCCAGTTTAGGATTTTCGAAGATGGGCATCTCCTCTGAAGCTCTGAAGATCGAATGATTTGTTTATATCTCAGAACCCCCCCCCTCCCCATTAGACTTGGCGGTGCTACCCCTGAAATAAATGTTTTTAACAATAGCTTAGAGGGTGCTTTGCATGGAAAGGGATGTTGATCATCATTTGCACTCCCTGGAAATTGGATAGTCTCTTATCTTGTGTACGGATGTGAATTCATTCTGAAATGCTTTCTACCATGAAAGTTTATCATAAAAGAGTGATATATCGTTTATGTATTTAGTCGATGTAAGCAGTAGCGGTGTGGGATGCGTTCCGCAGCAAGGACAAGATCCTGTGTGGCGCCCTATGGACGCCACGACGTAAGGCACGGTGTCTGCGCCGAAAGCGCTAAACTATGGAACAGGGTCCTGGGGGCGTTTTTAGCCCCCCAGCGGGGCTTGGGGCGGAGCCTCGGAAAATGTTAAAAACAATTTTGAGAACACCATTCTGAGCCATTCTGTTTCCCTTTGTTTTTGCAAAGAATGATGATTTTGCCCCCCCCCACCCCTTTATCCCACAAATACGGCTGTCTAGGAGGGACCATGGCCCTTCCCTCTTACAACGCTGAGACTGGATGTAAGTATATAAGTAGATAATCAATGATCTTTAAAATGTTTGTACTCGTTTGTTGACGTAATGAACCCCATAAAGAATCCAGAAGAGCACGTGTAATGTCATAAGAGCTGTTTAAGAGTCATCGATAGCTCATGAGCCTCACTGCGGTCGTTGCCATAAAGCAAGGCTATACAATGTTCACCCCCCATCCCCTCCCTCCCCTATTTCTTCTACACGCCTCGTGTAATGTGTGCCAAATTATTCTCAATAATTTCTTGCCATCTATAATAATCTAATAATCTATAATTTGTTGCAAATACACAATATCTACCGGTAGTATTTTTTAGGAGTATTTTTCCTTCTTGACATCACACAGACACGTACTCTCATCAGTTCATTAAACTGCGCTGGAACCAAGAAGGAGGGGTGAAGCAGCTAGGGGATGGTGATGACCTGAATATGATGGACTTTAACCATGTTTATTATAAAACAAGTCAAAAATCATCTGGATTTGGTCTACTTGGTAAGTTTCCAGTCAAGGTTGATAAGAATTAACAGAAACTTTGTACAGGTTGTATAGTCACCGTGTCAACTACCTAATCTTATTTCTCCCCTACTTTCAAAGCGGTAGATTTGTGCCTCCTTTTGAAAATGAGGGTGAAATGTTGTGGAGTACAATACATAGTGTGTCACTGACTGTTGACAAGGACATAGGATGGCGATAGGCGATTTTCTTATTATATGTATAAAACATGTAGATGATTTAGGATGCAAATGCAAATTTCAATCCAAATGCCAATGCCAATGCCAATGCCAATGCCAATGCCAATGCCAATGCCAATGCCAATGCCAATGCCAATGCCAATAGTGACAAACAGGAAAGGTCTGGACATTTGATGTTGGTTGGGGAGTGACAAACAGGAAAGGTCTGGACATTTGATGTAGGGAGATTACAAATAGGAAAGTACCCAATCTGTGACTTAAAAATAGTCATCTCAGTAAGAAGTAAGGACAACAAAACCAAAGAAAGTAGGCACTTCATCTTGGGCCACGCATGACCATATTCATCACGTAGTTGCATTATTGTGCACTTAAAATAAAAAACTTCCTCTTTTCAAACAATTGGTGCAACGTAATTCCAAGTTGTTGATCTGCTTATATCGGCAATAATAGGTATATGTATGTTTCTTAAATATCCTGATATCCCGAATTTCAACTCTTGTTTCAACTTTCATACGATCCTAACGGTATTGGAACTTAAGTTACAAGTAGAAGTTTAATTACAGCCACGATGCAACTGGATTTAGTATCACATAAGTATTACTCTAAAATTAATTTTGTAGCACGAAGTATTGACTTTCCATTGTTGTATGGCAGTAAAATCTGACATGCCATAATTCATTGAATGGATTTGGAGACCTGTTGTTCTGCTTCTAGGATTCTTTTCATGAATATCACTGAGCATCGCATGTTAAATTGCGAGCAAACATTGTTTTGAATTTACAGAGATGTGATTGTGCAATGAACGCAGTTTATAGTACCTTTTCACGTATTTTGGCTTTAGGAATGGATAAAATAGAATCACAAGAAACAGAATTCTGCAGAAGTTTTTAATTTGAGGCAGATGCCAAAGGTATGTCTCAATGATATATTTTAGTATAACCACAAAGAGAGTTCTATCGAGGAGTTTACATTGTAAAGACAAATGTTTCATGCATACATACTGGTAATTTTTCAACCAGAGGTCGCTTACAAGTGTTAATACTAGTACTGAAAGTATTTCATGTTAAGAGTGAGATTACAAACAAGGAAGATAATCAAGTGAAGTTAATTTTGGTATCCGTAGGAATTTGCCTCTTGATTAGATGCATTTTAATTATTTCATTTTGGTATCCGAGAGGAGACGCCAAAAAGAACCTGTCTTATTCATTGACATTGTTTCGTCGTCTTGTGGACTTAAAGTGTTGTTAACCTTCAGCATGTTGTTATATTCTTTGCTAATATTAAACGTTTATTATTATTATTATTATTAAATCCTGATGTCCCATTTACCATACAAGGAGAAAGCAGCAGGAAATGTTCTTGTATCATAAAGACTACCAATACAGGCATTGAGTTTTTTAAAAAAGTATTATTATTATTATTATTATTATCAAATCCTGCTTTCCCATTTACCATGCCAGGAGAAAGCAGCAGGAAGTGTTCTTGTATCATAAAGACTACCAATACAGGCATTGAGTTTTTTAAAAAAGTATTATTATTATTATTATTATTATCAAATCCTGCTTTCCCATTTACCATGCCAGGAGAAAGCAGCAGGAAGTGTTCTTGTATCATAAAGACTACCAATACAGGCATTGAGTTTTTAAAAAAAGTATTATTATTATTATTATTATTATTATTATCAAATCCTGCTTTCCCATTTACCATGCCAGGAGAAAGCAGCAGGAAGTGTTCTCGTGAAAGAATACGTAAAGACGTCGAATCACTGGAACAACTTATTGATGCTCACGACGTCATCTTTCTTCTGATGGATACAAGGGAAAGTAGATGGCTTCCATCAGTGATAGGAACGGCTAAAGGAAAGGTACGATTACATTTAAGTTACTCCAAACTCATCAACCTTCGACCCAATTGTAAATAAGTCAAGTGTCAACTAAATAGCATTTACTCTACTCGATCTGTTATTGTTAGGGAACAATGAACGAGTAATTAACATTGAGGCGTGTTCATTGGTTTGATTGCCGCTGTCTGGTAGTTCAGGTAGAGTGTTATTCATGGCGGCCTTGTGGATGCTCCAACTATTTTTTATTTATTAGTTTTGAAAAGAACACCAGGAACATAGAAAATATGTCACCACCAGGGATTGATTACTTATCGGAATCGGGGATTCTTTATTAGTTTGTTTGTTGGGTAGTTTCATAGTTTACTGACCGTAGTTTCAATTGTACACTTCTGCAAAATAATTAAGAAATAATATTAACTTCAGTTATTAGTAGTATCTTAAGAGGTTTTATTTTTGCTAAAATGTTATCTTACATGACTTGTCAACTTATATCAGTGCACTGCCCGATTGAAAAAAGGAAGCTCCAGGCCACCTTAGAAAGCCCACTTTGCAACGGATCCTTTTCTTTCTGTACCCTCCCGTATAATATCATCCCATGAAAATGCTCCCATTCAGGTGATTTAGGATTCTTAAGGGGTGCTCTTTAGACGGCATTGTTGAAACGGGATTTGTCACGTTGATAAGGTAGTAAAAATCGTCGAAAAAAGGAGGTTTGCACTCGAACTCAGGCTTCAAATTGTAACCGTTAACTTATACGTTCAACTTATCATTACTGCGTGAAGCACAGATTATCGCTACCCACTGTGTTTCGTACCAAATAAGCTAATGGCGATAGACAAGTAGCGAACGGCATAGGCCCACCTTGTATATGCCCTGGTGATAACAGACCTATATGGCTGGTGACCAAAAGCTGTGCAAGCTGGTAATTGTTGCCATAGAAATTGACCGAAACTGGAAGGTTAGGAGACAATGTGATTATGTTGTAGGTCTTCATATGACCTACCGATTTGGCTACGTTTCAGGACAGAAGCAAAAGTGTAACGTGTCGCCACTAGACTTCGCGTAAGTGCATTGCCTTATTGTTAATGCCTGGAGACTTTGGTATAGTAAACAGATAATCCTTTTTCTCTTGTTTTGAAGTAACCTTCGTTTCTATCATTATCAGCTTTGTATTGTAGCTAGAAAAAAAAACACCGTTCGAAAACTGTAGCGGATATGAAACTACGAGTTTTGCGCCATTGGTGATTACGTCCATATGTAGTATCAATAGGTATTCGTAGTTGATGGATGTTGTATTATTGCATTGTCTTTTCAGCTGATAATCAATGCAGCCCTGGGATTTGATACCTTCATGGTAATGAGGCATGGAGTTAAAGTTGAAAGCATCGATCAGGAGGAAAGAGACAGCAGTACCCACCGATTTCCTGGACATATGTTAGGCTGTTACTTCTGTAGTGATGTGGTGGCACCAGGGGATGTGAGTACATCATCATCATCATCATCATCATCATCATCATCATCATCACTATAACCACCATCATCAATCTTGTCATTATGACTGCCATCATATTACTATCATTGGCAGTCAGTGGCAGTTTTAGGGACTGTGGGGCCGGAGGCTGAAAGTATCTGCAGAGCCCTATTTGAAAAAGTCGTTTTTCAACAGAGTTCTGTAGCACTCTATTTCTTCATTAAGAACACTTCGGTTAGTGTTTGTTTGCAGCAGGTTCTTCCATTAAAGGAGATGTAAAAGTTTTTTGTGAACAATGTGAATCAATGGTACAACCTGTGCATGTGACTGGCTCAGTGTTTTCATGGAAGAATGCTGCAAACCTTTTTTTTCATTGCATTTAATATGAGTGTTGCGGTTTATTCTGAGTTTGTTTAACAAAATAAACTTCAAAAGCAGATGCCAGTATGCCTTGCAGAAAGTACAGGCCATGCAGCCCTTTTCATAACCAAACTATTTTACGCTGAAAAGCTCTTTCAGTTTGTCTGTCAAATCTTGAAGACAGATTTTCCAGACATTTCCCTGACAAGTATCACTTTTTTCGTGAGATATTTCTTTAAGTGTTATCCACTAGAACAAAAATTAATGACTTACGAGTCAAACTATCGAGCCAAGCAAAGAAGAAACATGGCATCAGGAAGTTTGAAACATTTAAACTTTGGGACTCCTTTGACCTTTCTACTTTTCCTAGATTATGGCATAAGGATGAAAAATGATGATTTAAGTATGTTGCTCCATTCTTGGATGTCAGTGCAAAGGGTCAGCTTTTCTTGACATTTCTCTAACATTGCAAAAAAGTAGCAAATTTCCCTGACATTTCCCTGACATATTTATGAGTGTATGGATTTCCCTGACATTCCCTGATTTCCCTGACATGGCAGATACCCTGTCTTTATAAAACATATGGCTAATGAAATAATCTGATCATTAGATCCATTGCTATGTTAAAAAGCACTTGCATCTTGCATTGTGCTGTGCAAAAGTTTCAATGACAGAGGAGAAATCAATGGTTCTCAACAACTGAAAGAACTGCCAAGGATTTCAGCTTCGTCTGCCCCATTGAGTTTCTCAAGTAATTCAATATGAACGCTCTCCTTTGCAATTTGTGATAAACATAGACAGGTATAATTTTAAAGAGATCAACACATTGGCTACTGAATTTCTGAGTACTACTGAATCTGAGTACTATGAACATCATTGTATTTCTGAGAACTACTAATATCATTAAATTTCTTAGAACCGCTAATATCATTGTATTTCTAAGTACTATTTATATCATTGTATATTTGAAAAGCACTGATATCATTGTATTTCCGAGAACCACTAATATCATTGAATGTCTTAGTACTACTGAGAACTACCTTTTTTTCGCAGCCAAAGGACCCCCTTCTGGCCACGAAAAACGCAAAGCCTGGGGCCATGGCCCCTCTGGCTTAAAACTGCCACTGTTGGCAGTGTCATTATTATCATTATCTTGATCATTATCATTGTGGTCATTGTGATGATCATCCTAATTATCATAGTTATAATTAGGATGGGTATCATCACCATCATCATCACCTTTATTGATATTCCTTTACATCATCGCTGTTTTCTTTCTGTAGATTTTAAGATAGCTGTATTTCTGTCTGTCTGAACCCAATAAACATATATCCCACTTTAGAGTGCCTTTAAATACTTAGTCCACTTCAATGAACACAATTTTCTCCTTAACGACTTTTAATCAGCTTCTTAAATGACTCAAATTTTAAACGTCACGCATCTTACACAAGGTCAAAACAAGATTATTATTTGTAAATAAACTAATAGAAATCAAGCAACTATTGCAATTGCTAGTCTCTCTGTAAAGTCCTGCAAAATACCAGTAAACCGACAGTGTGAATGTTTATGATTGTATTCCACTTGGTGTACATAAATTTTAGGATTTGCATAAACCAAATAGAGCTCTCACACTATGGATTGATTTGAATGAAAATCACGGGCATCGAGTTTCTTAACCAATGATGATTATTCTGTTGCCTTCTCCAAATTTTGATGTTTTCATGATTCATTTGGCTTCAATATTTCATACTTAACTACTACAATGAGCAGTATTAAAGACGTCTACCTGAGTTAATTTTTGGCTGAGGTAGTCCCCTATTAAAACGATCTATTATTACACACTACACCTTTAACTGTATTATACATACCACATGTTACTTGTTTTAAGTTAAAATGGTATTTTGTGGGTATATATATATTAACAACAACTATTTAATAGCTGCTCAGAATTCTCAAAATTGAAGCATTTATCCTGTAAAACATGTTATGGCAAAGGTCTTTACGTCATCTGAGGAGTGCGTAAAAATGTGTTCAGACCATTGGGTAATTTTTACGCAGGGCTTTCCAGAAAGCTAGGAAAAGGTCATCAAAACAGCGACTTCACACAGTAAACATTATGCAACTATCATCCCCAACTCCCCAACTCACATAACTGAGAATTCATCAACTCTGTTGGACCATATCCTCACCAACTCAGTGCATAAAATTTCCCAGCATGGTGTTTTAAATATTAGTTTATCAGACCACCAACCAATCCTTTGTACAAGCAAAAACCCAAAACTAAAACCTTCAAACATACCTACATTCAAACATGATCTATAAAAAATTACACCAAAGATCTTTTTAGAAAAAAGCTAGAAGAAACCAAATTTCCACAGTACTCTGAGTTTAATGACATCAATTCTGCTTATTCCCACTTCATAAAAATGCTTACAGAAACTGTAGATGAACTAGCTCCTACCAAAGAAATTCATATAAAAGGAAATACTCAGGAATGGATAGATGGTAAGGTCCTTGAAGGTATCAGATGTTGGGACAAACTTTTTTCAAAGTTTAAAAAAACAAAGAACCATGCAGATCTGTTGGATTTCAGAAGGACTAGAAATTATGTCCAAAATCTCATCACTCACACACTCACTCACTATCCGTGTTTTATGTCACATTTTCCTCTCTGGGAGTCAAACGGGGGATGAGCTTACATAGAGCTCCTCTCCAGGCTGGTCGATCCATAGGGTCGATGTGCAGCAATGAGTGGTCCTGTCTGTCCTGGCGGATGGTTTCATCCCATGTCTTCTTTGGTCTCCCTGGACCCTTGATCCTTCTCACTTTCACTTCTCAAGTCTGAAAATACAGTTCGCCCCCAGTTCTTGCCCCCAGCTGCATGTTGAATAGGCCTGTAGTAAAGAACGCCATGCCCCTTTATCATTGGTCATGCAAAAAGCCCACGCAAAAAATTTCGGTTCGCATATGCCGAAGAACGGTTAAGGATCAAAATTTTAAAAAGGCTTAGCTTTGTCTAGGAAAATGGGCGTCTCCCAACTCAGACAGCCACACCCATTTGCAATGTCGACGTAGTCGAGGATGGCCAGCATTACTATGACGTCAGCCTGATCCCACCCATTCATGAGGCTTAAAATTGGTCGGCAGTTCTAGGAAAAATCATGAAATTTGCATATGTTCGCACAAGCATCATGCAAACTAGTTACCATTCCCATATGATTGTAAACAACATGGCTTCACTTATACATCAAGCGAGAAGAAATCTGAAGACACAGGTATCCTATCTAAAGCGGATAAATGGAAGAACCAGATCATTGTCAACAAACCAAGATTTATCCATTGTGAATAATGCAAAGAAATTCAAAAATCGAACAGCTATTGTAGATACCAATGGTATTTTTAGTTATGGATGTCTTGTTAATCGCAGTCACATGTTGTCTGCACAAATCGAAGAACAGCTTTCAAAACATGGAAAGACTGGTATTAGAAATGGGGAAAAGGTTAGAAATGTAGGTCCTCGTATTGCTTTCATGTGTCCAAATAACTCAAGTTACGTGATCACCCAGTGGGCAACGTGGAGTCTGAACTGTGTTGCAGTTCCTCTTTGCCCTGCTCATCCACCTTCATTGCTCGAGTATTTCATTGAGGATTCGCAGAGCTCTCTGCTTGTAACGACGGAGGACTTTATGGATTCCTTAAAAAACATATCAGTCAAATGTGAAATAGAACTACTGGTAATTCCAAGGAGTCTTTATACGACAGATAAAGTATCAGATATTGTAAGTTACTATGATTTTGGTGAGAAACATAGTCTAGTCTCCATTAAGTGACCCGCTGTTCTTGTTACTGGTAGATCCTTTACTAAGAAATTTTATATTCATTTGTTAACCGACTTTTAATTGATATGTCATTTTATTGATTGGTTTATTAATTACGTCCAAAGTTATTCAGAGCAAGTACTTTAGACTTGGCTCAAGCTTAGGGAATAGCAGTGAGTACCAGCAAACAATAACTTATGAGTACCAGCCTGCTGTTTGTGGCTTATTCAGTACCTAGTACTTGTTATTGATAAAAGTTATTGAGTAGAGACTGGCGCATAATGTAGTTATTTTGTGATGGGGTTGAAAGAGTCGAAAATATAAAAAATGGGTACCGGTACTCATGAATCGGATAAAATAAAGCAGGCCCTGTGACAGTGAGCTTTAAAGGAAATGGTGGTGATGCTGATGAATAGCAGATAAGAAAAGAGAACCATGTTGACAGCTTTTTAGGGGCCAAAGGCATCACAACTCATATTGTTGCCAGTCATACCCAACTACCTCCCTTCCCTACGTGCCTGCAAGTAAAAAGAAATGAAGGACAGTATGCAGGACCTAGGTAATGGAAAGTAGTAGAAATGGAGTTTGAATAGCAATAAACTTTACTGCCTACATAACTATCCTATCTTAATCCAATATTGTATTTATGGCGACTTGGTATATATAATCGTGTCTTGCCAAGTTTCAGTTAGTTGAATACGCTGATTATCATCAGATACATTGCTTCGCTGTTTGTTGGAATAAATTCGTTCTCCCGACGTTGACTGTTGTAAAGGAAGTTTCGTCAATTATTTCCAGTCTGTGTCGAGCGCCCCTGCCGCAAGCAACAAAATAACAGCTCATTGAAATATTTTCCTTGACTTACACCAGAATCTTGTAGAACTTGAATGCCCCATTCTATCGAACAACCTCTTTTCAACTGCACAATTTTTAACCTTTGCTATGCGCGCCAAAGCAATTTACTTATAAATTATTAATTCTCCTAACACACTGTCCTCACTTAACTTACTTGAGTTTAACGTACTACCTGAAATTAAGGGTGATTGTTAAAGCTTTAAACATGACTTCACTGTCTCCTACAATATATCTTTATACAAAGTGGTAACGCTATCTTAACCCAACAGTATGTCCCATGTAGGGCCTACTCTCTTCTATACCCTAACCGAATAGTAAATAGACAAGTTGGCTATACTGTCAACATTGTATGAACTGGGGAAGAGGTTAGGGAATAATGGATATTTATTTTTCATGCCTAAATGACTTGAAATGGTTTCGATACCGCGCCTTAAAATCTCCGCCAGCGATCCATGCGTACTCTTTCGAAGTTTCAGGGTCACTGTCCAAATTCACGGTTGCCTTGTATACACAAGAATTCATGAGGGAGCTGCTGTTGAGAGGGCAATTGCTTGCGTTTCTGCAGTTGCACTGACAGTCGGTGGTTAAAGAATCGTTAATTTGTTCCTCCAAAATTTTATCGATAGGGAGAAACACAATTAATTCTTGGGAATGCATTGGATATTTGATACAGAATTTAGTAGTGCGAGTGGGGGTTAGAGTATTTTCAGAGGTAAAAAAACACTGTAATACACTATCAACAAAATCAACATAAATGCTTTCTGTGATACGAAAGATATCACTAACTGTTCTCTGACTTGGTACTTGACAACAGCGAGTCTAGGAAATCGGGAAAGAAAAGCTTGAAATGTTGTATATATTTCATGTAAGAAGGAATGAAAACTGATCTAGTCTTCAGTTCAATATTCTCAATCATAATCTTGACGCCATCTCCAACGGGGGTAATTGGTACTCCAGAAACATCCGTTTGATTCGGTGGTAATAGTGATAATAACGCATCGGTGCCGATTGGCCCCAGGACGCAAAAAGTAAAGGAAACATTCTTAATGTTTTCCTTTCCAAGTTCTAATCTGTATGCATCAAAAAACCCATGTAAAGCATGTTTTGCTAAGCTGTTAAGGGATGCTTCGGGAACACCCATCAATGCAACTATAGCCGAAATGATGCCAATGTTTCCCCCGGATTCGATGAGTTCTGGCGTGAAAAGGGTTGCTAGTTTCATGTGGCTCACTAATTTGACTTCCAATAGTTCATGAAGTTCGTTGTGTGATAGATTCATATTCCTCCATTGTCCAAACGATGCGTAGTCGTGATTTAATATCAGAGTATCTACGCGTCCAAACATATCGGCAATTGAGATTTCTCCTTTTCTGAGAGATGTATAGATATCATCACGTATCTTAAGAAGTAAGGTCTTGGTCGAGTATGCAAATAACTAATGGTAAAATATTCATGAAAAAATAATAAAATGTGTCTTAAATAAGGCGATTTTTAATAACAAAATGAAAAACTGATGAATTGATTACAGAATGCAAAATACATTAATTTGAGTCAATCAACTGATTGCGCGCAGGTTGATATGTGTCAAAACGACTAAACGGTAATAAAAAATATTCTGTTTCCAATCTGACTGAAGAGAGAGAGCGCGCGCATTCAAATGGTGCTTCTTGAAAATATATATGGAGGAATCTTCGATAATTGGTTAATGAAAGAATGATTCAATAATAACAAAGTGAAGACATTTGCATATTAGTTAACGAGTATTTTATACCAAGACAGTTTGTTCGGTTAAAATCTTGAGAACAATGCGAATTTACAAAAATCTCTTCTAAAAACAAAGTATGTCTCATCTGCAGCGTAGCTAATTGGTTAGAGAAGACAGATCAGAGTATAGGGAGTATAAGGGATATCAGAGATGATTCGATTTTCTTTCCGTTGAAAGATCGGTAAGTTAAAGGTTATTCCATTGGACATGGTCTATCGCATTGTATCATGATAGTATTGAAATGCAGAACCAGTGGTAAGATTTGAAATGTCTGAATGAAAGGGTATGGTAGCATATGCATAGTAAGGTGCTCTAAAAAATCGTCGCATTTTTAAGACCTTGAAATTCTGCGTAGTGAAATCCTCACCCAAAAGGCGCATCCATAGAGGATTCGGAAGATTCAATGACGGAGGACATTGTGACTACTGTGTTTGTAACTGTTTAAAAAAGGGAGATGTATCACATAAAGGTTAATTTACGTCGACTCGATAAAAATACAATAATTTACTATACGTAGAAGTGTCTGAACGAATTCTACTTTGATAGATATTTTTGTAGTTATCTATGTAGTACGTTTTAAGACGACCATTTAGCAGTGTGTGCGAAGTGTGCCTTTCTCTTTCGGGCCCACTGCTCATCAGGGGTCTTTGATTGAGAAGTTGCCTTTCTCTTTCATTCAGAAAGGAATAGTCCTCTGTGTAACAACAATGGAGCACTGCTCTCCTTACTTACTAAACTGGGCCTGCATTAATTATGCTTAGGGTAACTTGCCTCCAGTGTCGGGGAATTCTCTCCGGCTCCGTAGAATTCCCTTGAACTTCAGGGACAAAAATTGGCTGGTATCGATAATTGCTGAGAAATATAGGCCTCTTAAGGCCAAGATGAAGTTGCGTTCATGAACTTCCTTGGTGGTCACAACCTGCTAGTACATTTACACAGAAAATGATCACGATTTAATCGTTTTTATCCGAGATAAGAGAGACGGCTTCTTTTCTGAATATAATTCAACCAACTAATTACTCTTGAGAAGCTAGGAAACTCGAAGCTAAATCGAAATCTTTCAGCCCTGCACATATTCCTGTGATAAAGATGCCAAGTACAAGAGACCCAATTAGCCATGAGAGGCCGAAGTCGCAGAATAATATTTACTCTTCTACTACAATTACCAAACATCAAGCAGAAAGGAGCTACGTGCGCAATGGAAGTATTTTGCAAGTAGAAAAGCTGTATATAAGTTTGTTCACAGTTTGTTATAACCTCTAATAATGTCATATACCCCCAATAGTGGTTACTTGATTTTGTTGAAGTATAATGGTCTAACGAAGCACACTAGATTTGCTCATGGTTATATTTAACAGTTATTATGTAGCGTAGACCATGCTACTATGCTACTCAATTGGTATGATGGTACGCACTTACGTGAATGCGAAAAGATTGGCGCGAATTAGTGTAAGTGAATGAAAACTAAAGTATCGACTTATGTACTAATAAATGCAAATTTAGCAGTTTATTTTTGTGCTGCGCTAGGGATGTGAACATATACGACCCTCATTAATGGACTAACAATTCTGCGACATTGCGCGTTTTTGAGCGAATTCTCTGACGCCTTCCTATCGTGGCTTATGGAGCATGTGACGAAACTTGGATGTAAAAGCCTTGACACTTAAATAATTTTGTTTCTAGTCACACGTCACTTGCCACGTGTCACTTCGTTGATAAAACTTCTTAAGGGACAAAAGACTGTACAACAAAGTGTGCTTTCTGTCTGATATCGGGGTAAAAGTATAATCTGTTGTGTTATGAGTAACAACAAAAATGTGAACGTCCTTGCTTATCTTAATTCTCCGGTAAACCTGAGGCATAGCTATAATGAAGTTATGTTGCTTAGAAACCTTTAAGAAAGGCGTTCTCATGGAAGTATCACAAAGCAACCATAACGAATTTGGGGGAGCATTACAATTTTCTTGTTATGTTTTTGATGCTTATAACAACCGAAACTACCTAAAATAAACGGCCACAAGAATGCATAACTGTCCGAGAATTTGATCAGATCATACAGTTTTCCTGAGCATGCAAATGGAGTAAGGGCACTCATCTCAGGTAAAACAAACCCAAGACTATATAAAGGATGGCAAAACTACCGTAGTGGTTTGCAAGCTGTGCAATACTTCCGCGAAATCTATCTTAAACGGTTCATCGCACACTAGTAGTTACAATGGCCGAAACTAAAAAGTTATTCTTCAAGCGAAATAGTTCTCTAGTGGATTGAAAGTTGTTTCACATTTTCGTGAAATCGCTACAATTTTGTGAAATCTATCCAATACCTCTTCAAGGGCCCGTAAAACGTGCAACGCCTTTGTGAAATGATGCATTACTTCTGCAGTGGATTTCTAAGCGTTCAATAGAATTAATGAAATGTATCTTTGTAGAAATTGGTAATCGTTAAAGAATGGTGGATCAATCCACTCTTTTTTCCTCGACAAAACAGAAAAGACGTAAATCGTTAGGCTACTTTATTAATCAATAATAATAATAATAATGATAATAATGATAATGAAAATAATAATAATAATGATAATAATAATAATAATTTTTTTAAACTTCGGATGTTTTTTTTTCTTCTCATTGCTATACAATTTAGATAATCACTTTACAGGCATATCTAAATTATCTTAATACACGCAATATTAATCGTAAAATGATTAAATTAATTACTAAAGCAAAACAACAAAATTACAAACTCAACGAGGGAAAAAAATAACAACAACGCTAAAGCTTGCAAGACATCTTGAAATTGATAAACTGATATGGTCCATAAGCTTGGAGATTTTTGCGTTTGTAAGATAGATTGACAGTATCGAAAGCTTGTCCTATTATATCTGGGTGTTTCCAGTTTAAGTTGATAAGAAATGACAAGGGAGGTGAGTTAGGTCAATCGGTAAAGTGCTGGTCTGGCAAGCTGAAGGTTGATGGCTCGAGCCTACGCCCTACCGTGTACTCCTTCCTCTCAAACCCAAAGGTGAAATTGGTATCTGATTGAGGAAATCGGATTCTCTGCGATATTGCGTCTGCCGAACCCTGTAAAAGGTTCCCCGACTATATTTTGTTTTAAATAAAAGGTTTCGCTAGTAAAGTTAGAGACTCAGAAAGCAGTCGTTTTATCAAGCACTTGTGTTTATTCAAACAAACAGAAATTTGCGAACAAAAAGGGACGGAAGCTTCTTTATCTTTGTGTTTATAAGGAAGGGCAAAGCCCTGGAATACTGTCTACTTGCAGCAACGATAAGTAAATCCTACTCTCCACCACGACCATCAACTTCTACTTTGATTTCCTTGCTATCAGCTCCATGTGCATTTTGAACCACGCAAGCGTATATCCCAGCATCCTCCAAACGAGCTGATGCAGTTTTTGCAATGATTCCAATTTCCTGGCTTTCGCTATCGTAAATCTTCTCTTGGATAATATGACTTGGTAATGGTTTGCCTACGAGAAAGAGTCAGAAAATTAAAAGACTAGATTCAACATAAGACTCCCTGTTCGTTACGTTTGGTCATTTTCAAGTTAATGTTTCAGATCCTATATTTCCAACTGTATATTTTGATTGTTCCAGAGGTGTAAGGGAGTGAGAGGCATGATAAGGGGGGAGGCGGAGGGGGCGAGACGTTTTTTAGATTTGGGGAAGTGTCTGAAACTGGCCTGTTCAATTAGCAACCCCGGAAGCAATATTCGAGTGGTCCAGCTAGTGTTTCGGCTAATAAAACAGACAGGAAATATTTCGAGAGCCTAACCTGATCCAGCACCAAAACTCCGTTGTTTGTCACTCATTTAGATAGTGCTGTTACTAACGGCCTTTCTAATTCATGTGTATCATTTTTTATACTGTTAGAGACATTGTTCTTATTGACCGCTAAAATTATTTGGCCTCGATTTAAGGTGTCAGTTTTTCAAGCCAGCCATAGCCATACAAAGTTTTTAATTGAATGGCCATTGCCTATCATGTAAACTGGATTCAAATTGCTCTGGGCATAGCGCAGTATTATGGTGGTGACTGTAAAACATGTTTTCTAAGATGCCAAAACAGTCTAGCCTTAATTTCAGTACCACAATGTAAAACTTGGCCAAGTTCTTTCCTAATAGTGTTCTTTCAGGGAGGTAAGGGTCAAACGAATGACACATGCGCTATGAAGTACGTAAGAGGCACCAAGGAGATAACATTAAACGTATGAAGGGTATATAGACTTCTATAACTTAAGTTCCACACCCTAGGAAAGTGTCACTAAAATGCCTAATTGTGTTACTTTGAACACATTGTGCACCATGGAAAGTACGCATTCGAAACATGCAATTGTCATTAAAGATAACAAATGATAAAAATCATGGTAAAATGTTGAAGTGGGTGAAAAACGTAATTAACGTTAGTTTTGATTTGGGATTTTGGGTAGTACGCTGCATTCAACTATGCAAAAAGCCTTTGAAGTAAGTATTTTTCGTTCCTCATTACTTTATCTCACTTTATTGATAAAGAATGAGATATTTTTTGGTTTGTTAATAGTGGAATTGACAGTAAAAAATCACTGCAGGAGAGGTAATTAAACAAATGGAAGGGACAAAATGGTACAGCATGACCAGGATGCAATCACATTTCATTTATTCACTGGCAAAAAGTAGTAACAAACTCCAGATAAAAAGTTTCTGATGTAATAACCAGTTCTAATAAACATTTTCAAAAGTGATACAGCTGCAACCGTAACACGATATGAAATGGAAAAGGGACCACATTTAAAATTAAATGACTTTAGGTCTACGAAATGTGATAATGTTCGCAATGAATATCCGGCACTTTACGACACCAGCATTAAGTGCTTAAATTCTCTTGTCCCGTCAAGGCGGTGGAAAGCAATGGCCAACGGGACTATAGTTCTCAAAAATATTTTGAAACAATGTATTTGTAAAATGTAAGTTTGGAAAATCATGAGTTCTGTTTATAATGTGAGACCACACACGAGGAACCAAATCATGTCCTTATGCAGAAAGAAGAGCACCACTGGTAAAGATAATTTTCTTAACGAAAAAAACTAAACTAAATCGGCAATAGGCCTCTGTCCATTTCTTAACCTCTACACTCCAAGATACTTTCTGTTCCCCTGTACAAATCAGCTTTCAACTGTTTATTGGTGATTTGATCCGAGGCCAAATTAACTTAACTAGGATTTTATAAATTACGATGGCGATTCTGCAATAGCAATGCCCAGGAAATTAATGATGCCAACACAGCGTCCTACATGTCCATCTCCACGTCTCTTTTGCTTTGAAATATCTAATTGATGCACAATCACAATTAGAGTTCTGTAAATAATAAGCGAAAGTGTGCTGCTACTTAATAATTAGTGCTCGCATGATGTACAAAACCATCATTCTAAACGTTGTTTGTTATAAGCATAACGCTTATAAGCACAAACAGGGTGAGGTTGCTGAAAAAATTGTTTTTCTGAGCAGTGACATTCTCGTGATTGTGCTAAAATGGTGGGCCTATGATTTAAATTTATATGCAATGTTGAGAGTGGGTAGAATCCTACGTATAGTTCGAACGTTGGATTACGTTTCATGTTTATGCTTAAAAGCGTTATGCTTATAAAACAAGTCCAAGGCTTATAGATGCGACATGCTAAAAATCCCGAAGTGAACAATAGTCTTTGTAGATAAGTTAGTAGTGTAGCAGTTTGCTACACCTTGGAGTGTGTGTTCGAGTTGAATTTTTCTGGATTTGAATTTGATCAAAAATAAGCATATGATAAGCATATTTTGAGCCTGAAATGGAGCCTTGCTTAAGCATACCTAGCCTGTCCCTGAAAAATCATATGCTTAAAAAAAAGTATATTAATATATGGCTGATAGTATCAGTAGTGATCTAGTTTTTCTTGAAGAAAGAGATACCATTTTAATGCATGGAAAATGCTTTGACACATTTCAAAACTCTAGGACAGACGACCATGAACTAGGGGATGCTATTTTACCTTGACGTCCACTTCTAGAGGATGATAAGCATACCAAGCATCCCCCCTGTTTACGGTACTGATATGAGTATTTTGTTAACGTCGCTATAGCAATATCGACTGATGAGTCTGTTATTCTTCCAAGATTCAAAATTACGTTTAAATGTAGAAAATTTGCGAAGTCATGCGAGAACAATATTTAAAGATCTGAACTGTGTTCGTGCCATTAAATAAGTCTGCTTGCACTCACTGAATTTTGCTCTATCTCACTTTGCTAATATAAAGGTGCACGGTCTAACGACAAATTTAACTACACAAAAAACGTCGAAAAGAAACTTCATTTACAACGTTTGGTCTTCTGAAAGACTTCTTCTGGTCAACTAAGAATTGGTTGCTGGATATAGGCTGAACTGAACTCAGAGAAGTCTGTACCGTAGATCTCTGAGTTCAGTTTCGCTTATTTCCTGCAACCAACTTGCTGTTGACCTAAAGAAGTCTTTCTGAAGACGAACTTTGTCAAAGTCATAAACAAGTACGGAATTTCTTGAATATCAGCCATATTAGTACCCCGGGTTTTTGCTCATAACAACACTGAGCTTATTTGAATGCGGTGCTTATTTGAAGGAGGCACTTAATCGAACAACTATGGTAGGAAAAGAGCTTCACTTTAAATCTTATCCAGAACTTATACTCCTGGTCCCTTTTACACCCTTGATTAAAATGTTATGATGCCATCTTTTTCTGTCAACAAAAGTCAGCTTTTACGAAATTGTTGTATGATTGAAACGTTGCACTTGCTTTAATACGTATACAGTGCACATTGGGCTCCTTATTGAAACGAACCTAAATGAATAATCAAAACCCCCAGACATGCTAATTTTTAGTGAAGTGTAGCCGGAGTGTCCAAGAGCATCCCTTAATTTATCCTAGCGGGCAGAGAAGCAAGCCATGAGGTAGAACCGTTTCACACGGATCATGAGAATTATCCGCGATCAACAAAGAACAGATACTTGGCACAAGCCCGAGGAGCCAATTTATTGGCTTCCCTTCTGCGTGACCAGTTCACCACGTCAGTTCAACTAATCAAGTCAGGTCAAAGTTTAAAAAGCGGAGAGGAAAGAAACAATTAGCCTGCATGTTTATCTTGTAATTGGTGTCAGTGTCAACAGCACACATCGTGGTTATGCATGTACCAGCGTGGGCATTTAACGCTGGCCAAAAATTGTTTGTGAGCGCAGAAAAAGATTGGCAATGTTATCCATTTATTTGCTCGTTACGATTAAGGGAAACCTGGTAATACTACAACCTGGACATATGACAAATAGGGCTCCTACAGCCAGTGGCTTCCTCAAATACCTGCAACAGTACGTTCTAGAGACAAACTTTAAGCTATATGTATCTTACAACTCGAGGGCAGTTAAAGGGGTGGCAAAGGGGGATTAGACCTCCAAAACGTTACAAACAATGTATTGATGCTATTTGAGTTGTAAACATTGGGAGGTAAGAGTAGCAAGCGAAGCAATACAGAGGGGAAAAATCATGTCCTTATTTATGATGCCTCGGCGAAGATTTCGTGTCGATGGTAGTCAAGGGATTGGACGGACGACGCGGATTACATGACAACTGAACAACAACTAACTATTAAGCTAATTACACTTAATTATGTACTGTACATAAAGATTACGTCATAACGGAAATTATCATAGAGAACCTTGACAACATAACAAATAACTTGTGATATCAGATCGCCATCATATCTGGCACCGGTTCCGGATAGCTCTTGGTATCTATTAGATTTAGGATCATATTCGCTTTTGATGAAAAGTATCCAGACGTTGCTATTATTCTCCTATCTTTTCATAGAGGGTTATTGTCACACTAATGACGTAAAAGTTCGATTTGATCATATCTTATTAGGAGAAATCTGTGCAGAAATATATCGGGTAACCTTGCTTGAAGCAGTGAAAACACACCCAGCGTGTATCGAAAACGTTTCGGTTCCACTTTCGATATTTTTTTCGCAAGAACAATTTCCCTCCGAGCTCGTAAGCAAAATCGTTCGTTCTTTTCCAGCGAAAAAATACGAGCGTTCACAAACGATCCTGCGGGTGTCTTCCCGCATCGGTCCGTACACATTGTCACCGCAATTTGATTGGGGAGCGATTGGAGGGACACCCACCTTCTATCACTCGGCCGCTTTTACCGTCACCCTAGTTTGATTTAGCTCGCTGCAGTTTTGTATGCGCACAGGCTAAGTTTGATTGGAAATGGTAAAAATACCCCCACCCACCCCCCTGTTATGTTCCTTTGCTTAGAATTATATTAAATAGGATCTTTTAGACATGTATGAGACTTGATTGTAAACTTGCAGTATTTCAATAGCTTTGATTAACGTCCATCTTTCCAGAGCTTAGAATCTTAGTACAAAAAGAGAGGCTGGATTTGAAACGAGGCTACTTTATAAAGTCTTCACAGAGTCCTCAGACTTTAAGAAATTATTTAAATCACAACCCCCACCCCACCCCAGCCCCTTTTCGTTAACCCGTATACATCGTCTTCCCCATGTGATTAAATTGAGGGGCATCCCCCTTATGTTTTGACCCGTGTTGTGTACATCGTGGTGACCATAATCCTTTTCTGAACTACGATTCTTCGCACGATGCCTTAGGCATAGCCACAAAACATTCGTGCTTGTTATCAGTTCCTCCCATATAACACAGCAGAAAATCTGATATCTGTGTCCCGTACATGCTAGTGCAGATCCATCTATTATTATAAGTTGCGTTAAAAGAGCCAAACCAGTTTATTTTAACATTGTTATTTTGAGCCTGTTCTAAAACGTGCTGCTGGTGAAGAATAACAACTAGGTATGACGTCATTGTGGACTGCCCTTTCGTGTCCTTGACTGAAGGAGAAGGTTAATGCTCGGTGTGACGTCACAGCATGATCAATTATTGGTCCGATCTTGAAAACAGAGATTGACAGAAGTGGTGATAAATCTGTCTTGTTGTTGTGGTAAGACCTCATCTCAAACGAACCCTCTTAAATTCAGACTGCCTAAGACCAAATCCTTAGTTGACGTGCCTTGTAATGAACAGAGCCTTTGTGCTTGGGTAATCGCATGAAACGTGCTAGTCAACTTTGCCTTGGGAATTAAAAGTGCTCAGAATGAGCTGAAATTAACACTCAGCAATGCTTAGGCGTCCCTAGAGACCATGGCGGTCTCAAATTACCCATTTGAGCACATCAGAAAACTTTGATCTTTTAAGCTACTTTGCCAAAATTGCCTTGGGAATTAAAAGTGCTCAGAATGAGCTGAAATTAACACACAGCAATGCTTAGGCGTCCCTAGAGACTATGGCGGTCTCAAATTACCCATTTGAGCACATCAGAAAACTTTGATCTTTTATGCTACATTGCCAAAATTGCCTTTGGAATTAAACATGGTCATAATTAGATGACGTTAACCCACTTTTCCTTCATTATAAATGTCATCTGCCCTGTGACTATGTTGTACTCAATTATGGCAGACAGCTACTGCAATCATAGCCCCCTGATAAACAGTCGGGCAGCGACAGTCTCTCAGCTTGTGCATCTTATTGTCAGTGGGGCCAGTGGCCGCCCCTAATAAAACATTGTTTGACATTTACTTGCATTCTGTCAGTGCAACCCTCTGATAAGCGGTTTTGTTGACAATTGTTTGCAGTCTCTCAATCCAACACTCCTGATGAGGCAGTCTCCCAATCAAAGACACCTGATGAGCAGTGGGTCCGACATTGAAGCTACCCTAAATAAACAGAAACACCACCAAACAGGCTAACTAATAAATAAAGGGAAGCTGGGGCGTTCAAGGGCAGGACTCCTCAAATTTGGCAACCGGGCAGACAACAAAAGCCATGAGGCAGACTCAACCACTCAGACGAGACGAGACAAATTAAAAACCGTTTTTCATCAAGAATTGATTATAAACTGTTAAAATATAACAAATATCACACTGTTGATAATGTGTCAAGCAAAAGAGATCAAAGACTCAACCATCGTTTGGTACTTTATCATTTACAACACAACGAAATTCGACGATAACCTGCAGTGATACCTAAGCAACTATTTAAGCAACTCCAGGCCTGATTTTGGAAAATTGCTAAGCAATTCGAGGCCTGACCCCGAAAATGGAGTTGCTTATAAAGAAACGTGTACTTGGATGTAAAATACGTTAATAGTCAATAAAAAGAGGATATCAAAATAATTTTAACGTGTTGAACGTAAAGAGCATCAACGAAGTAGTTAAATATCCTGTTTATAAGCTGCGCATGCGTTATGTTTTCTCATCTCAGATATTGCTTCTTTCATGTTATTTGAGGTTTCGTCTCCTTCATTTTGCATTTTTTTTGGCATTACTGGATATCAGATTTCATTTTATACCGTATTCTTTCGCACTATTGTTTCTTATTTCTTATGTGACGTTATAATTCCTTCGTATTGCATTTTTCCCCGTATTATTGAATCTCGATTTCTTTCGTGTAATTTTACCTTGTATTTCTTTCGTATGATGCCATATATTTCTAGCATTTGACTTCATTTCTCTCATACAATTTGACGTTACTTCATTTAACATTGTATTCTTTCATACTATTTCTGATATTATTTCTTATCACGTGACGTTGCATCTCCTTCGTATTGCATTTTTCCCCGTATTATTGGATATCGATTTCATTCTTATAATTTTGTATTGTCAGAATTAAGTACGAACATACAATTCATGCAGTTTCCATGTGGTAGAAACGACAAAACAACCATGACTTAAAATGCCGTGTGATGATCAGTTACCTTCTGAGAGTTACTGTAATGTCCTTACCTTCTTTAAGGCATTCTACCCTCAACCTAATCAATAGCAACCTTTATACTTGATACTCTTCATACCAAACCAACATTACCTACGGGTTTATCTGCCAAAGCCGTTTTTGTATGCCGAAGTAAAGAAGTTGCTTTAGCCAGCAGTGCGGGCCAGCTGTTAATATACGGACTGAAAGTTTTCGTGGCATCTTACGTTTTGGAATAGTTTTAAGCATGAGAATTTTTAAAGGAATGCGTAATTGATAATACGGCACCTAGAAACAAGTAAGTATTTTGTTACACGGGTTGAAACTCTGGTTGTTAATTTGAGGTATCTTAATATAGTTTTTGTTATCATTTTATTTCCAGGGGTATCCAATTGTTGCCTCGAAGCTTTGCTCGGTATTGACTAATAGGGTGAGTCTGTGCCTTAGCACCATTGTTTATATCTTCATTCATAATATATAAAGAAGGGGCTAGGAGGAGGGAATCCCTGATACTTTATAATGACCCTAAGAAATACCTGATGTTTTCATTTACACAATACTTGCTATTTATGTCAATGTTGGGAGTCATGCAGAGGTAAGATGAGGTCAAAGAGAAGTAAGTAGATGAGACAATAAAAGATCAACCAAATAAAAGCAGCGTAAAATTGTAGGATAGTACAGTGCACCCTGTGATAGCACATCATGGATTCCATAGCGAGCTATATTGTCCAATTACTATCACGTGTATCCAAGATTATGTTATCATGTTAACAGACACGCATGTACTCTATTTAACACGACGGCAGATCTGAAACAGAACTTTCGCGTTAATTCAGCGTCATCAACAACTTTTTTAAACTACAACTTTGTATTCAGTGTGGCAACAGGCTCTCATTAAGTCCTTGTGATATATAAGTATTGTTCCTATTGAAATGAACACCATGCTGATGCTGTAAAAAGTTACTTCGAAATATCGAAGAATTGCGGAGCCGTTAATCGATTCTTTGAATTTTTAGGGAAACAGTGAACAGACGCCTACTCTGTATCTATTTCCTACTAGATCTTCTATCACAAAAATTTGCCGTTCTACTGGTGTAAGGAGTGCAAGATAGAGACCTTGTTTTATAAAACAGTTATTTTGTAGCTTTGAGGTCTAGATCCTTTCGTTCCTTCTGATGTCTATGGTATTTAAATTAATATGGCTGAAACCGTTTTATTACCATCGATTGTCTTACCAATCATATCCGAATACCTAATTGTAATGCATAGGGCGAAAAATCCAACTGACGATATGAAGGGCGTGGTACGGAAAACAACGTTACCCACCCAAAAACACTTTAAAGTACCTTTTCCTGTTATGGACAGAAAGAGCCCAACCTCTTCTCTCCCTAATTTATCCCGACCAGAATTACTTTCAGGGACTAAGTATCTACTGTCGCCTTTAGGATGTTTACTCTAGTTTCTTTTGTAAGAAACTGTTTCCTTTTTTATCCCCAGGTTGCTTCATAGACGAAAGGAAGAGCGGAAAACAAAACGAAGGTTAACTTGAGGATAAGCAGAAGAAATGAGTTTATTGAGTTGTGTACGAAGCATAAATGAGTGGAGCCCTGTAAATTTTATTTAACAATTTACAGGGCTCCACTCACTGTTCAACATTGCTAAAAGTTTTCGCCATACACTGATAACAGCAATCGTATGGAGTGAAGTGAGAAAGCAATTTACGATGAATTTATGGGAAACGAGAAGACCAAAAAACGTCGTAGAAAATAAACGTCACGAGAGAGACACCTTTTCTGCCACACGTGTTATTGAAAAACGCGTAAATTGTAAACAAATTGTTTTCGTCGACAGAGTACCGGCTTCTTTGTTTTGATAAATGTGACTTCTGAAGCGGCAAGATAAAAGGGAGATCAGCCTTTGGCTAATACCCTAAACGAATCCTCTTGATAGTCGTCAGCATATGATGATTTTCAATCCAATGCTATCCTACTGCAGAGTCTGTTTTGGGATATGTTGACTTGGCTTTGTTTATGCGATTGGTAAAAGCTAGGAAATTTTACTGCGCCTACTAATAAAGGCCGGCGCATATTGCGCAATTAAGTCATGTAACACGAGTGGCAGAAAAGGTGTCGCTCTCGTGACCGTCATTTTCTACGACGTTTTTTGGTCTTCTCGTTTCCTATAAAATATTCGTAAAAATGCTTTCTCACTTCACTCCATATGGTTGCTGTGATCAGTGTATCGCGAAAACGTTAAGTAAAATGAATCCGTAACTCAATATTAAAATTTTGTACCAGTAACCAACTATTCAGGTCTGTAACTAATTGTGAACACCAAAAAGGTGGGCTATAATGGGAGGAAATACGGTATTTAAAAAACCAAAACAAAAATGTTTTTAAGAAGCAAGTGAGAACGGATGTTGGTACTAACCCACAATTTAAAGAGGTAAAAAGACACTTGGGTTGGCGTCCGTTCACGTTTTGTTAAGAAGACTGTCTCAACTGTGTTGCAATAACGTCGTTTCATTACGGATCTAACCTGATACTTATAACCAAGGGGTTTCCTCCTAACTTAATATGCGAGGTCATGTCTGACAACCTTGAAATTCGCGAAAACATAGTCCTAGATTGGCCTCTTTAAATATACATACGGTAATTCGAATAGTTAAGCGCGGAAATCTTTCGTTCGAAATAATAAAATTTCGAATTAAGCAGCATTCAAATTAGTGGATGCGAACTGAAATTTTTACATATCATGTCAATCACTAACACCACTAGCATTGTTACTTTGACTGGCCATGACAATTCGACTATCATGATAGACTATCATGATAAGACAGTCGTATTCTGGAAGTCTTATCATGATAGAAAGAGTGGCATTGCCACTCAAAGTAAGGTTGGGCATCCAACCCATGCTAGAAATCAGTGATAGTGATCCATGGGCTTAAACAATACACTGAGAAATGAACTATTGAAGTAGTCCTTAGAAGCTTAATTGAAATTTCCCGATCTTTTTAAAGATCCTGACGTAGTTCGCAAAAAATCAATTAAAAGCTTCTCAAAACTTGTTTCCTCTTTGTATACATATATGCAGCAGATATGCAAACTATGTTAAATATGCGTCATGAGCCTATTTTGAACGCTTTGTCCAACACTGAATGTACGCATCTAGTGTATACAAACTATGTCAAATATGCGTCATTAGCCTATTTTGAACGCTTTGTGCAACATATAATGTACGCATCCAATGTATCCAAACTATGTCAAATATGCGTCATTAGCCCATTTTGAAGGCTTTGCGCACCATGCAATGTACGCATCTATTGTATCCAAACTATGTTAAATATGCGTCATGTGCCTATTTTAAACGCTTTGTGCACCATGGAATCTACGCATCTGGTGTATGCAAACTATGTTGAATATGCGTCATGAACCTATTTTGAACGCTTTGTCCAACATTGAATGTACGCATCTAGTGTTTACATACTATGTCAAGTATGCGTCATTAGCCTATTTTAAACACTCTGTGCCACATGGAATGTACGCATCCAGTGTATACAAACTATGTCAAATATGCGTCATTAGCCTATTTTTAAAGCTTTGTGCAACATGTAATGTACGCATCCAGTGTATCCAAACTATGACAAATATGCGACATTAGCCTATTTTGAACGCTTTGGGCACCATGGAATGTACGCATCTAGTGTATGCAAACTATGTTAAATATGCGTCATGAGCCTATTTTCAACACTTTGTGCACCATGGAAAGTACGCATCCAGTGTATACAAAGTATGTCAAATATGCGTCATTAGCCTATTTTGAACGTTTTGTGCACCATGTGATGTACGCATCAGGTGTATCCAAACTTTGTCAAATATGCGTCATGAGCTTATTTTGAACGCTTTGTGCACAAATGGAATGTACGCTTCTGGTAAGTGCAAACTATGTTAAATACGCTTCATGAGCCTATTTTGAACGCTTTGTCCAACATTGAATGTACGCATTTAGTGTTTACAAACTATGTCAAATATGCGTCATTAGCCTATTTTGAACGCTTTGTGCAACATATAATGAACGCATCCAGTGTATCCAAACTATGACAAATATGCGACATTAGCCTATTTTGAACGCTTTGTGCACCATGGAATGTACGCATCTAGTGTATGCAAACTATGTTAAAGATGCGTCATGAGCCTATTTTCAACACTTTGTGCAACATGGAAAGTACGCATCCAGTGTATACAAAATATGTCAAATATGCGTCTTTAGCCTATTTTGAACGCTCTGTGAAACATGGAATGTACGCATCTAGTGTATCCAAACTATGTCAAATAATCGTCATTAGCCTATTTTGAACGCTTTGTGCACCATGGAATGTACGCATCTGGTAAGTGCAAACGATGTTAAATACGCGTCATGAGCCTATTTTGAACGCTTTGTCCAACATTTAATGTACGCATCTAGTGTTTACAAACTATGTCAAATATGCGTCATTAGCCTATTTTGAACGCTTTGTGCAACATATAATGTACGCATCCAGTGTATCCAAACTATGTCAAATATACGTCATTAGCCTATTTTAAACGATTTGTGCGCCACGGAATGTGCGCATCTAGTGTAGGCAAACTATGTTAAATATGCGTCATGAGCCTATTTTGAACGCTTTGTCCAACATGGAATGTACGCATCCGCGGGCGCGCGGTGAGCTCGCCCCGGTCCGCGACGCCTTCGTGCGCGGGATGACCCTGGGCGTCTACGCGCGCCACGACGTCGAGGCGTTCGCCGGAGCGCTGGACGAGCTGATGGAGATCGGCGTCGACACGGTCAGCGTCCACGTCCCGTGGGTGCTCGACGACGTCCGCGACCCGTCCCTCGCACGCGGCTCGGACATGACTCCGTCCGACGGCGCGTTGCGGCGCATCGGGTCCATGGCGCGGGCGCGCGGCATCCGGCTCGTGCTATTCCCGCTGGTCTACGTCCGTCACCTCGACGAGGGCGAGTGGCGCGGCACCCTCGCGCCGACCGATCCGGAGGCCTGGTTCGACGGCTACCGGGCGTTCATCCTGCACTATGCGCGGCTGGCCGACGAGCTCGACGCCTGGGGCATCACGGTCGGCGTCGAGCTGTGCTCGATGGAGACCCACGAGGCGTTCTGGAGGGAGCTGGTCGGGAAGGTCCGGGCGGTCTTCTCCGGACGGGTGCTCTACTCGGCGAACTGGGATCACTACGAGGACATCCCGTTCCTCGACGCCCTCGACCTGCTCGGAGTGAACGCCTATCACGAGATCGGCTCGGGGGATACCCGCGACCTGGAGACGCTGGTCTGCCGCTGGGCGCCGATCCGTGAGCAGCTCCTGGAGTGGTCGGCCGAGCAGGACAAGCCGGTGCTGATCACCGAGATCGGCTACCCGAGCCGGCTCGATGCCCTGGTCGACCCGTGGAACCACGTGCGCGACGAGGAGCCCGACCTCGAGGCCCAGCGGCTCGGATTCGAGGCCTTCGCGCGCGCCTGGAGCGGCGTGGAGGAGCTCGCCGGCGTGCTCATCTACCACTGGTGGGGCGAGGGAGGGAGCACCGACCGCGACTACACCCCGCGCGGCAAGCCGGCCGCCGACGTCCTCGACCGGTGGTTCACGCCACCCCCGGCGCCCGTGGCAGTCGAGCCAGCCGCCGAGCCTGCCGATTCGATATAATCGAAGCTGAGACACTTTCCCCGACCGGGCCGTCCGGCCCCACTCCTCCGGAGGTGAACGCACCGTGCGATACACGCAGGCTCTCGCGCTCGTGTGCGGTGGCGTGCTCGCCACCTCGGCCCTGGCCGACGAGCTCATCCACTTCAGCAACGGGCGTGTGCTGCGCGCCGAGAAGCATCGCGTCGAGGGCGAGTGGATCTATCTCGACCTGGGCGACGACAGCGAGCTGGGCGTCCCCCGCAAGCTGGTCGATCACATCCAGGAGACCACCTCCAAGGGCAGCGGAGACCTCGACTACAACGCCAACCGGGCCTCCGGTAGCGCCGATCGCGGGCGTCCGCCGGTGAACGTCGAAGACGACGACGACGACGCGCCGCGCACGGCCGGCTATTCGCAGCTGCGGTTGCGTCCGCACGGCCGCTGGCGCTGCTCGCACTGCGCCAACGTGAACTTGGCCGAGCACACGTCGTGCCTGAAGTGCCACGAGCACGCCGCGGGCGCCTCATGAACCGGTCCGCACGCGCTGCACAGCGTTTGTCTGTCTTTCTGTCTGTCTGTCTGTCTGGCGAAGGACAAGCGAAGCGAAGGCCATGTGATTTGAGTCGCTGCAGAACTTGACGAACATGCTCAACATGTTCTTCAAAAGAAGAAGAATAGACAAGAAGGTCATCAAGGTAAGGAAGAACAAACTCATCTCTCATTCCATCAAGACACCGCTCAATAAACCTTTGAAACTCTGCAGGTGCGTTCATGAGGCCAAATGGGATACGAACCCATTCATATAAACCCCATGGAGTACAGAATGCAGTTTTATGTTGACTGTCTGGATGAATGAAAGCTTGATGATAAGCTGAGCCCTGATCGAGGAGAGAAAACCAAGACTTACCACCAAGAGCATCAAGGCAATCCTGAACACGAGGAATAGGATGAGAATCAGGGATAGTCTTTTTGTTGAGCTCACGAAAGTCACAACACAAGCGCATCTCACCAGACTTCTTGCGAACAACAACAATAGGAGAAGAGAAAGATGACTGGGATTTAGTGATGAATTGTTTCTGAAGAAGATCTTGGATGTGTGCCTTCACCTCAGGGTACAATGGCCTATGAATAGCATTGTAATGCCTCTGTACTGGCTTATCATCAGTGAGGTTTATCTTCATTTGGACCTCAGGAACACAACCAATATCATCCTCAGAAACAGAGAAAACATCTCTTTCTTCTAGCAACATCTGTTCTGCAAGGGCTTTCTGAGTAGGAGTGAGATGGCTAAGATCAAGAGGGGTAGGGGGAGAATGAGGAAGGGAAGAAGGCGGAATAAAAGTAGAATGGGTTTGGACATCAGAAGTAAGAGATGGAGAGGCTTCAGGAATAGTGGGCAGATCACAGTCCAAAGGTGAGACAGAGGAGATAGATTCTAGAGAACCAAGAAAAGTTTTAGGTGGAAGAGTAACATCATGCGTGCTATAAATAATTATAGGTATTCTAGTATTAGTCAATTTCCCACGTTTGAGTGTGAGGACACCCTCTGGTACTTCAATACCTTCAGGCCAGCATATATCACCACTAGGGAGAAAAATGAAAGGTTTAGACTCTGTTACTGATAATGACTGAACTGTACATTTGATCATAACCTGTGACGAAGCAGGTATTCGAATTGGCATTCTGACACTTTTGACTAAGCTAAGGCACTCAAAAGTGCTAGTCAAAAGTGAAACGAATTCTTTAGGGTGTTTTAACCCTGATAATGAGTGTGGTAGATAATGAAAAAGATCATTAGCACTGACATTATACCCAATAATAGGTTGAGCTAATGTTCCAGGAATAACAATAAAAGGAGCCTTAAGGCAATTAGAATTATTGTTATCATAAAGTTGAAAATTAAGCCCTACAAAACCTAAATAGGGTATCTCAGTCTGGTTAGCTGCCAAAATTTTCAACTTGTTTTCAAGTAAGCCACTGAGAGGCTGTACTTCCTGTTGAGGGAAGTAATGATGACGCAATGCCTCAGACACGAGACACACCTGTGAGCATGTGTCATATGAACAGACACTTTCGATGCCATTGAGTAGACATTTAATTTGACACTTGTCACCGACCAGTTTTACAAGTTTGGCCTGAAAATTTGACGTCAAGTGACTAGAATAAGATCTAGAATTGTCCATAGAAGGCTTTGTCAATAAATAAGAAAAGTCGTGGACTTTAAATATTCAAAATGTAAAAACTTAAATAAAACATTGAAAAAACACAATTGTTGCTTTTAGTTTAGTTTTACTATCCAAAAGATTCATTTTTTATCTCTAGTTTTTATCTCTATTTTTTCTTTTGATTTCATTTCATGCAAGAATATGGCAGAAAAAAAACTTCTGAAATATAATAAGTAATTTCTAAAACAATCTGTTTATTTTGCTAAGGTAATCTTTTGAAAAGACAAATAAATAAATGATTCACCCATTTTTTCTATAGATTTGAAAATTATACATTTTAAACAAACAAGGTATCTTTGAAGGTTATGTTGCATATTGTACAAATGTTTCTAAATTCTATATTTTAGATATACTCATCTATAAAAAAAATTCATGGAAATTTTAACAGTACGAAATTGCTTGATTTCGTAACACACTGGACTCCGTCCTCTTCGAAAAATCCCTCTCCCACGGACAATATGCCCTGAAAACCCCCACGCGGGCAATCCCCAAGGACAGAATTCCCTCCGGAAAATTCTTCCACAGGCAAATTCCCCCGACCCCACCCCTGGGAAAACCTCCCAAATAAAATATTTTCCAGCAAAGGGAGTATATAACAAGTAAAAAGGATCGATATAAGAAGGGTTTTCTGGTATGTTCTACCTATAGTGTCAGAATGCATGATGCAGAATATCCTATAGTGTTTGTTTTTATTTCTTTTAACTGAAAAGGAAAGTATTTTGTATCCGCGCTGTGTTTTTGTCAAAATAGTAAAAGTGAAAATACCTACAACATCTACAGCGGAAGTACTTGAGTGATTAAGAAGTTTTGAAACGTTGCATATTGCTTAAAAAGGTGCTTGGAGGAGTACTCGACATTTGCACAAAATAAAAATAATCAGAACAACACTGCTTCATACTTTAAAAAGGAAAATATAGATTGGAAGAAATTTGCATTTTTAATCCTTCATAATATTTTTTTTATCGGATATTCCCAGAGTATTATATTTTGTGGTGCAATAAGACAGTTCAATCATCCGTTGTGACATATTTAACAGTGTTATGACAGCCTACAGTGAACTTTGTTGTATTTAGAATCTTTTTAGTCTAATAAGTGTAGTAATCTTTTTCTGTAGTACCTGGTAGCAGTGTTTTGTTTATTATAATAATTGTTGTTAATTGTGATTGATAAACTGCCGGCGATAAGCAATTCTTATATTTGTTTGAAAATAATTTTATAATTGTTCCCTTTTTCTAGATGAGGAGATGCAGTTGAAAATCGAAATCTTTGGAAGAAACTCTTCCGAGGAGGTATTCCTCTTTTTTCTATGTTTATTTTTATTCATATCATGTTTTCAGAAAAATTCTTTTATTAAAGGATGAACTTTTCATGCGACCTAGACTCAAAAATGTACTGTAATAACCATTAAGGGACTGTTTGGGAATTCACTTGCCAAATGAGTGGGTTCAATAGAATAAGCAATGGAGTTTAGTGACAAATCATCCCTCCCTCCTTCTTGAAATGACGAAAGGTGGTAGCCTAAACAAAGGTTTTTATCCATGCTTGGGAGAATCCTATGACCCCCTCCAACCATCTAAAATTAACTTATTTTAAAATTTCAGATGACATGAAGATCTTATTCCTAAGACTTAATCTGCACCTTATAGATGTGGTTATCCAGTTTTAAACCTAGAGGTACTGTTGCTTCTCTTTGAAGCAGATTAATAAAATCAATCCAATTAAAGTACTCAGTTACAAAAAAAAAATAAATAATAGAACACCGTTTCTGCTCAGAGTTTCGAAAAAAAACGGTTTAGACTGTTTCGGACAACACTCGAAAAAGATAAAATGAAAATATGTATGTGTTACTCTGGTAAACATTTTTATTGCATCAACACAAAGCCGCCAAATACTACAAATTAGCACGTGCCGGCGACTTCATTAAATTTTATTCCACTTAGAAAAAATTGTTAAGAGTAAGCAAAACCTTTCATTTTGAAAGCCTGTTGATTACAGAAAAATCTTGTCTTACATCAAATCCTAAAATCCATGAATAAACTGCCGAGCCTGATAAAGATACTGCCGCAAAATAAAAAACGAATGATGATATTGGACCCAGGAAGCAACATCTGGTAAAAATTCAATAACCTTTTTTAGACCAGGACAAATCTTCACAGTGATACAAAAAGAATAAAGCATGGGAATAAACACTATTTACTAAATAATTATTTAAAAATACTCCATGGAAAAAAGTCTCAATTTTCTGGCAATATGCCACTTTTTCTTTTTCTTGGCTTTTTTTTCTTAAAAGGGATATCCCTTTTCAATAGCCTCCTATGCATCTAGAAAATAAGTGAATTTGGTGAAATTGGCATTAAGTTTAATGTTGTTAGTAATTTAAGGTATGATTTTTCTTTTAATTTGATTATAAAATAAGGTGATTTGATACCTTGACTGTCTTTCAAAAGCTAAAACGGCTTGTTTGAAAAACTTGATGTTTGGCAATGACCTTTTCATTGAAGGCATATTCCCAATCCACTTAAGATACGTTATGTTTTTCAACTGCTCTTATCCTAATTTTAAGCTATGTTTTCTGGGTTTTCTTTGTTTTCTCCTACAAATTCTTTTTCCGTCCTTCGAAAATGTATTAACACTAAAGGTTTCGATTATTTTTTTTTTACGCATTCTATTAAATTATTTTTCTGAGCTTTTTTTCGTAAATCCTTATGCTTTTTTATTTTTTCGAATGTTTTATAACTATATGATGATACACCTATCCCTTATTCTCCACGATTTTGAGGGAAATAAAAATTATTAAAAAAGGAACATCTGAAACTGTTTTAACTGCATTTTCAGATCCTATACCAAGTTTTAGCGATAAAGATACAGTCTCTTTTCCTGCCATATTAATAATTGAAGAACTTTTTAGTAAAGATTCAGCTTCTTCTTGTTCAACAAATCTTTCTCCATAGTAATTTTCACTAATATGCATTGTTAACTCATCTTGGGTAATTTTTTTTCCTAAAAGCTCTGCATCACAAATGTTTAACATCATTTGTTTTTGATAATCAGAAACTCTTACAGAAAATTGCATTATGCATATTTACCTTTTAAAGTGGATTTTGCCCCACAGGCTTCACAAATTAAAAATGAAATTCTATTTTCTTTGAGAATTTTGGTATCCTCAACTCATGTCTCCCACTTCTTTACAACCCTCTGAGGATTTCCCCTCGAAATTCCTAGCCGTTCCACGCATCTTGAATCTCAGTTGAATTCTTGAAGATTTTCTAAAAACCTTTAGTTAAGCTATTCAGACTTCGAAATAAGAATTCAAAGCTAGATTTCAAACAGGGCCTGTGTTACAGCCTTGAATTGTTGCAATTCTAATTCTTAAAATTGATACAAATATTTTTGCAATCATCAGTATTTTCATACTGCCGTTTATTCAAAATAATTGATGTTTGAAACTTGTCCAAAAGTAAATTGTCATGAATATTCACTTCGGTTTAACATGCCAAAGGCCTACAGATTGGCAAAAAAGTTCAAACTTGGCAAACTAGTTTAGTGTTCATACGTCTTTCAGTTCAGTGCATGCATTAGTGTTAAACACATTAGATAAACGAATTTTTCTAAATGTTTTTGCTCATTTTAAAAGCTGTCTCAAAACTGATACTGCTACCTTATAAATAACCAGTATACACACACACAAATTTATGTCAGCGAATAACTTCCCGAGATTCGTGTCTATCAACTTCTTTCTATTTGACTTTTAACTAGGACAAGCCTCTGGCCTAGAGTCTGTAGTACAGGTAAGCTATAGCACGAAAATATTGACTTATCCTCTTTAATATAGAGGAAGTTTAGTGCCCAAATCAGTTTTCTGTCTGTAGTATTGTCCCTATGAGCCTTGGAACTCCAGTTCAATAGCAAAAATATCATATTTAGAGCTAGGATTCTCCCTATTTGTTTCTGAAATTATGGATGCAATTTAAGCGTTGTCTCTGACAGCTAGAAGGGCAGATACCTTGATGATCGTATCAACCTGGGCATTAAGGCTTCCTAATAAAAATAATGTATTTGTCCTGGGATCTTGACTATTTATTCTTACAACTACACTTAAAACCCATTATAGTCATTATTATCTCCGTCAGTTAATTCTATAGTGGCATATACTAGACTAATACGACTGATACCTCACATTTTTTTTTGGTAAGTGTGCAATTAAAATTCGATTACTGATAACCATGGAATCTAGACAAGATTTGGATGCTTCTGTATTTATCATGAGACCAAATGCCTGCATACCTTATTCTTTCTACCTGAGTAAATAAATTCTGAATCACCTAATTTCATGAATCCTAACTGTGGAAGATGGATTCCCGAGACTTCTGACAATTCCTGGTCACAATGTATAAACTCGCAATTTGAATTGTGAATACAATGGCCGTCTTTCAACGTCTTACGTTCTATGTTCACGATTATTACATTATTTAACCCATCGAAAGCGTTGGGATCCTTAGAGATATCCTTGCAGTTCCATAGTCCCTACCGGTTGTAGTTCTGTTTGTTTTCTTTACCTTGACATTTTTTTTCTCTCTTTGTTCTTTACAATGGTCCCAATAGTACGGCCATGAACCAATAACTGCTTATCGAGTCTACATAAGGCTCACAAACCAGCTTACAACAACACAGCAAGATATCTCCAGACCTTCAGCGGAATGGGAATTCCGTGCACCTATAAAGAGCCTTGAAATAAAGAACTGTTAATGTTTGTTACCCGTAAACGGATCGAGTAGGTTGCGGCCTCATGGGCACCCTCGCTGTAGCGCACGAAGTCATACCGCAAAAGCTGACCTTCGGCTGGGTGCTTACCTAAAGTCACTGCGTCGTAGAAATGAATACTGGGCATAGTTCGTCCTCTGCCCCTAATAGTGGACCGGCACTGCCCCATTTAAGCGGGAAGGGCGATCTACCCTACTGTTCCTGCCCGGCGTGACGATCCAACCTGGGCAGTTATACTGACTCCCATACCGGGGGAATGATGTTGAACCAAGCGCCAGCAACCCAAGCGACCGACGCCAAGCTAGTCATGCTTGTGAAGGACCAACGTGCCCATCTTGCTTTAGCCGAGGGGGGGCCATTCTTAGCCGCCACCCGCGCACTGTGCGAGGAGCCACTGGCGGGTGACGAGGCCATTGGACTGGTGCCCGATGACGAGCTGCCGCTCGTTCAGACGCTGACCGTTTGTGTAGCTTGCTCGTCACGGTATCTCCGGGAGCTGCGAGACCCGCTGTTAGCAAAGGTGAAACCTCTTACTGACGCCCATACGCAGATAACGGTTTCCGAGCGCTTATTCAGATCGCGGCAAATCCAGCTTCTCTAGGCCACGCGCGGAAAGGGATAGGTCGCCTGCTCGCCTGTCTCAAGACTCACGACCATCCAATGCTTCTCCGTTGAGCCTTTTCGTAGAAGCTCCCACAGCATGTTCATCCCTGCTGTCGCGACCGTCCTATTCACCAGACAGTCCTGCGTTGCTATCGACTCGGCTGCAGAGCACGACTTCACGTTGCTATCAGCAAGCGATTCGACCTCGGGATACTCCTCAAGAACGCTCGGAAACTTCTTCCGAAGTGCAGAGTGCAACGCCCCTAGAACCGCTTGGCCGTGCCGGTGCCCATTGCCCAAGTCCAGCCACAAAGCATCGCGGCTTACCTTGCCTCCGTACTGCCCCACGGAGCGTCGTACGGAGTTCACGTCCACACAGGTCACGACTATATCGGCCAACTCAAGGGGACCGGTCGTGTCTTCACACGGAAAACTGCGGGGGATACCGACCCAGCTAGTTCCTAGGTTCAGGTTGTACCGGCTGGCCAGCGCGACGGCCTTGTTCTGCCCGATGTCGCACGGCCAGAAACGCTGGCGGACGACATTCGACTCGCGCACCACCGAACCGTCAATCAGCGTCACGGACAGCCCGTAGGGATGGCCGAGACTGCAAAGTGCAACGTGGAAGCAAGCGAGGCAATCCGCAACTTCACTCCCGTTCCCCCCAGCTCCAATGACGACGATGCGAATAGGACGGTCTGTCCAGCGCTCGGGCGCTGTAAGGCGGGTCGCAACAGGCAACTGAGAAAGCTCGGCGCTCATTGGATCGTCTCCATGAAAAGTGCGGGCTTCAGCTCCAGGTGTGTCCCGTTTTTTATCACCGGCGCAAGGCGGGCAGCTGGAAACGACTTTGCTCCTGACTCGCTAAGCCCCTTGTAGAAGTCGATAAGAGCAGCCTCGGAATGATCCACATTCCTTAGAACGGCAACTGCGCCCAAGTGGGTGTTCGTACAGCGCAGCACGAAATTTTCCCAGCCTTCGATGCTCAAAGGTAAATTATCTTTGGTTTTGGTGATGATATGACCATCAATTGTCCCTGAGGAAAGGGCTACACAATGTATCCGCCTAGTGTCAGCCAATGTATTAACTGAGCTACTAACCGTGGCTGAGGAGCGTAGTGGTCACTATTTTTCCAAGCTTGATAGGACAAACAGCCTCCATCCTGTTATGTGTTAGTAGAAATATTTGAATCAATTCTTGGTAGTATAGATTTCTTTGTGAGTGTCTTCTTTCTTTTTTCTTCTTTCTTTTTTTTGTCTTTTCATCTACTCCATATTGAACCCTTGTGTGTTTTTTGGGAAATAAAGATACTGATTGATTGATTGATTAAAAACAAAATTTCCGTGCATTTGATCTTCGACTTCTTCATTATGGCTTTTTGGGCCTTGGAGAGGTTGAAGTGCGTCACTCCATGCATGCTCTGGCGCTTGGCTTTTGGGATATACTCTAACAGCGAATATTTGTCACCAGCAATGATACGTTCCAAAAATGGGGTTATCTTAAGTTGAATCCAAAACGTTAAGATATCTTTACCTCCTGGTGTGCTTTTGGCCTTACAAAAGGTTTTTTGGAACCCTTTTTACGCAGGTTTTTCTCTACTCCTAATTCATTGGTTAAAATCTGGTGAAAAAGAAGACCTTTCATTTCATGAGTCAAATTCAATCGACTCTCAACCCTCTGAAAATGCCTTAAATCACCGAAAAACTAGGCAATGGACAAAACACTATCTCCGTTGGCCTTCTGAAGTTTAGAAAGACTTTTCGTTGCACTTTGATAAGTCGGTTGAAAAACCTGATAGTACACCGGTGCTCGAAATTGATGTCACTCCTCGTTAGAATAATAGTTAGAACAGTTTCAGAAAAAAAATCACAATGGATAGCCAGATGACTCGAACCAGATCAAAGCCATCAGCCATATTATAGTGCATATTGAAGGTGGATCACATGCTCACCTCCCACCCATCCAGGCACCGTACCGCCAGAGTTGCCAAACTGAACGCTACAATGCCAATTTCATTTGTTTATTCAAGCACCCCAAAATAGACAATCATACGGACTATATATTATAGACTATCTCGAGAATATTAAGATGCCAAGGGGAAAATAAGATTAAAGGAACCTTACCTTGGTGAGGGCATCACCTGCAGAAAGGAAAGGCTTATGAACCCTCCACTCCCCAACGAATTGTTAAAAGGACCACCAACGCGAGAAAAAAAAACGTTCTATCAACTACAGCCATCCTTATAACACCAAGGAGTAAGGGATAGTGCATTGACGGTAAGAGGTGTGCCTCAAGTCCCACCTTCCTTGAAAAGTTTGCACTAAGGCACTTGTATAGTGTTATGACCCTTCTTAGGGGAAGTGGTCTGAACGCACTAAGCTCGAGCTATAGGCTTTGACAAAGAGTCAATAGTCTGTTATGAAGCATTGCCAAAGGTATGGTTGAACACATTCAGTAGTACATATTTGCAACAAAAAGTGCACGACTCCTTGATTAGACCAGTGAAAAGCAAACCTGCGATCATAATTACGCTTAATTTCAAATTTCACACGATATTACTTACTCAATTACCATTATGGCCTTACAGAAGAGGATGAAGGATTGCTGACTATCTGATGATTCTTTTCGGAATCAAGGGGGTAAAAGGAGTAATTCGGTAGTTCATATACCCTTATACAAATTGTGAAACTGGTATTGGATGCTGAATGAGTGTTTAAAAGTTGAAGTTGTCAAGAATTGTGCGTAATTTTTGTCTGTGTCATTTCTGCTTTTCTTTTTCTTATGCTCCTCTTTAGAGCATTATTTTTGCGTACAGAGGGTAACAATAAATTATTATTATTATTATTAACATTGTATCGGACACATTCAAACTTCGGAGTTAAATTTCAAAATGAGATACTAAGCTGTTGTCAAAGAAACGATGAGGAAGGCAATGCATGCTCAATCACACTTCATTATCTACGATGCTCCACTGATTTTCCCTTTGAGAACAGCTTAGCAACCGGTTTTTGGTAAAAATCCCAAAGTTGTGAAGATGAAACCGGTAACTGTGACACGTCTTATTTCTTTACCGTATAAAATATGTCCTGTGTTCACTTATCATTCCCTGTTATCTGATTAGATTTCATGTGAAAAGATCGACAATTATGCAAAAGAGAGCGTTTATGTTGAACAGAACTTCTGCAAAATTATAGTCATAAATTATTTTATGCAAATTATGCAAAGTTTGCATAGACACAAATTATGCAAAAGAGTGTTGATATTAGAGTTGATATTATGATCTTAGAGTTGTGAAGATGAAACCGGTAACCGTGACACAGACGAAAGATTGAAACTATGCTTTGTCTATTAAATAAAAAAAGACCTGTTTTAAAATATAGAACCAGGGGTTTCATTGGAGACGAGGGTCTTCCAACCTGGCTTGTAATTTAGTTTTATTTGTAAACTCCATAGACAGACTCAGAATAGCCTAAGCGGAAGAGGAAGGGGTAGGGCCCGGGTCCAGAGGTCCTGAATTATGTGGACCAAAACGCGTGCCCATCACTGATTTCAAATCTTCGTCAGGAATCATGAAAACTCATCCCCCTTCCTAAATGACAGCTGGGCAATCACGAGTCAAAATATGTTCAGTGTTTCTGCTTTTATGAAGTTGTGTGTGTGAGAGAGGAAGATGGTGGATTGACACCAGCCTGGAACCCACGACCCTCAATTTATGCCGTAGATAATCTTTGCACGGTTCAAATCCGTGCTCAAATTCCGCTTTAAGGTCTTGGTTTTCAAATGGGCAACTTGTAGTTTTGAGGGACTGTAAGCATCGAGCTGCCTCTCTTTGAAAACAAATAGAATAGTATTTAAAAGTCGGTTGGCACCCTGCGACACTATTATTGATTTGAAAAAGCACCAGATGCTAGAATTTCAGAAAAAAAGAGCACTCTACAGATGTTCTGCGATCATCCACTCAGTTCTACTCTCAGATCTGTGCAGTATTGCATAATTGCATACCCACTATAATAGGGGGGAGGATTAAGTCACTGGATCTTCATTTGTGTACCTTCCCTCAAAGACGTAAATTTTTACGGCCTAAATTTTCCAAATTTTCACGAGGGTCCTTCAAGTGGATATAGGGCAGCACGGAGGGTATTTCCTCGTCAGCTTTTCTTTGTTTAGTAAACCTTATTTTAAATGGGCGCTTTGAAGATGGATTCAATAAAACGATTGAGGCACAGGAACAATTCAATCAAATTGGTGATCCTAACTATTTATATTACAGCTATATCAACTTAATCTTGATTAGACGCTGTGAAGGAAATGATTTTTCAAAACTAGAATCTTCTATTCTTGCTCACATTGAGAAAAGCGGAGATAGTCGTTTGAAGCGATATTTGGAATTCACAAGTGAAGCAGCTTGCCTTGGTGAACCCAACCATGGGGGACAATCCAACTCAGACCCTCCTCCCGATTAGTTGACTCTTTTAAAGCAGAACAACACATAGAAAAAACGTAATTAGTAGCGCAGGATGTATCAAAACCCTGCGATTGAGGCCGAGGGTTTGGGGACGGAGGACTGGCCCCTGGTCGGGAACCTGCTTGGCTTGGTTCTGTTCAAATTGGGGGAATTCACTTAGAATGTGGCACGTTTCCATGTCGCAATGCTGAGGT